>JACYFF010031959.1:50194222-50270530 GCA_017589665.1 Selenicereus undatus | reverse complement strand
TGTGTGTGTGTGTGTGTGTGTGTGTGTGTGTGTGTGTGTGTGTGTGTATAGGTTGTTAGTCCGTCGGGATGAGGTTTTGGGTAGGATGGATAGGATGAGGTGATCAGTAGTAATTAGTGGCTATTGTTTCAGTGGTCGTGCGTATTATGTTGGTGATGAATAGACCTTTAGGGCAACCTTTGAAAATTTGTTTAAGAGATATTGATCTCCAAGGTAATACTAACGATCACTGACATAATAGCTACTTATTACTACTAATCACCTCATCCTATTGGTGATCATTAGCTATTTGTTTAGTGATCATTGGTATTGCCTTGGTGACCAACATACCTTTAAAGCATCCTTCGAAAATTTGTTCAAGCTATGTTGATCACAAAGATAATGCTAACAATCACTGATGCAATGGGTATTGATCAATACTGACCACCTCATCCTAGTCATCCTACATAAGACCTCATCCTACTAGAGTCGTCCCCATATATACATATATATATATATATATATATATATATATATATATATATATATATATATATATATATATATACACACACACACACACACACACACACACACACACACACACACACACACACACACATATATGTATATATATAGATGCAGGCATATGTACATGCAAACATACATACATAAACATACACACACGAACACACGCACACATACACGCATATATATATATATATATTTGTGTGTGTGTATGTGTGTGTGTCCCTTATGCGTGGGGGTCCCCGACCCCAAGCCTAACTTCCATGTTCCGTTGGTTTAGCCCATCACAGGCAGACACAACCAGACACTAGAAGGGTCAAACCTCATATAATAAACCCTTAAAATGGCAACTCTAAATGACTTAGAAAGGGTTGAATGTTTTCACTCAAAGCCACAAACCAAAGAGAGGGTCTTTTTTTGTGAACCTCAACTCTGGTAAGTTCAAGAGAGTTATTTTGTTTTTGCTTAAATGAGAAACCGTAACTCTTAAAAGAACAAGGGAGTGGCAACAATAAAGGGAGTTATATAAAAACCACAACCGTTAGAAAAAGGACAAGCAGGGTTAACCATAAAAGTTAGAATGCAAATGCAAGTGACATGCAGATGCAAAATGAGAGAATGCAAAGAAATAAAATTAAAAGAGCTGATATGACTTGATCTAAAGGTAAAGCCACCAATCAAACCTGAGAAAAGACCAACAAGATTAAAGGTTAAGCTACCAGTTATTGCATAAAGGATTCATTATAGCTCACCACCAGGAAAAGTTGGATCAACAAAAAGAGATTTTAGAGACATACAGAAAGCTCTGAGCTTTATTTCTTTGCAAAAGTTTAAACTTTCACTATAATTCTTAATGTACTTCTTATAAGAGAAGGGGGATGGAGTATTTATAGCCTTGGAAAGGCTGGTTCCTTTCTTCTAGGGTCAATGTGGGATAAAAGTACAAGATATTACAATCTTTTACATTCAGCACTTACATAGAATACAAATACAAACCAGAATGTAAATTGGCTAATACACATTAAGGGACCTATTCCGACTTCTTTAACACACTAATCAACCTTGAGATCAAAAGAATAACAAGGTTTGGGCTACTTAAGAATAAGAATACTCAAACAAATCGTCAGCTTACTGAACTGATTCTCAAAATAGAAAGATCAACGAAGCAAGAAAGCAAGGACATGACCCTAGTGCATGTTTGAGTTGCTTGTGTGCTAGCTTCTCTATTCGCATCCCCAAAGTTTACATTCTTCATAAGGCTTTGCTCGTAGAATTTTTGATGTCTCCCTCATCAGAATGGATGGGATTTTCAAGCAGTAAAAAAGGAGGAGCCATTAGAGACATTAAATAGGCATACTAGAGCCTAATTGATCTAATTATTCACTAATCTTGACAAAGAAGTTCTCCATCTAAAACTATATTTAGGCCTAACTATTTCACATAAGTGGAAACTGTAGGATGTCGAAAAACACACCAGAACAATGAAACTTCCCTAAATTAGGCTCTGGTAGGAGAATTAGCCTAATTTCCAATATTGGGCAACACATGACAAATACTGCACATGAGAAGTTGTGCTAACTGAATCAGCTTGGGCAATCTGATTTAGCCTCAATTTCTTTCCATGGAAGGATACCATAGGATCTTCACACATTCCCAAACCAAAAATATTGGTTGTAAAAAATTGCTTTGGTAGGTGGCCTAACCTAATCTCAAAAACTGGGTGGACTGGAGCTAATCATGTACATGTTGAATTTGGCTAAATTGGCCACCTTTAAGAACTATATTTAGCCTCCATTTTCTCACATGGTATGATATCTTAGGATGTTGAGTAACATTCCAAACAAAATCGTTTTCCCTAAGTTAGGCTCTAATAGTTGAATTAAGTCAATCTCCAAAATTGATAGAATTGGACCAGTCTTGATAGGCTTATTTGTGGTTAATGGACCAACTTTAAGACTAGCATTTAGCCTTTATTTGTTTGCATGGGAGGATACCTTAGGTCCTTAAATTATAAAGCAAGCAAAAACATTGGCCTAAAGAAGATTTTGGAAGGTGAATCCACCCAATTCGCTAAGCCGGGTGGAATTGGAACAAAAGTACACATTAAAATGTTTTGATCTAGAGGAAGTACTTCCACTGCATTTACCACAAAATAACGTACATATCCATGAACTATACATACTAAAATTTCATACTCTTTGATAAACAAATGGAGCCTATTTAACCCAATGAAATGAGCTAAGCAAAGCCTCTAAATTTTAGCAGTATAGATAAAACCTGGCTTGACCTTAATCTATGACTTAAACTTAGGTAAATGATCTTGGAACAAAAATGATCACAAGGTTTAGGTCTCTTAAGTTCTTAATTATTTTATCAAAATATGTGGTTACCAAGTTCAATCTCAACATAGGTCAAGCAAACAAGCAAGTAAGCTGCTATGGTAGGACCACTATCAAGCTATCATGTTTGGAGCTTAGATTCTAAGTGTCAAACTCCCCCTTTTAAACAAGATTTGTCCTCGAATATTGGTGGTTAATTCTCAACTTTCACAATGAACACATAGAGAAAACCCATATACCCAAATAATAAGCTTGAGGAAATGGTGGAACAACCAGGTTGTAATTCACTCTATAGTGCTGTGGACCCATCTTTCTTGAACATACAACAATTCTGAAGCTTTTGTGAACAAGATAAGAGAGAAACACAAGAACCCATAATTTGATGAAAAGCTAGAATGTATAATCACAACTCAAATTAAGTTAGTATACCTTCCTATAATGCACCAACTCAGGTTTTGGAGGCTTACTTCCAAGAAAGAACTTTGTGGGTTTGAGTAAGCATTCTTCTACCAAGGGTGTGACATCCAGGACCACATCCTAATGACTTCAAAGCAGGCAACATCTTTCGACTCAAACTCATGGTTTAGGTCATCTTCAATGAGCTCTCCTTTGCTCTCATTTGCCACTTCCTCAAGTTCAAACCCAAGGAAGTCTCATTCATGAGGTTCACATATCACTTCTTTTGGGACATCCTTTGGCTCAACCTTTATCTAAATCACCACATTACCACTTTTTTAAAGTTTAGGATAGTATGTGCAACCCTTAGAAGAAAAGAACTTCCTATCCATCCACTTTTTAAGTTTGCCTTAAGATTTGATTTTAGATCTACCCTCTTTGGCTTTTGCATCAATAAGTTGTGCATACCAGGAGTAGGCATATAACTTGAGCTTAAGTGTCTCTACCTTAGAACTCTCTTGATCCAAAAACCTTTTTCTTTAACTCAAGCTTCAAGTAGAGAAACCCATTGCAAGCAAAGATTTGGTTTTAATTCTTCTTTGAAATATGGCACATCCGTGGTTGGAGAAACAAGTTTAGAATTGTATTTGAGCAAACAAATGGATTTCTATTTGAAGCATTTTGAGTAGTTAGGGGTTCCTTTACAACTGCTCTTGTGTTTGGCTTTAGGGTCTTTGTGGCTAGGGAAGAGTAACATGGTTATGGTGCAAAGATGAAAAGGAGACAACTCATAATACCTCAAGGTTGTGCTCTGCTACCACTTTGATGCATCGGTCCCTGACCTCCAAGCCTAACTACAATGTTCGTAAGCCTATCATAAGCAAAGACAACCAACATTTGGAGGGTTAAACTTTAAAAAACAAGCCCTTAAAATTCCAACTCTAAATGGCTTCGATAGGGTCGAATCTTTTCAGTCAAGACTACAACCCAACGAGAGGGTCTGTTTTTTTTTTTTTGTGAACCTCAACTCTAGCAACCTAGAGAGAGTTATTTTATTTTTTTAATTAAAAACTACAACCCTTGAAAGAGCAGGGGAGGGTTAACAATAAAGAGAATTAGATAAAAACCACAACCCTTAGGAAATGGATAAAGCTGGGAAACAGGTCGGATCGAGTCAACCCATTTAATAAACGAGTTACTTTTATGTTGATCTTGAAAGTAATCTATATTCTCTTAAAATTGAGAAATAACACACTTTTACACTAAACGGTCAAAGTGTGCCGACTTTGGGTGAAAGTCAGCTCGGTTCGAGTCGGGTTCATGTTTTTCTCAGTAACTTCAGGTCGGGTTATTATGTCGAATCAAATTTTCTCAGCTTTAGAATGGGCAAGGAGGGTTTAACCGTAAAAGTTAGAATGAAAATGCAAATGAGATGCAAATGCAAAATGAGAAAATACAAAGAAAGAATTTGATATGACTTGATCTGAAGGAAAATGCACCAATCAAGAATAACAACCCACCAACAGTTAGATTAAAGGATAAGTCACCCTTTAATTGCATGAAGGATTCAGTCTAGCTTAGCACCAAGAACACTTGGATAAAGTGAAAGAGATTTTTAAGACAAGAACAAAGATCTCAGCTTCATTCCTTTGCAAAAGTTTAAACTATCAATATAATTCTCGATGTGCTCCTTACAAGAAAAGGGGTAGTTGATATTTATAGCATTAGCAAGGCTATTTCATTCTTATAGGGAAAATGTGGGACCAAAGTACAAGATATTACAAGCTTTTGCATTCAGCACTTACGTAGAATACAAACCAGAAAGTAAATTGCCTAATAGAGATTCAGGGACCTATTCATACTATTTTGACATGGTAATCAACCTTGGAATCAAAAGAATCACAAGGTTTGTGCTACTTAATTTTAAGAATATTCAATCGAATTATCAGGTTACCAGGCTTAATATCAAGATAGAAGGATCATGGAAGCAAAAAACTAAGGAGGTGACCCTAGTGCATGTTTGAGTTCCTTGTGTGGTACATTCGCTATTTGCTCGCCCAAACGTTGAGTTCTCCACATGTCTTTGATCTTGGATGTTTTGATGTCTCCCTCATAATATTGGATGGGATTTTAGAGCAACACAACAGGAGGAGCAGTCAAAGGCACTAAACAGAAAGATTAGAGCCTAGTTGATCTGATTAGTCAATAATCTTGGGCAAAGAAGTTCTGTGTGTAAAATTGTATTTAGACCTGATTCTTTCACCTAGGTGGAAACCTGAGGATGTTGACAAACATCCTAAATAGAAAAACTTCCCTAAATTAGTTTTTGGTGGGAGAATCGCCTCAATTTCTAAAACTGGGCAAAATGGGACCAATGTTAGATATTTCAATGTGCCTCAACTAAATTTCCTTAAGGAATCTAATTTAGCCTCAATTTTTTGCATAGAAGGATACCATAGGATTTTCACGCACATCCAAACAAAAATATTCACTCTAAAAAGTTTGTTGGGTAGGAGGACCAGCTTAATCTCCAAAACCGAGTAGTCTGGAGCCAATCCTATATCGAATTGAATTTAGCTAAGTTGATCACCTAAAAAAACTTTATTTGGCCTCCATTTTTGAACATGGTATAATACCTTAGGACTCTTGTTTGTCCCGGTTTTGGAAATTAAGGTGATTCTCCTACCAAAACCTAATTGAGGAAGTTTTTTTAGTTTCAAGTGTTTATGGACAATCAAAGCTTTCTACCTATGTGAAATAATCATGTCTAAATATAGTTTTAGCTTGAGAACTTTGTTGCTCAAGATTAGTGACTAATCGAATCAATTATGCTCTAATTTGCTTCTTTGCTATCTATGATTTTTCCTTCTTTTGTACTACTCCAAAATCACCTCCAACCTGGTGAGAGAGACTTGAAATGTCCAAGAGAATATCCATGTGAGGATCTCAATGTTTGGGTAAGCAAATAGCGAAGCTAGCGCACAAGAAACTCAAATATGCACCAGGGTCAGCTCTTTGCATTCTTGCATCGTTGATCTTTCTATCTTGAGATTAAGCCTAGTAACTTGATGATTTCTTCGAAGATTCATAATCTTAAGCAGCTGAAACCTTGTGATTCTTTTGACTCTAAGGTCAATTGCCATGTTTAAAAAGTAGGAATAGGTCCCTTAACCTCTGTTAGCTACTTTACATTGTCGTTTGTATTCTATGTAAGTTCTGAACATAAAAGCTTGTAATATCGTCTACTTTTGTGCCCCACATTTACCTTATAAGAAAGGAACAAGCTTTCTTAAGGCTATAAATAACCCATCCCCCTTCTCTTGTGAGGAGGACATTGAGAATTGTAGTGAAAGTTTAAACTATTATAGAGGAACAAAGCTGAGAGCTTTGTCTCTGTCTTAAAAATCTCTTTGTCTTTATCCAAGTGTTCTTAGTGGTGAGCTAGAGCAAATCCTTTATGCGATTAAAGGGTGACTTAGCCTTTAATTCAATTGTTGGTAGGTTAGTAAGCTTGATTGGTGGCTTTTCCTTTAGATTAAATCATATCAGTTCTTTTTTAAATTCCTTCTTTTTATCCTCTCATTTTGCATTTATGTCTCATTTGCATTTGCATTCGGACTTTTATCATTACCCTTCCCTTGTCCATTTTCTAAGGGTTCTACTTTTTATATAATTCTCTTTATTATTGATCGTCCCTTGTTCTTTTCAGGTTTTGGGTTTTTCATTTAAATAAAAAGAAAACAGCTCTCTCTAGTTTGCTAGAGTTGAGGTTAACCAAAAAAAAGAAAAAAACCACACCCTCTATTTGTGTTGTGATCTTGAGTGAAAAGATTCAACAAGATTCAACCGTCTCTAAGTTATTTAGTCTTTAAGTTATTTAGAGTCAAAGTTTTACAGGCTTATTTTGTGTGGTTTAACCCTCCAAGTGTTTGGTTTTGTCGACAAAAATAAAAGTTTGTTATAATAATGGGACATATTATATAAACTAATTTTATGTAATACAAGATTGTGTTAATGTGTTTTACATGATTCAAGGTGAATAGCTTTGTGATAGTCACTAGTTACTGTGTTAATTAGTTTCAAAAAAACTTATTAAATTATATGATAATTAAATTATAAGAGCTTCTATATCATATTCATGTGTGATGATTATGAGCTTAGTAAAATTTCCAAACATATAATATAAAAAATGGAGTTTTGATAATGTAACAACTTAACGATATGCCTAACGCTTTATAAGTACTTTCAGATATGGCAAGTAAGAATTTGATAGGTAGTATGGCTTCTAATGAAAAACTTGGTGACACAAATTATGATCTTTGTCATCTAAAAGTTCAGTTCACCCTAAAAATAAGTGATATGCTAAATCTCCTAATGACTTTTATGTCTGCCTCAGCAAACAAAGATGAGCAGGGTAGAGATATTACTGTTAGTGAGCACTATAAAGAAAACCTAAAGGCATACAAAGCCTGGTTCAAAAGGTATCGTTGAGCACGTTACACTCTTTTGTCATACATGTATAACGATCTCCTACGGGAATTTTAATGTTATCCCACTGCTAATGATATGTGGAACCAACCTAAGGTTAAGTTCGGTCAAACATCCACTACTAGGTTGTGTAGCTTGTAGTTAAAGTAGATGCAATATACTATCTAATTTAGTCAAATTATCTCTGAACAACTACGAATCATAAGTGGCATAGTTCAAGATCTTAAGGTTGTTGGGTAAGACATCTTTGAGAAGGAGCAAGTATTCAATGTGATTAGGGTCCTGGTTGATGAAAATGAACATTAACTCATAATGGTGCATAATGAAAACATTTAAACCATTGAGGCTATTTCAAAGCACCTAAAAACGGAGGAAGAGTAACTGGAAGCGTATGCCTCTTCCAATGTGCCATTTGTTGCCGAACATAACAGGCCCAAGGGCAACAAGCCTTATCATGGCAAGAATCCTAAGAAGAGTACTCGCCCTCTGCAAAAGTCTTGCTATAAAGGTTGTATTGCTAAGAAGAAAAAGCCTAAGTGTAATAGAGTGAACAATATAGCATGTGTGAAGATCTATAACTATAGAAAGAAAGGGCATTTTGCTCAAGATTGTCGGGAGCCGACCAAAGTGCCTCTTTGCACTAAAACTCCTAATGATGTGTTTGTTCCTATGCATTTGTTGCTAAGTATCTTCCTTAATGGATTGTAGACAAGAGGGCAACCAAGCACATAGTTCATGATAAAGCTAGACATGTGGAATTATATCACTGCCTGGTGAGTTCACGAACTGTCGCACTGGGGAACAATAATCGGAAAGATGTTCTTGTGTAGGAACATATCAACTCAAACTCCATGGAGGAAACAAGCTACTTCTTCATAATGTTCTCTATGCACCGAGGGTGTGATGCTCCTTAGTGTCTTTTGCTTCTTTAATGATATTAGATTTTTATTTTGGTTTTCATCTTAATGGTTAAACATTTTTGGTAATGGCAATTTGTTTTGTCGGTAACATTGAAATGAGATTTCATATTTTGGATTTGGATAATTCTTATTATACCATATCTGTTGTTTTTATCTTATATTTTGACTATGACTCTGAATCTATTAAGTGTCTTACTAGACTTGGCTATGTGGATCAAGATAGAATATGTAGGCTAGCTAAAGAAAGTCTTTTAGATCAACTCACTAAGCTTAAATTGTTTGTGACATGTCTAGTTGGCAAAGCAGTCATAAAGCCTTTTGGTAAGGCTTTAAGAGCATCGAGTCCTTAGAATTAATCCACTCAAACATCTGCGGGTTTATGAATGTGAAAGTACAACATAGGGCAATTTACTCCATTACTCTTATGGATGATTATTCACAATATAGGTATATGTACCTATTATATCACTGCTACTATGCACTTGATGTGTTAAAACACTTCGCAACAGAAGTAGCGATTCAATTGGAAGAAAACGTTAAATCGCTTTGCAGCTATTGATGTCGTTAATATCTCTCTAATATGTTCAAAGAATTTTTTAAGAAAAAGGTAGACAAAGATAGCTAACAATTCAACATACTTTGCAATAGAATGGAGCTGTAGAGCTTGGAGTAGGACATTACTTGACATAGGCAGGTCAATGATGACACAAGTCAATCTTTCAATTAGTTTTTTACGGATGCACTACTTAAGGTAGCCTTTATCCTTAATCATGTGACAAGCAGGAGTATATCTGTCACAACATGTGAGTTATGGTTTGGAAAAGCAATCTTTAGATCACTTATGCCCATGGGGTTCGACTGGCTGTGTGCATAACCCAATCCACAAATATGGGGAATTTGGTCTAATAGCTACCAAGATAGTGTACATAGCATATCCCGAACATTCCAAAGCATATGTGATGTATGGGGAGCATCAAAATGGTAGCATGACAGAAATCGATTCCAGTAATGTTGACTTTCTTGAGGATGAGTTCTCAATCATTCGTGAAATAAAAAAGGACATTGAACTGTATGAGTTACATCAAGACATTCACCCATCTCTCGGTTACGAGGAAGATTTGAATTTTATCTGTGCCACTAAGGATGGTACACCTCACCTTTTCGATAAGAACAGGGAGGCTTGTCTGCTCAGGAGAACAAGGTTCATCCTTAATCTCAACTTCTTGTGGAGAGTCAACCTAAGAAGGAGGTTCATCGTCAATCTCTTATTCCTAAATAACAGTTAGTCTACATATTCAGGATCCCACATCTCAAAGTGATAGTGGGAGTGATTTTTCACATAATAAGGGTCAACACACCTTTAGAGAAACGAAGAGGAAATATTCCTATATAGGCCCTTGGAAGTTAAGGAGTGTACCTCATTTTAAGAGGCAATCGATTCACCAAATCGCAAGGAGAGAATCGAGGTCATGAGGGATGAGATGGAGACAATGGCAAGAAATAAGGTTTGGGAACTCTTTAATCTTCCACCCTTATGCAAGTCTATTGCAAACAAGTGAGTTTCCAAGATAAAACTACGAGCAGATGGATCGATTAACATGTTGAAGGCCCGTCTATTGATGAAAGGTTTAACCCAAATCGAGGGTATAGACTACAAAGAGACATTCTCTCTTGTGTTGAAATTTGCCTGTATTCGTATTCTCCTAGCCTTGGTACCTATTCGGACTTACAATTGTTTCAAATGGACGTGAAAAATGGTTTCCTCAACGGTAACTTTGAGGAAGTGATCTATATGGACCAACCTATTGGTTTTGTGACAAAGGGTCAAGAGGAAATTGTGTGTCGTCTTAAAAGATCCATATATGGTCTTAACCAATTTTCTAGATCTTGGTGCTCTAGATTCTATGAAGCCATAACTTGGTTTGGCTTATCCATGGTTTCAAAGGACCATATGTGTATGTTAAAATGACAATTGGAGGATGTTGTTTCTTACCCAATACATTGATGTGACATACTACTTCTTGGGAAGAACTTGGAGAAGATCAAAACTACTAAAAAGTGGTTGTCATTTGTCTTTGATAGAACGGATATATGTGAAGCCAGGTATGTCATATGTGTGGAAATAATAAAAAATTATCCCAAAAAGCTCATTGTTATGTGTCAAGAAGCATATATAAAAAAGGTCCTTGAACATTTTTCGTAAGCATAAATCCAAGCCCATAGAGACTCCGATTGAGAAGCGTTTTACCTTGAGTATTGACCAATGCCCTAAAATAGATATAAAAAAAAAGAAAATGAGCAATTTCCCTTATGCTAGTGTCGCATGAAGCTTCATGTACGTCATTTTATGTGTATGACCTGACATTTGCTTCGCGATTAGTTTAGTAAGTCCTTACCAAATCAACCCAGGACCTGCTCATTTGCAAGCTATCCAAAGAATCATGCACCACCTTTATGGTACAGTCGACTTGGCCCTTTGCTGCCAAGGCGAGGACCTCAAGTTGAGAGGATGCATATATGCCAAGTAGGGTGGTGACCTGGAAAGTCTAGCTCAACCTCAAGTTTTGTCTTCACCTTGGGTAGGGGAGTTATATCACTAAGCAATAAGAAGCAAAACTGCAGAGCTCTATCAACTACGAAGGTAGAGTATGTCTTATGCAGTCTCGCCAAGGAGGAGGTAATGTGGCTGAGGAATTTTCTTTAGGATCTTATTCTTACCCCTAGAGTTCATGATCTTGTTGAGATGTTGTGTAACAACACAACTGCCATCTAGTTCATTAAGGATCCAAAGTTCCATTGAAAGACTAAGCACATCATGAGGCATTATTACTTCATGCGAGATGCCATAAAGACAAAGGAGGTTGCCATTAGGTGTTTATCTACTAATAAGATGATTGTTGATTTTTAAACTAAGCCAGTTCTGAGATATGCTTTTAAAGCTCATGCATTAAGTCTAGGACTTTGCAGGGTTTAATTTTTTGGATGAATCTTGTTATGCGATGGACATGTCTCTATTGTAATGAGCATTTATAATTGATGTTTCTTTTTCTAAATGTTCATTATTTATTATTCCATGCTAGCCATATTGAAATAACACATGCTTTTGATTGGCAAAGTCACAAAGGAAAATGCTCTGATGCTTGAGTAACGGGTAGGATGAGACTTACTCATACTAGACGTGTACGAATAAAGGAATATCGCCACGTTAATAAGTCTAAGATGAGACTCGATTGAGTCAAATATGAAATATGATTTCATATTGAATCCTTCAGGGTCGAATCCTGAGTATCAAGATTAACATTTAGTATGTTGATCTACTAGTTCACATTATATTTTTGGGTGAAGATCTACACTGGCAATTCACGTAGCACATACATTGACAAGCCTAGCTGAGTAGGAGTTTTGAGATGATACACATTTCGTACCGTGTATGCTAATAAGATAACCCATACTTGGAGTGACAAATGACTTCCCTATGTCTTGTCACCTTGTGATCCTATGGATGATGACACTTTAGCTAAAAATTATAACATAAAGTTTAAGTTTGATGATGCTACCTTAATGTGTTTCTTAAGGGCTATGATGCACATAATTCAATCATACTACATTAGGAAAGTAGTTAAGTTAAGATGAAATGTCATCAGTGTTTAAGGAAAAGTCTATCCAGCTTCACCATATCAGCAGGGGCGATTATAATGAGTATATAGCCATATGACATATCATATGGCACAAAGGCACTAAGTAGGCCACCGGTGACATTTAGAATGATTTGGGGTATTGCATTTCATGAAACTGCTATGTTAGTTAGATGGTGACATAATAGTACATTATTAGTTAGTTTCTTATTGAACGTGTCATTCATGATGTGAAGAGTTGTGATTCGCTGAGAGACATGCGATCTGTGACTTGCACAATTAAGTGAAAATTGTTAGCCTACCCTAATTATGTTACTGTTGATGACCACTTAATCCATCTAAATAGTGGTAATCCTAATCGACCTAAACCTATGTAAGGAGGTTTAGGCAATCAATTAAATACAAATCAGTCTCATTAGCCCTAAATCAGAATTTTCCACCTCTCCGTCTCCTTCACGGCCATCCAATCATCCTTAGGGCTTCAGGTTTGGGGCATGGCATTTGAGGCAATTTTGGTAGTTGCCCTCTAGCATTGATCGCATCGGATAGGCTAATTTTGACAACTAATTCCGCACTAAAGGCTATTCCTTTATCTTCCTAAAACCAACAATGGGTTCTTGTGATATTATAATAATGGAATTAAGGTCATAAAAGTCACTCCATTGTTAAATTTAGAAATGGACTCTGACTCCATAAAGATGGATACCTAGAACAGAATCCACAGTTCAATCACCAAGCCTTACAGTAAGTTTTTGTTGCTGATCAATTGTAATTTTGTTGGCATCATTTTTTTTTTAGGGGTTTCTTTTCCTCATCATGCCATGCACACTTCATGCCGAACTCCAACCATTCAAAAAGCTATTTCCATACATCCATTGATGCATGCATTGAAGATCCTCACATTGGGTACTAAAAGTTGCATTAGAGCAGGATTCCCTTCTTTGAGCTCAACCATCTACATGTGACACAAACCACATTCAAATGTATCTAATAGTAATGCAACTGTTAAATAGACATTATTAATATTGAAACAACAAAACATATTGAGTTGCGAAGTTTATGGTAATAAATTCATGGAATTGACCCAAGGATGCATTATTCAAGTTGTTTATGTCAAATCTCATCTACACAGGAATGTTTGAGGTTGTCACGATGAAAGGTAACTAAAGAGTGGTTGCATGGCACATGTAGAGAAGAAATTGCACATTGACTCCTTAATTCATGTGTTAGGGGCTTTCTAGGGTTCTAAACTTAGTTACCGAGCCTCCTCCACCCCCTTTAAGTTTAGATGCCTTACACTTACCCATTTTTAACTTTTGAACGTATATATAACTTTAGATCTTGAGTTGGATGTAGGAGTGCAGGAAGGACTTCAAAATTCTTTTGGTTTTGTTCTTATGAACATTATGAAATGTACATAGTTTCTTAGGCCCAACAAAGATCTATTATTGAGCTTCATTATGTCCAATTTCATCCAATGGGGTGGTTGAGGTGCTTATGTTGTAAAATAGCAAATCGTGGTTTTATGGCGTGTGTAAAAGAAACTACCCTGTAAATTAAAATCTCAATTCAAGTGTTTGGGCCTTCCTAATATATTAAATGCACTGTCTAAACCCCTTTTTAATTTAAAAAACTTTAGAATTCTCCCCTTACTAACTCCAAGTAACTGTAAGCCTAGTTCTTAACTTGAATAGAGGAATTCAGTGGAAGATTTCAAGTTTTTTTTTTCTGTGATCTTGAATGTGTAAAAGATGCATAATAAGAGATGAATTAAAAATAATTAAAAAAATGTACTAAGGTAAAAAATTGTTGTTCATTTTTAATTATGGTGATGCATGTGTGGAGGGATAGGCCAAGATCTTTTCTATCATTGTGGCAATTCTTTTAGTTTTGCTCATAGAACTAGTTGTAATCCTTAGTGCTCTAGTACATATATGGCTTAAAAAGGGAAAGCTTCGCTTCTGGTATTTGGGAGTGACTACTCCTGTAGGTAGGTCGTCATCACCTAATTGTTGGCTACTTATTGATAAAGTTACTATAAGAATCCAAAATGTGTGGCAAAAGAAATCTTTTATATTTAGGAAAAGCTACGTAAATTAACGTTGTGCTTATGAGTGTTTTTTATTATAGGCCTCTAACTTCTTATTGCCATAAGAAATGACCTAAAAATGGGGAAGTTGTTACAGGAATTTCATTTTTGGGAGAGGGGGTGTGTCAAAACTAGGTAAGAAGACTGTTTATAGACCAGGTGAATTTAATATGATGATTTAAAAAATCAATCTTGGTGGTACAATGCTCTTCCTACTGATGTGCTTTGGTATTCAAGTAAGCTAGTAAAATTGAGAGATGAGGTAAGGGATAGTTTTCAAAGGGTTAGATAGTCAAACAACAATGATAATGTATATAGTCCTGGAAGTAAGTATGATTGGTTGTTATAGAAGTCTTCTAATAAAGATGTCACTTGTGATGAGGTCAACTTTCCAAAACATGCCTACTCTTTTGGCTTAAAATGCGTTATGAGCTACAAATGCTTAATGGGACTGTGATTCACATTCCTATAATTCAAACTATGTCTTATAAGGCAACTGTAAGATGAGACACAACTATGCATTTCACTTGACTACTCACTAACTAAATACAAGGAATTATAGGATGGTTACAAGTTTCATTCTAAGTTGTAAGTTTTCTTCAATTGCTTATATGTATTGTCGATATGAAGAAACATAAGCAACAAGAATGCATCCCCAAAACTATAGTAATTGCTAGGTTTTTGGGTTAGTGAGGCAGCGAAACGATGATGTTCTTAGTAGAGCTAAATTAGACATAGTCAAGGTGGTTAAAAGTGTCAAAGTAATGACTATAGCTAGATTTTGTGCTATTTCCCTACAATCAGGAAGGGTTGACCAAGGGGAATGAAATTTCCTGTATTTCATATTCATAAAAAACTCATTTTTTAAACAATAATTAAATTTTTAAATTTTAATTTATCATAGTTTAAGATGTGAGAGCTTATAATGTGATTAGAGAAGATACAAGAGAGTGCTTACTTGTTATTGGTCAAGGAGTGGCATCAACATCAGCATACTTAAGATCAGATGTGTGATTTATATAAAGAAGGCTCTGAGAGTATCCCACATGTGTTAACTGAATACGGTGAGGTACAGGTGCTATTGACCATTATTCCTAAGGGAAATCTCTAAGGCTCGGGGAGAGTCTTTTATAAAAATTAAGGATGCCCAAATCTCTTAAGGCACTATCAAATCTATATTGATAAGCTGTACATTGTGGCAGAGTTAACGATGACTTCATCCTCAGCTTGGTGTTCGTCACCTAGTGGATCGGTTAGGCTAAACATGGACACTACAGTTTTGGGTTATTTGGTCACTGGTTTGGGTGTGGTGTGTAGTGATGAGAATGAGATGATTCTATAGGTTGTAGTGAAGAGGGTAGTAGGTTGTAGTGAAAAGGGTAGAATACAGGTAGGTTGCAATAGTGTTTGGATTAGTGGTGCTAGCATTTGTCTTAGACTTAGCAACACATAAGGGGTTAGGAAAATGGTGATAGGAATCGTTACTTAATCTCTCATACAAAAGCCCCAATCTTAAAAAATAAGCTAAACTACAATTGACACCATCTTTGAGGAAACTAGAAAGCTTGTTGTTTGATTTCATTTCATCATGGCTAACCATGTCAAATTGGGGGCTCATCTGGTTGCTCGATTATTCTTTGAGAATGGACAAGAGCAATTATTTACAATGTTTTTACTCGAGGGGTTGAAGCCCTAGCTGAGCTTGGTTTAATAAATTGTGTTCGTCATGGCTAGCTGAGCTTGGTTTTTACCCGAGAGAGATAGGGAGAGAGAGAGAGTACAAGAGACTGCGATGGAGTAAGAAATAAATGTGAACTTGGAAAATACAAACTCTAACTAGCGTAGATTTATGACCAATAAAATGCTTTTTTATTTTGTTACAAATTTGAAGTGTCTCCCCTTCATTCATTTGTTGCTCTTATTAGTAAATAACTCTTTTTTCTTGTTCCTTTTCCTATTTGTGAATTGCTCGTAATGCCTTTGTTCCATTGCTAAAAACAGTTGACTAGTCCTATGAAAGTCCCCCAATCCCCAAATAGCTTTTTAAAATCTAAATATTACTGGCTAGTTACACGAGCCTGTGTTAAGTTGATTCATAGGTGGGGAACATACTATTTCTCCTAGGACCTCCTAGATCGTGGTACTCGGCACGGTTCGACTGTATTGGTGTCTTTGGGCCTCTTTTGCTGTCTTCTTTGATCCATAAGGCCTCAAAAATCTTCATTCTACTCACATAAATTGGCTCACAGAGTGAAATTATGCAAATCTCTCAAAACCAGTAAAACAAAGTGTAGTAGTAGAAATAGGGCATAAATCATATAGTTAAGCATCTAAATCCCCTAAAATGACGCCTAAACACTCAAATAATCCATACAAATATGACATTCATCACTCCCCCATGCTTAAACCTTTGCTTGTCCTCAAGCAAACCCTATAGAAAACCAACAAGGGAAGATTTATATAGGACTCAAATACATAACGACCTCTTTAAGGTAGGCAAGCCATAACATATCTCAACTGAGAATGTCAATCAACGACAACCCCAAATAGGGCACAATACATTTCAAAATCAAGAGTCGGTGAATGTTTGCAAAGAAGTGTAAGACCATAAACTTGATATCAAACTTGATCACTCCCAAGTAGCCACAAAGCAAATCATGCAAGCACATGGAATTAACTGGGGCTAGATGGACTGGTAAACCTCACTTTTGGAAAATAGGGAACACTCTCACTCATGTGTTTGAAATATAACATAGGTTTAGTCAAAACTCATTCCAAAGATGCAATCTACCATCTGCTTGATAAGGCTCTCAAATTCTCTACCACTAAGAATGCAAAGTGCACAAGATAATCAAAAGGACTTTAAATGGATTGTAATGTGCGCTAGAATGGTTAAGGGGAAACAAGTGGACAAATGAATTTGGAAAATGTGGGGCTATTTAGCCAAGTGAGTAGGAAGCAACCAACAAAGCACCAATTAACCAATAAGTTCACCAACACTCCAATAATTGAATGAACATGCCCCATGTATGAAATAGGAAATAACTTAACAAAGATGGGAACTCAAGCCATTTACATGTCCAATGCCAATCACTTATTCTCTTTTGGTTTATATGTTTCTCTCTTTTTCTTTCTTTTTTTAACATGATTTTTCTCCTTTTTTCCCCTTTGGGAAGTGAAATGAAAATTTCAATTATTGAAAGGCATAGGATCATGAACTATCAACTCACAACCTATTTATATGTACATATACAACCCGAACAAGAGAGGAATAATCCAAATGCTCAATAACATCAATGCCTCAATAAACCAACATATCAAAGCCACCTTAAACTCAATTATCCTCAAAACCACCCACTACATAGATGAAGTTGTGGTCCATAGACTTCACTTGAAGGTTAGGAACATGTGTTTGGCCAAGGGCTAAAATGAAGTTTTCACAACAAACACGGATATAAACTCAAAGGGGATAAACATGTAATACAATTATACAAGGGTAGGCTATTTGGTTATGTGGCTAAAATGACCAAAGAAATAAATGCCTCTATTATATCATCAATTATGCACATGCCATTATGATTTTAAACAAGAGCCAAGGCACGTTCTAGAGATGCAACATGGAAGAGTCACACACATGAAAGAACATAAAACTAAATATAATGAATTAGTCTAAATAAGGCTCAAAGTCTCACGAGATATCTACCAAAATCTATTAGCTCATAAACTAACTCCATGTACAAAATTTAGTGCCAAAGATTCTAGGGGATAACAAAGTTCTTAATCAAGACAAGGGCCAAAACAAGAAATATTTACAAAAACCTTCATAAGTTTTGGCACCAAAAGGAATTATACATCAAAAGTTACTCAAGCTCATGAAAGCTATTTTGCCTTAACAAAAGCACCATTACAGGCTATCTCAAACCAATCCACACCATTCCTACATGCAATCCTATATGCAAGCCTAAATGCAATGCAAAACACTAATCCAAACAAAAAAAAAAACCTAAAACTATATGCTCTCACATTTATGCAAGATAATAACCAAAATGAAAAACATGGAACTACCCTTCCCCTATGCTTAGATGAAGCATTATTATTCAATGGAAAGAAAGGATGAGAAGGGAAGGGAAAACAAAACATGAGGATCTCACCAGGTTAAGGCTGGGTACACCTAAGTTAAGCCCTCCTTCCAAATAGGGAAAATGGTGCATCAACCACTCCATTATATCTTCAAGACTTAGATCATTAAATCAGACCTAGCCAAGGCCCGTAAAAGCTAGTCAAACACCGCAGAATGGGGCTTACAAGCTTAGCTACAAGAGAGCATGAAGATGAACATAAGAAAGAAAGTTAGTGCTATATTTAATAAACCAAACGCCATAGAAAAATCAAAAGAGAAATCAAAGAAAGTATTCCACATAATTTTTCTAGGTACATCCACTAGGTAGATGAAATATGGGTCAAGGGTGGCATTATGCCCACTAAAGTAACCTAGGGACATAAAATTATCAACATTCCCACCAAGCATATTGAACATGTTATCCTCATAGCCCAAATCAACATTAGCATCACAAATCATAGGATTATGAATGGGCACATCAATGTAATACTTTGGTGAAGGAGAAGGTTGCAAATACATAGGTGAAACGTGGGAATGATCAAGAGGATTAGGGGGAACAATATTATCAAAACCAAGACTAGGAGACTTCTCATTCATAAAGACATCACCTGACCCCTCCAAAAGAATCTTATCTAGATCATGCACCTCATCTAAAATAACTTCCGACTCAAAATAGGCCTCAGCAACATCAAACCTAGCAAAAAACCCACAAGGCTCACTGCCCTCGAGCCCCATGTACTGAGCTAAATGAAAGGATGAATCATGAAAGGTCAGGACAACATTAGTATTGTCCCAGGGTGATACAAAGTCTGGTTGAGCACAACATGCATAATAAGGACACAAATTAGTAGCATGGTCAGAAGAATTACACAAGTCACACAAAAAAAGGGGCATAATAAGATCTAAAATAGAACGCACAAGGATCAAGGAACAAATAGCCAAAAACACAACTAGTCTTCTCAAATTCAAATGAATTCTAGCCAATCCACTCAAGTAAATACCATGTCTCATCAATAGTTTTACCATGTAAACCCCAATACCCTAAAAGAGCTCGAGTTTGACTATTCACACCCTCATAAAAATTGTCTAAAATTTTCTATTTACCCACATAATAACCACATTGAGCTAGAAAAGCATGCAAATGAGCAAAATACCTACAAAATAATTGAACCTCAAACTAGGGAAAAGCGCCATGATTTTTTTTTCTTTCAAAAATTTTTTAATTTTTAAAATTTTTAAAATTTTTTGGCTTTATTTTCAAAGAAAAAAATGCTTAGTCAAACCTATCTAGAAATATCAATATCCAACACTAGTCCCAGACAACGACGCTAAAAACTTGGTAGGGCCGTAAGCGCACGATGGTATTGTAGCAAATCAAGGTCGTCTCCCACAAGGACTAGGTTGATCTATTACGCTTTTATCCCCTCAAGATAGGCTAAGCAAATTAAAATTTGAGACTGAAACTAAACTAATCTATTATCTAATCTAATGAATAAATAATCCAAGAATTATACAAAACTAGCAATCTCTCAATTCATGTATCAATCAAGCATTTCTTCCTCAATAGATTATTTTAAAATCGACAATTAAAGTACCACAACCCTCTTTCAAGGTGAAGTGAAGTACCTAAATCTAACCAATTACCATTTCTCAAGGGCTATCTATTTGTCTAGGTTCATTAAGCATGTAATTATGATATTCGTGGTTTCTCAATTGGTGTAACTTTCTCAAGACTCACACAATCAAGTCAAATCCTAGGGTTCTCGTATCGAATTTCACGTTTCAATTTCTCACCCAATGCCCAATATTTGCAAGAAAGTTATCGAACTCCTTACAAGACAATAATCTTCTAAGATTCGATAAAACAATCAAACAATTCCAAAGTACTTACAGAGATGAACAGTAAATCAAGAATTTAACTAGTATTTGCATAAATCAAAATCAAAACAAAATCATAATCAAAATTACAAAATATAAATCCGAAAATAAGAAAAAGAATAGAAGAAAAGGGAAGAAAAATGCTTAGCCAAAGAATGTGCTTGAATCCATCAATTGCAAGCCTGGCATGGAATCCTTGCAAATCTTCACTTCAATTCACTCTTTCTTACTCTAATCTAAATTCTAATCTAACTGATGAAATTAAAGAGATGAAAATGGAATGATATGCCATGGCATGAGGCTGAAAACAAGGCTTTTATTGCAAATATGTTGGTACCAAAACATAAAAACCACCTACAAGTCGAACAGTCGCGGGAAAACATGGAATAAAAACGGTCTGGAAGTCGACCAACCACGAGAAAACATGACGATCCGGGGAAAGAGGTCCACCATGGACCATTCGTGGTGCCCTTTGTCCTGACTAGCTCTTTCTCATTTCATCTACTACTTCTCCTGGGACCTCCTGGACAATGGTACTGGCCATGGTTTGACTGTATTGGGTGTCTTTGGGCCTCTTTTGCTATCTTCTTTGATCAACAAGGCCTTAAAAACCTTCATTCTACTCACATAACTTGGCTCACAAAGTGAAAATATGTAAAACCTCTCACAACAAGCGAAACAAAGCGTAACAGTAGAAATAGGGGCATAAATTAAATAGTTAAGCCTCTAAATCCCCTAAAATGAGGCCTAAACACCCGAATAATCCATGCAAATAAGACATTCATCGCTTGTCAACCATACTACATACCTAACTCAATAAAATTAACAATTTAGTCTAAATTGGCATGTAGCCTATTTATGACAAGCCTACGCTAATTTTAATGCTAGGAGAACCTAAGTAGTTGTAAGCCAACCAAGCCTACTTCCTATCTACTACTTGACATAAAAAACCAATAAAGTCTTGTTATCCATGGCATGTCATGCATGCTTGCACAAGGAATGCTTTATGTTTTTTGTGTTGTAGCCTTTATCTCTAACATTTCATAAGGGCATAAAATTTGCATGCTTCTAGACTTATGTGCTTCTAGCATGTACAATAACATGCAAAGTTTAATTAAAAAATCAAATTTTTGGATGTTCATGCATGGACTTTTAATGAAATCAAACCAATCATGAAAATAAGCACAATTGTATACATTAAAACGTGATCCAATAATAATTCCAAAAACTACTGAATTCCTACGCTAAGAAAACTTCTCAGACATGATTAAAGATAAACTAACCAAAAAGATCTGCGAAATCTTGAGCGGAAGGGACTCGATTGAGATGGCCTTCACCAAGGGCTTGCAATTGCCTCAGAATCAAAACTCTCTCACTCAAAACTCACTCAAAACTGAACTAAGAACAAAATTAGTGAGAAAACAAACTAATGTAACTAAACTACTTTACTTGTTATTGCTAATGAGTTGAGTGTGGTGAGTACATGCTAGAATGCTGCTGAACATTTCTATTTATAGAGAACTTTGATTGATCTCAGCCACACAACTGAGGGAAAATGAAGTGGCAACAGTTACAGGCACACCCGGTCCATGGGCTCCACCATGATTTGACCGTGGTTTGTGCTGGATCTGAAGATTTGCTCTTTCTTTGCTCTACGGTCGTGGCAACGCATGGATGACCATGGGGGAGGTCAAAACAAAACCATTGAAGGGCAAATGTTGGGTGAAAAGACTAAAAATCCTGCAAAACACATAAAACAACTATACCTAATAATAAATCAAGAATAGGAGAGCAAATACATCATTAAGCACACAGTTCTCCTCAAAAGGAGGTAAAATAGCCCTAAAAAGGTGTATATATATAGCACTTATCAAACTCCCCCATGCTTCAACTGCTGCTTGTCCTCAAGCAATGCAAGGTGTAAAGATATACATAGCATCCTCAAGATAGACATAGATAATATTCAAATGGCAAGGATGATCCAAATGTAGCCCAAAAAGATGCAAAAATATTATTAACAAACAGAATAGGGAATGAAATTTCAAAAACGTTTTATAGACAATAATGCAAAATTTGAATCAGTCAACCTCCAAATTGTCACATACAATTATTCGAGCATATGAAATGAGTAAGACTAGCAAGACCGGTAGAACCTCACTATAGTTATGTGGCACTCAACACTCATATGTTTGACAATGTATATATATGAGGGTTCTCTCAATTCTCATTCGTTTGGCACAAATCTACCATAGGCTTGACAAGATTATCAAATTCACCACCAGTAAAATACAAATACACTAAACAATCATGAAGACTTTCATAGGGATGTAACGAGGCTTAGGGTACAAGTAAGAGGGGAGCAAATGTTTTTGGAAATGAGGAGCTAAAAGCCATAGACTAAGAGCTTAAATAATTCCGATATATCATACTACATCCTCCTCGAACCATATTAACTCATCTACAAAATAAATCCCAAAATGAAAAGACATGGAGTCAAAAAACACAAATATCTTACATTCCCACCAAGGCTAATCACTTTTTTTGAAATTTTTTTTTCACTTTCTTTTCTGTTTTTTTTTTATTTTCGTGTTTTTCTTTTTGGTTTGTGTTGATTTCTTCTTCTTTTTTTTCAAAGAGGAAAAGCCAAGGAAATTCCATAACGAACTTTAAAATCAAACTCTTCTCTAAACTTTACATAATAAAGCAGGGATTTATCAAATGTTTGCATCCCTTGTACCAAACAACCAAAATTCACTAAAAAGGCTAACAATCCACCTTGATAACACCCTTTCAAACTTGATGCAAATGAATGTAACGCTCCTCTAGCCTTGGCTTAAGCGTAAGACAAGTATTTGCCCATGGGCTAAAAGTCGGAACTTTAAATCAAGAAAAACGATCGTAGCTCAAAGGGGCTAACAAAGGATAAAATACACAACAGGGGTGGCTATTTGGCCGTTGATTTCAAATAAATCAATGAAAGAAAAATGCCTCAATCATATTGCCTAAATACATTTGCGAAATGTGGTCTTAAATGAGAATCAGGACAAGTTCTAGAGAAATGATGTCAAGGAAGAGTCACACATGAAAGAAAATATGAGACTAATAATGATAAACAGTCTCTAGAGGCTCAAAGTCTCACGGGACATCTACCATAGTCAATACTAGCTCACAAGCAAACACAGGCCAGAATCATGCCAGAATTATGGTAACTTGCTCTTTGAGTCTATGTACAATGGCATTGATCACGTCCGAGTTGGAAATGGTATTCTTCTTCCTATTAAGCATGTTGCATCTCTGCACATCTTTATAAGCTCTTGGTCTTTCTCCCTTGACAATGTATTCCATGTTCCGTCCTTGAAACATAATCTTGTTTCTGTTAGTAAGTTGTGTCATGATGATAAATGTGTTGTTATCTTTGAACTTTCTTTTGTTTTTGTGTGGGACAAACACTCAAGTAAGGTCTTGCTTTGAGCGTCCTCCAAGGGCGATATCTATCGTTGAGCCCTGTCATCCACCAATATTCATTCCACTTTGGCTGCTTTTCTATATTTTATTCTTACCTGGCAAAGAAAACTTTGGTATTTTGGTGCTAGAACTCTTTCTCGTCTACAAAGTCACAATTTAGTTTCTTTTTCCAATAAGGTTCGTGATACTTGCAGTTCTTGTTGACTTGCTAAATCTCAAAGGTTGACTTTTCAAGTAGTTGAACATTTTATTGAGAAACCTTTATATTTAATTCATTATGATATTCGACAATCCCTTGATCTTCCAACCTATGGATTCCTGTATTATGTCAGCTTTGTGGATAGTTTCTCTATATATACATGGACCCCATGAAGCAAAAATTAGAGGTTTTTACTATTTTTTTTAATTTTCAAAATTTTGGTGGAAAACCATTCTAATAAAAAACTTATGTTTTTCCAAAATGATGGTGCACGTGAATTTGACAATAAGGAAGTTCATGCTCATTTTTTGCAAAGAGGAATCTATCTCTAAAAATCTTATCCAGATACTTAAGCTCAAAATAGTTTTGGCGGACACGAATATCACCATATGAATGAAATGGCGCGTACCAATTTTACATAGCAAATTACCTTTTGAAAACTTTTCAGAAATCTCTTAACTGTGATTTGTTTGAGAACTTTTGGATGTGCTTATTTTCAAAAAAAAAATTTACCGCTTCTGTAAATAAATTAGCACCACAATCTATTAGATCTATCTGTCTTTATTATGATCATCATTACAAAAGATACAAGTCTTTTGATCCTATTTCGGGTTCTGTTTATGTAAGTCAAAGTGCGAAGTTCGCCAAAATATTTTTCCTTATAAGGAACCTCTCACTACACTCGCCCACACATTCCCAGCTTCTTTTTCTTACCTTGGATTGCTTGTCCAGTCTTGGAATGTTTATTCACATGGCCTCAACACTTTATGTCTCCCCTAAAACAATTCCTGGTCCATCCAATCCTTTATTGGATCTAGAGCAACCCACAAGCTCAATTCTTTCTTTTACTTATTCACTTGTGTCATTCCCTAGGCCCATTAGCCTACCTCTGGTTTCTTCTCCAAGTGGCCGACTTTTCTACGGTCATCTGCCCAATCATGTCCTTTTGTCACTCACTACTTTGTTTGGGTCACACTACTCTTTCTCCATTATGTGTCTTGCCAAGTTGTGACCCATCTTCCTACGCTGCCAATCTTATCTCTAGGCCATAACCATCTCTTCCCTCATTAGCTCCTTCTTCCACTCTAGTTGCTTTTACATCTCAACTTGTAGTTCCTACTGTCAATACGCACCCCATTAGCCAAAATGATTAATTTAAATGAAACTTTGTAACCTAAGCCTTTTCTCTCTCTTGACAATTTTGTTGCAGGCTGTGAACTCACTTCTTATGTTCAAGTATCCAAATATCCTAAGTGGTGAGAGGTTATGTTAGAGGAATTTAATGCTTATTAGCTAATGAGACTTGGGATTTATTACCATCCCAATCTAGACAAAATCTAGAAGGTTGTAAGTGGACTTGCAAATCAAGTTTAACTCAGACATTTCTGTGAAATAACATGCGGCCCAATTGGTTGCTTTTTGCAAACATCAATAAGATGGCGTCAACTACCTTAAGGCGTTCAGTCTGGTAGCCAAACCTCCTATAATTCGTTCTGTATTTCTCTTGGCATTACTTTTTGTTGGTCTATTAGACAACTGGATGTAGACAATGTTTTCTTAAATGGTCTTCTTATTGAAGAGGTCTATATGAACCTCCCTGGGTTTGTTTTTTATAGTTATCCACATCATATTTGTAAACTTAAAAAGGTTGTTTATGTTTTAAATAGGCTTTTGGAGATTTGTTTCATATATTCAATATTTTTTTGTGTAATAGTCTAAACTTAAATTATGTTTATTTAATTAATTACCTCATGTTAACGATTTTTCTCATATTTATTTATCACATTTATTTGTCCCGGTGGAAAAAAAAACTATTTGGGCCCTCACTTGGCAATTTGGGTTTTATTTATTTATTTAATTATTATCGAAAACTTTGGAAGAGTTGATAATTTGGGTTTTATTTATTTATTTAATTATTATCGAAAACTTTGGAAGAGTTGATAGTAGGCCCTAACAAGTTTAATCTAAGGAATTTATTTTGTTTTCCGTAACATTATGAAAATTTAAATTTGAGTACGCAAAAACGTTATCTTTACGAAACGTTTTATTCCCGAATCCAACTTTCTTCAACCCAATTTAAAGCCCAACATATTTGCTTCTTAACCTGTCTAGTTATCATGATTAAACTTAACCACGGTTAGGCAAAAAGTCACTTTACTGGATAAAAACTCTGCCTAGTGTTTGATAAGTCAAAAATTAACAACCAAAACTCTAAACGCATCTTCTCTCTCCTCTCTCTCTCTCTCTCTCTACACGGCCAGCCACTGTTCCGGCTAGTTTCCTTCTAGCTTCCAGCCACCTTCGACCTTCCCCAACATCCTAACACTTCTACCCACCATCCTCCATCCTCAAACCATCAAATATCACCTCCATCTCTACTTCCTTCAAGATCAAAGTGAGTAACCCTAAACTTGTCTCTTTGGATTTTTGGTTTTGATTCTTGTTTTGCTATTTATGGTTGTTCATAATGATGTTTTGACAAGAAATAAGAGTTATTTTGGTGTTGATCATGGTGAAGTTGAGGTTTGATCATGCTAGAGTTAGGGCTAATCCTTAATCATGCAAGCTTAATGTTAAAGTGTTGGATTTGATTGTTTTATCTTTGATTTGGTCATCTTCTAACCTATTGGCATTGATGGTGATATTTTTGGTGATTTAAAATGAGTTGGAGTGAGTCCAAGGCGGCCCTAAACTAAGGTTTTGTCAAGTAATGTATGGTTTTGATTAAATTAGCGTTAAGCTTGGTTTGTGTGTGTATTTGATTTAAAAATAAACTTTATTGGATATGATTATATAGTGAAATTGAGTGTGGTGGTTTTTTATGATGCTGGGATGGATCAAAGCTTGTTTACATTCTTTTACAGAAAGATTTAAGTAGAGGATTTGTGTGAAAAGAGGGGGAAAAGCTAAAACAGTGGGGGCTAGATATTTCAGGAAAGTAGGGCTGACTTTGGGATTAAACTGATTATGATTAGCCCATTGGAAAATTATTATTTTTGGTGGGTAGATACTTTAGTTTGTTATCTTTTCAATGCCTTTGGAATCGCCTTAATCCAAGGTTTTTGGAAAACGTTATGGTCATTTTACCAAAACTGTGCAGAATGGACCGAAACTAACATGGTTGTATTCTAGCCTCATTTTCGAAATCCTATTGTGGGAATCAAGCTTGGTGTCCCAAATGAACATTTTTGGGGACTTCCTAAGCTTTCTATTGTGGCATTTTCCGTCTCAATAAGAGGTCGGATGACTAACTTACGAGTCATTCTTTTTAAGCCCCTATTATGCTCTTACTTCTCTTTTACTAAATTACTAACTACGATAATAAAAATAATTTCTAATTACGTGTTTGTAAAATGGCATTTTGAGCAGAATCAGGGGCTAAATCTATCATTCCTTCCACTTTTGTGCATAATATTACTCAGTGAGCTTACATTTAAAAATTTCAGGTACATTCA
Organism: Selenicereus undatus; assembly: GCA_017589665.1. NCBI lineage: Eukaryota > Viridiplantae > Streptophyta > Magnoliopsida > Caryophyllales > Cactaceae > Selenicereus > Selenicereus undatus. The sequence continues at coordinate 50,243,039 of JACYFF010031959.1, read as the reverse complement.
TTGCCTGTATCTTTAGAAAACAACACATATTTATCAAAATGTATAATGTTCTCGTAAGTACATCAATGAATCAGTTTAATCAATGATTTACCACATAATTAGTGACCCCATTAGTTGTGAGTTACAGGGCATTGCCTTCATTTACCCGCACGACTTCAGGCCAGGTCCCCCAATCGACTTGCCAATTGTACATCTATCTTCAGATCGTAACATCTACTAGGGGTTCACTGTCAGATAATAATTGACAATGCAGTTTGATATTTATCTCTTTTCTTATTTTTAATTAAAAATGAATTGCAATGCAGGCCCAACCAGATTTTCTATGAACGTTTAACAATACAAGAATGCATGTACTGAGCTTCGACTCACAGTTCGAAATGTTTTCATGTTTTGTTTTAGGAAAGTGTTCAGTGAATGGCCCTCAGGCGGCCAGGACTGCTGAAGATGATAAGTGAGCCAGGAAGTCTATATGGAATGGTGGTGTATTACTGTTTAGATGTTTATAACACCTTATTGTGATATATTTTGGTGTTGAAATTGTATATTTTATCAGAATTCTATATTTTGGTGTAAGCCTTGAGATAGTTGAATGGTTTTGATGTTAGAATAGTTTCTATATTTATCTAAATGGTCTGATGGGTTGTGATGGTGTGATGGTAAACATTTATTATCATTGCAAAATTTATCATGTACAAGGAAAGCCTTTCTGTTTTGGACGACGGTAACGCCCTGGTCATTTGGGATATTACTTCTAATTGGTGAAACTAACGAAGAGAATGCAAACAGTGAACTATGTACATTTGGGGGCGTTACAGATTCGGTATCAAAGCCAGGTTTAGATTTTCTTTGTGGAATGTGGAGTTTAGAAATAAAAGGGTGAGAAAAGCTGGTAGTGAGGGTCATTGTATACTGCTAGAGTGATATTAGAAGTGTAGTAACGATATTAGAAATGCAGGTTTCTTACATTTGCATGTTCCTTAATTATGGTTATGTATGCCTCTCATATATGTTTTCCTTATTAGATGGACCCTTATGGTGTTAACGTGATGTCGGGGGCATCTATGGCTACTCACATCGCGCTGCTGCATGCTTGTACAAAGGCTCATGCACAGGACCCTTTCTCTGAGTTTTACATTATTACGATCCGTGCATGTAGACTGCTCTGGTCCTTACTCAAAGTTGATCCGTGCGTAGAGTTCAGGCTCTGTATAATAGGGAACTTAGGTTGGGACGGGCCTCGGTTTCAGGCCTAGGGGGCTTCGACGACTATCACTACAGGTTTGTTATTAAGGGATGAGTTTGAGTAGAGGGGGATTACTATGGAGACTCTTCAGCATGTCTTTCCATTACATCAGGCACATCCCCTGCCTGCAGGCCCAGCACCAGCACAAGGACCACCCTATCCGCCTGCACCAGATACCCCACAAATTCCCGACAGTCCTATGGAGACTCGTGTGGTAATAGACCTCCCTGATACACCAAAGATAGTTGTGGTTAGTTCTGAGGACAAGGGTCATCCGGAGGAGGACGATGATCCCGAGGAACATCAGGACATTGATGAGGCAGTGATGGAGCAACAACTGGAACAGGAGATTGATGAAGCAGTAGTGGAGCAGCAGCATGAGCAGGAGCTTGGTGATGCCACATCAGAGGCATCGACTAGCAGCTTCGATTCAGGCGAAGAGCCTGATGATGAGCAGACTTCTTTTGTTGGAGCCCTTTTTGTATATAGCATGGTCGGTTTGGATGGATGTATTTTGTGTAGTATATGACATTGTATATAGTCAATTGGATCCTTCCAACCGTGGTACCTAAATCCATTTCTCTTTTTGGGCATGTGACGGATTTAGGGTTTTTGGGGCTAGCTAGTGTTTTAGTTGGGGTAGAAGTAAGAGGTAACCATAGTTAGTTAGCTAGATGTGACTTTATTTTGGGGATCTTTTGTATAAACAAGCTGCTATGTATGTAAACAAAAAGTTAAAATGATATAATGAAGCTTTGTGTTTTGTTTTTAATGATACTTGAGCTATATTATATGTATATATTGGGCATGCTTATCTTACATGTTTGAGTGTTCCAGGGATTGAATTGTTTCGTTTAATGTATGATCAGAATTTCCAAATCAATGTACAATAATGCAAAGGTTCATGTATAGGAAATGTCGGATCATGGCCAGGGATCGGGTGAACAAGCCTCACATCATATGCCAGCAAATTTTGGCTAAATGCCACCAAATCCCCCTAAGTTTGCTAATGACATTGGGGACCCAAAGTACTGGCTGGCCTTAGTAGCTAAACTGATGAAGTAGATTCCCCAAGTACCTACTGAAACCCCTCGTAAAGAGGATAAATTATCGGAAAAGGTAGCACGACGTAACCCTAAAGTGTATGATGGAACTTATGATCCAGTAGTATTGGAGGAAAGGGTAAGAGGTATCAAGAAAATCTTTACAGTGGTAGAAGTGGCAGAAGAAAAGAAAGTAAACATTGGGACGTATTATTTGACTGGTAAAGCTGATATTTGGTGGAATACTGTTAAAGATAAATTCGTAGGACCTGAATTCACCTGGAGTAAATTCCTGAGTGAGTTGAGGGCAAAATTTTACCCAGTTATGGTCCAAAGGCAAAAGGAGAAAGAGTTTATGGAGCTGAAAATCAGTGGCAACACGACTATGATGTAGTACGCCAGTAAGTTCACACAATTATCCAGGTTTGTTTCTAAGTTTGTATCATCTGAAAGGTTCAAGATGAAAAGGTTCGAAGAGGGTTTGGCTTTCTGTATTCAGAATCAATTAGTTGGGCAACCAATTTTGACTTACCAAGAACTATATGAGCGAGCGGCTGAAGTGCAGCAAGTAGAGGCAGAGTTTAGAGCCCTGAACCCAATCAACCAAAAGAGAAAGGGGTTTCAGTGACAAACTCCAAGTGAGAGTGTGAACCAGAAGAAACCTTCACCCGCTCCTCCCAAGAGCCTTCCTGCAAGCTCCACAGAGCCCTCTATGAAATGCAAAAGAACAAATCACACCACCCCTGAATGTCCAGTAGGAACTAATAAGTGCATGTGGTGCGGAAGCCCTGAACATCTTATTTCTGCATGCCCTCGAAGGTTTAAGGTTGTAGATAAAGGTGTAGCAAAAACCTTGGTCCCACCTCGCCAAGGGGCCCCTCCACCAAGGCCTGCAACAATAGAACGGGTGTATGCAATGAGCAAGAAGGAAACTGCCACCTTCGGTATGGTAGTCACTGGAACTCTCTTTTTAAATTCAAAGCCATTTTGTGTATTGTTTAATTTGGGTGCTACTCATTCATTTATATCCACTCGATCTGTCAAGCAATTGAACTTGGAGTATAGGAGGACGGAAACCAATTATAGGATCAAGCTACCCAATGATTATGTGATTGAATGCCCCATCTCCTGTAAACCTGTTCCCATTACCATTTGTGGAATCACCTTCGCTGTGAATTTGATTCAATTTGATTTGTCTAATTTTGACATCATTCTGGGAATGAATTGGTTGCACACCTATGGAGCTAAGACTGACTGTGAGGATGTTAAGGTTATTTTGAAGGATGAAAAAGGGAGAGAAGTATTCCTCTATTGGCAGAGAGAGGAAAAATCCTATCCCATGATTTCTACTATGAAAGCAAGTAAGCTATTATGTCACGGGTGTATTGGATATTGGTGTTATGCTATTGACACCCAAACAAAAGAAGAGAAAGCGGAAAATATTCCTGTCATCCATGAGTTTGAGGATGTTTTTCCTAAGGAATTACCAGGATTACCCCTGCAGAGGGAAATTGATTTTGGAATTGAATTAATCCCTGATGCCCAACCTATTTCCAAAACCCCAAATCATATGGCCCCAATTGAGCTTAAGGAACTGAAGTTTTAGTTAGATGAGCTGTTGCAGCAGGGCTTTATTAGGCCAAATGTGTCATCATGGGGTGCCCCAGTGTTGTTCATAAAGAAAAAGGATTGAACTTTAAGGTTATGTATTGACTACAGGGAGTTGAAGAAGATCACCACCAAAAACAAATATCCTTTGCCACGAATAGATCACTTGTTTGATCAATTGTAAGGAACAAGAGTCTTCTCTAAGATTGATTTGAGGTCAGAGTACCATCAACTTAGGATTAAATCTGAAGACATCCCCAAGACTGCGCTTAGAACAAGGTATGGTCACTATGCGTTTATAGTAATGCCATTTGGTCTCACCAATGCTCTCGCAGCCTTCATGGATCTTATGAGCAGAGTCTTCAAACCCTACTTACACAAATTTGTAGTGGTGTTCATAGATGACATTCGTATCTATTCTAAGGACAGAGATGAACATGCTGATCACTTGAGGATGGTGTTAGAAAACCTGAGGGAGCATCAACTTTATGAAAAATTAAAGAAGTGTGAATTTTGGTTAGAAGAAGTGGTGTTCTTGGGTCATGTGGTTACAAAAGAAGGAATCAAAGTTGACCCCCCAAAAGGTGAAGGCAATCACGGAATCGTCAAGGGCTACTAACATCACTGATATTAGAAGTTTTCTGGGTTTAGCAGGCTATTATCGAAGGCTGATCAAGGAATTTTCGAAAATAGGTTCGCCCCTGACCAATTCGCTGAAGAAAGTGAATAAATTTGAGCGTACAGAGAAGTGTGAAAGAGTCTTTAAGGAGTTAGGGCAGCAATTAACTACTACTCCATGCAATCCTAACACTAATAGTGGAAGGGAGGGAGTATACCATCCATGGTGATGGTTTAAAGAATGGTTTGGGGTGTGTTTTGATGCAGCGAGACAAGGTAGTACCTTATGCCTCTCGATAGCTCAAGCCTTATGAGAAAACTATCCTACCCATGACTTGGAGTTAGAAGTCGTGGCTTTTGCACTAAAACTTTGGAGACATTACTTATATGGAGTGCCATGCAAGATCTATACTGACCATCAAAGTTTAAAGTATATCTTCACCCAGAAGGAGCTCAACTTGAGGCAACAGTGTTGGCTTGAGTTGCTTAAGGATTATGATTTGTAGATTCAATATCATTTAGGAAAAGCAAATGTTGTAGCAGATGCCCTGAGTAGGAAAGCGCAACATAGCCCAAGTACTGTGGTGATTATCCAGTTGAGTCTTTAGAAACAGCTTGAGGACTTAGGAATTCAACTAGTATCCCATGGGCAAGAACATGTTCAATTATCAGCAATTAACTTACAGCCTTCCATAGTGGAGGAAATTCAAGTGAACTAGGAAAGTGATCCTAAACTCCAAAGAATAAAGCAAAATTTAGAGAAAGGAAAATCTCCTGGGTTTGTAGTACATAAGGATGAGACCCTGTGATTCCAAAATCGCCTTTGCGTACCCCGAAATGAGAAATTAAGGAAACAGATCCTAAAGGAGGCTCACAATACTCTCTACCCGGTGCATCCAGGATGCACTAAGATGTACAGAGACTTAAGACAATACTTCTGGTTAATAATATGAAGAAGGAGATTACGAAATATGTAGACAAGTGTCTGACCTGCTAGAAAGTTAAAGCAAAGCATCAGCGACCCGTGGGTGAACTGCGAGCCCTAGAAATTTTGACTTGGAAGTGGGATGCGATCTTAATGGACTTTGTTATGGGTTTTGCCCCTTTCTGCCTCAAAGAAGAATGCTATCTAGGTCATAGTTGATTGACTCACCAAGTCAACCCATTTTCTGCCAATTAGGGATACTTGGGGAGTTGAAAAATCAGCCCAACTGTATGTTAAGGAGATAGTCCACCTGCACGAGATCTCGTTAGACATAGTATCAAATAGGGATCAAAAATTCCAAGGCCGTTTTTGGCAAGCACTTCAAGAGGCCTTTGGGACCAAATTGAACTTTAGCAGGTCTTATCACCCTGAGACAGATGGGCAAACTGAAATAGTAAATCAAATTCTAGAGGGCATGTTAAGAGCTTGTGTATTGAAGTTCTAAAGGAAATGGAAAGAAGATTTACCTTTGGTGAAGTTTTCTTATAACAATAGCTACTAATCCACCATCAGAATGGCCCCGTTTGAGGCTTTATATGAGAGAAAGTGTAGAACCCCACTATGTTTGAGTGATTTGGATGAGACATTGATTATAGGCCCTGAAATGATGTATGAAACCGTGGAAAAAATAAGAAGGATTTGGGAGCACATTAGGGTTGCCCAAAGTCTGCAAAAGAGTTATGCAGACAAGAGAATGAGGCCTTTGGAGTTTGACGTAGGCGATAAAGTTTTTCTAGAAGTATCGCCAACTAAGGGTATTAAGAGGTTTAGGGTACGAGGTAAATTGAGTCCAAAATATATTGGACCTTATGAAATCATTAAAAAGTTAAATCCCGCAGCGTATTTACTGGATCTGCCGGTAGAGCTAGAACACGTGCATAACATGTTTCACATCTCTCAGCTCAGGATGTATATTTCAGATCCAAACCACACCATTGTATCTGAACCTATTGAGATCACTAAGGATCTAGTATACGAAGAGCGTCTAGTTCAAATACTAGATCACAGGATTAAGTAGTTGCACAACAACCAGATACCTTTAGTCAAGGCGCTTTGGACAAACCATACCTCCCAAGAAGCCACTTGAGAGACTAAAGAGGAAACGAAAGCCAAGTACCCACATTTATTTGAGCTAATCTTGTATGACATGGTAAAGTCCATAAGTTTCGAGGGGGAAACTCTTTAAGGGGCGAAGGCTGTAATAGCTCAACCCTAAATTATGTTTGTTTAATTAGTTACTTCAGGTTAGTGATTTTTCTAATAATTATTCATTGCATTTATTCAATTTTGTGGAAAAAAATTTTATTTAGGTTCTCACTTCGAAATTTGGGTTTTATTTATTAATTTAATTATTAACGAAACTTTAGAGGAGTTTATAGTAGGCCCTAACAAGTTTAACCTTAGGAATTTATTTTGTTTTCCGTAACATCACGAAAATTTTAATTTGAGTACGACAAAATGTTATCTTTATGAAGCATTTTATTCCCGAATCCAACTTTCTTCGGCCCAATTTGAAGCCCAACATGTTTGCTTCTTAACCTAACTAATTACCATGATTAAGCTTAACCATGGTTATCTAAAAAAGTCACTTTGCTAGATAAAAACTCAGCCAAGTGTTTGATAAGTCAAAAATTTACAACCAAAACTCCAAACACATCTTCTCTCTCCTCTCTCCCTCCTCTCTCCCTCCCTAAATGGCCAACCACTATTCCGCCCAGCTCTGGCTAGTTTTCGGCCAGCTTCCAACCACCTCCAACCTCCCCCAACACCCTAACACCTCTAGCCACCATCCTCCATCCTCAAACCATCAAATATCACATCCATCTCTACTTCCTTCAAGATCAAAGTGAGTAGCCCTGACTTGTCTATTTGGATTTTTGGTTTTGATTATTGTTTTGCTATTTATGGTTATTAATCATGATGTTTTAATAAGAAATAAGAGTTATTTTGGTGTTGATCATGGTGGAGTTGAGGTTGGATCAAACTATACTTAGGGTTAATCCTTAATCATGCAAGCTTCATATTAAAGTGTTGGATTTGGATTGTTTTATGTTTGATTTGGTCATCTTCTAACCTATTGGTGTTTATGATGATATTTTTGGTGATTTGAAATGAGTTGGAGTAAGTCCAAGTCAGCCATAAACTAGGGTTTGGGCAAGTAATGTATAGTTTCGATTAAATTAGCATTAAGCTTGGTTTGTGTGTGTATTTGATTCAAAAATGAACTTTATTGGATATGATTATAAAGTGAAATTCAGTATGGTGGTTTTGTATGATGTTGGGATGAATCAAAGTTTGTTTACATGCTTTTACAGAAAGATTTAAGTAGAGGATTTGTGTGAAAAGAGGGGGAAAAGCGAAAACAGTGGGGGCTGGAAATTTCAGGAAAACAGGGCTGACTTCGGGATTAAACTGGTATTGATCAGCCAATTGGAAAATTATTATTTTTGTTGGGTAGATATTTCAGTGTGTTAGCTTTCCACTGCCTTTTGAATCGCCTTAATCCAGGGTCTGTGCAAACCGTTATGGTCGTTTTACCAAAACTTTGCATAATGGACCAAAACTAACATGCTTGTGTTCTAGCCTCATTTTGGGAATCCTGTTTGTGGGAATCGAGTTGGGTGTTCCAAATGAAAGTTTTTTGGGACTTCCTAAGCTTTCTATATTAGCATCTTGAGTCTTAACCAAAGGTCGGATGACTAAGTTACGAGTAATTGTTTCTATGCCCCTGTTATGCTCTTACTTTTCTTTTACTGAATTATTAACTACGATAATAAAAATAATTGCAAATTATGTGTTTCTAAAATGGCTTTTTGAGAAGAATCAGGGCCTAATCTATCATTCCTTCCACTTTTGTGCATAATATTATTCAGTGAACATACATTTAAAAACTCCAGGTACGTTCATTGCCTGTATCTTTAGAAATCAACACGTATTTATCAAAATTTATAATGTTTTGGTAAGTACATCAGCGAATCAATTTAATAAGTGATTTACCACATAATTACCGACCCCATCAGTTATTAGTTACAGGGCATTGCCCTTTAGTTACCCACGCGGCTTCAGGTCAGGTCCCCCGATCAGCTTAGCATGTGTACACATATCTTCAAATCATGACAGTTACTAGGGGTTCGCTATCAGATTATAATTGATAATATAGTTTCATATTTATCTCATTCCCAATTTTTATTTAAAAATGAATTGCAATGCGGGCCCAACTAGTTTTTCCATGAACGTTTAACAATATAGGAATGCATGTATTGATGTTTGACTCACAGTTCGAAATGTTTTCATATTTTGTTTTAGGAAAGTATTCGGTGCATCGCCCTCAAATGGGCAGGATGGCTGAAGATGATAAGTGAGCTAGGAAGCCTATACAGAATGGTGATATATTAGTGCTGAGATTTTTATAACACTGTATTCTGATATATTTTGGTGTGAAAACTATATATTTTGTCCGAATTCTATATTTTGGTGCCATCCGTAAGATGGTTGAATGGTTTTGATGTTGGAAAAGTTTCTATATTTATCTAAATGGTCTGATGCGTTGTGATGGTGTGAATGCCCTTTGATGGTACATATTAATTATGACTGCAAAATTGATCATGTATAAGCAAAGTCTTGCCTTTTTTGGACAGCGGTAATGCCCTGATAATTTGGGACACTACTTCTAATTGGTGAAACTAACGAAGAGAATGCAAATAGTGAACTATGTACATTTGGGGGCGTTACATTTTGCCTCGTAGTTTTTTTTTTCATCCTTAGGTTAACACATCCATGTTTGCTTAAAGATAACGTTGTAACATTTTGATTATGGTCTTTATATTTGTATGACATTAGTCTTGTTGGTAGTTCCCTCTCGTTCCTTCAAAACTTTATTTCACTATTCTCATATAAGTTTGCTTTGAAGGACTAGGGTGGCCTACATTATTTTTTGGTTGTTCAAGTGGTACGAACATCTTAGTGTATATTTATAACCAAACATAAATATGTCCAAGATATTAACTACAAATTTCACATGCATACTGCTATATTCATACCTCATATCTCTCTAGAAGCTCTTTGACTTTAATGTGGAGAGTCTCTTATGGGTGCCTCTAAATATAGAAGTATGCTTGGCGCTTTGCAATATTTGACTAACGAGAGCTAATAAGTTTATGCCTTGCATGTAATTTCCCAGTTTATGCATGTCCCCTTACACTACTTACTTGCAGGCTGTTAAGCATATTTTTAGGTATATATCTACAGGGTACATTGGATTATAATCTCAGCTAAGACTTGTAATATCTCCATATATAATTGTTGCATATTCTGATGCAGATTCGACTCATTACAAGGACTCTTACTCCTCCACTACTGGTGATATAGTCTTTTTTAGACCCAATCCGATTTATGGGTGTTTCAAGAAGCAACCCACTGTTTCTAAGTCTTCCACTACAACTGAATATTGCAATGTTGTTGATACTATGGCTGAAACTATCTAGATTCACAAAATGCTTTGTGATGTTTGGATTACCGTTATTATTGTTCACCAAAGTTTCTTTTGACAATTTCATTGATCTTACCTAGCTTCCATTCTTCTCCATCATGATTGTAGCAAGCATATGGCTATTAATCATCAAGTCATTCATGTGCATGTTGCCTAAGGTGATCCTGTATTCAGACATGCTCCTACTCAAATTCAATTAGGATATATTTTTACAAGAGGATTGACTTTTCAGTTATTTGACTATTTTAGGGCAAATATATTCATATGATCCCCGAACAAATTATAGGGGCGTAACACTACATAAAGGATAAATATATAATTTTTTGTATTTCTTGTGATTTAATATAAATACACAACTAGGCTATGCACTTGGCTCAAAGCCTTCTAATTATATTCATGTAAACAAATGAATCCAAAAAAATTTCACATTATGAAGTCAAACTATCATCACAATAAGAGATATTTTTTGAACATTAATTTTGGTACTTATGTGCACGTAGGAAAATTAGGAAAAGAGAGTCAAATGGGGAAAAAATTTAGGGGGAAACAAAGCTTGAAGAGATTGATATTCTTTTTCTCTTGTTTGGCTTATGGAAAATGTACAAGGAGAAAAAAAAAAAGGCTTTCCAAAGAATTATTGAATGCAAAGGAGAAAAGGGAGTGAGGAATTAAAGTGGGTTCAATCATGGGTACTTGGACTTCATCAATGGCACATCCTATGCTTCCTTGTATGTATTGTAACATTACTTTAGAGGCATTGTGCTATTATTTCTTTACTAATATCACTAATTTCCACATTTCAATAAGCCCCAATTACATTCATCTCAAGACCAACTTTCTTAGTATTTACTCAATTCGATGACATTCAAATTCAAGGCATTTAAATCTACAAAAAGTAATCCAATAAATTGATAGGGTGAACTTCTAATTAGGATAGACAACTTCTCCAATTGAAATACAACACAAACAACATAAAGTCAATAATCAAGCTCAATGTAATACTTAAACCAAGTTTTTTAATAAGGGTTGACTACATTCATCCATAATGGCAATAAGCTAAGGGCTCTAAGGTACTAAATTGTATCTCTACTCCATATACTCATTATTAATAATATCCTTTAATCACAATTCATGATGAGCAACTTGGCAAGTTAGAAACGCTCTAACTAAGTTAGGGTCCGTTGATAAGGTTAATAAACCTTTATTTGTGATATCTTATTGAAAACTTCAAGTTTAGATATAACATCAAGATAAAAAGATATTAGATTCCAGCCTATAAAGAACTATAATTATGCTATAGTTTCAACATTTAAGTTATAGGAAAACTTTTGATAATGATCCTTAAATGTAATATATGCTACCTTTACAATCTTGCAAAAAGCAAATCAAAAGATCTGAAAACTTAACCTCATTTCAACCACTATATTGTCGTATGAGTTAAGCTAAGCTTGAAGTAACTAGATCATAAACTAGACAATGTCAGGCCTGATATTGATTCATACTTGAAGTGAATAGACAAAAAAACTAAAGTGAACCTAATTTTGATTTGTTAGGAGTAATGATGCAAATGTAAGGCTATTGAGTTCGCTCAACCATATAGAGGCAAATATTTCCTAAACCAAAATGAACTGACCCAAAAAAGTGGCACAAACATGTGGGTTGATCTAAATTTAGGATGAATGACATGTTTAAGTCACAACAATAAGCACAACTAGTAGTCTAGTGTACTCAAAATGTTTTTACATTTTTTGTTAACAAATAACAAAACTAATCTACTGCCAGTCCCTCACATGCAACCCTGCAACATATAGTTAATAAGCATTGCAAAACCTTAAATTCTTCCTTGTGATTGGAAATCTAAGTTCAATACGTATCCTATGCAATTAACCAACATTAAAATAATTGGAGTCTGGTCCCACAATGTGATTACTCTATAAATGGGCAATTAACACCCAAAGTTGGCGGGCATCATTAAATGACTCAGACCAAAACATACCCTCCTACTTTCTATCCAAAAATCTATAAGGAAAAAACCAAGAGACAACTCTAGTAACTTTCAATATGAAATATAAATTCAAAAATAATAATAATCCAAACAAAAACTATAAGAAACAAAGATCATGCTTTTCACAATCAAAGCATTTCGGGTTTAAAGCTCAGTAAAATAACCCATCTCAAGTACAATAACCCGATGGAGCATGTCAAAGTTTAGGCAGTTTCAAAGCTGATACACTCAAACAGAATTTCAAAGTTAGAACTGGGCTTCGATTCTGTGAGGACTTTGGTATAGTTTGACTTAACTTCGATATGTAAACAAAGATCCAAGCAACAAGGATATAACTTAGGTAGAGGCAAAGCCACCATCAAGCGTAGAGGCCCACCACTAAATTGATTAAAAGTGAAACCACCCTCAACCTATCTCAAAGATCTACTCAACTTACCACAAAGGGCACTTGGATAAAGAGACAGACATTTTGAGAGTCAGGCAAGCTGCTTGTCATTCATTCACTTCAAATTTTGATTCTAGATCCCAATGGATTGGATACCTTTTGCAATTTATGAGGGAAAAAAAGATTAACTCCTAGTCAAACAAAAAGATAAACCATTAAACTAGTGCATTTAATAAAAAGGCATTAAAACTAGAAATGCATAAAATTAAAGAAGAAATACAAAGAGACAAGGCTTATTAATACTAATCCAATCCCTTTGATTATTCATCCTCCACCACTTAATGCTTGTTCCTATATAGGCTTCAAAGTCAAAAGAACTTGCATAAAATTAGGTTCTTCAGCTGAACCTTGAACCTTAGGAATGCTATCAAACCATGGAGCGTTGATGGAGCAAAATAGTTGCATCGAGTCCCTTAGATTGCCCTTAAGAGCAATTTCAAACTATTATCAAATACTTTTGCACACAGCTAACTTTGGTCTAGCAGTGAGTTTGGCATACCAATAGCAGTCTCTTTGAAATACAGTCTAGACTATTATTAAAGTTGTTAGTGATAATTATTTAATGTTTGCCAAAAAAAAAATTATCAGCTAAGATATAATATATGGCCAAGGCTAGCCTTGACTATAGACAAACATAGCTTAGGGTCGTGCTGCCACATGCTGTAGACTCTTCTGCTTGAAAACGATTTGCCCTCAAATCCTTATGATTGAAACAAAAACTTCACAACCATCGCTTTGCACATAAATATCATCAAACCCGCCAAACATGAACAGGAGAACATGATGTTGTAAATTAATGATGATTGCTTCAAAGCACTTTGAATTCCCTGTAACTTGACGATCTCTTTGAAATATGAATGAAAATTTTAACAAGTGTCACCACTCTTTTGGCAAGGCACAAAGTAACCTGTCTTGGTGAACTAATTGATGACCAGTATAAAAGCATATGAACTTCTTTAGGTTCTAGGAAAAAGCGACAAAGAAGTCCTACTCACCTTTCTAATGTCTTTTAGATACTTGGCGAGGATACCTTGATAGAATTGGTCTTTAGCTTGATGACAAATAACACACCTTCCAATGACAACATGACTGCCTACTCCTATCTTTTCCCAAAAGAAGTTCTCTTTGAGGGTGTCGATGCCAAAGTGACTTGCTAGACCATTACCCCAAGCCTTATTGCCAAAAGCTTGTGAATTGGTCCCTTTGGAATGCACAACTGATGCCCTTTGAAAACATATCCATCTGAAACAGTATGGGGACTCTTAGAGTCATTCCTTCCAGATTTGAGAAAGGAGATAAGTCCTTATCCTCTTCAAAGAGTTTTTGGAGTAATTAGAAGCCAAGAATACGACCTTTGTTAAGTGAAATTATTAGATGTCGAATTAAAAGAACGTCTACCGCCACATTGGAACTTCCTTCTTGTACTTCAGCATAAATAAAAAGGGTTGCAGAAACTCTACCCTCTCAGCGTACCTCAGATTGAGCTTGTCTTGTGCATTGAAACAATTCAAAGCCTCATGGTTAGAATGGAGAACAAACTGCTTCGGCCTTAAATAATGAGTCCAATGTTTGAGGACTCTCACAATAGCATAGAGCTCTTAATCATAAGTGTTATAATTCAAACTTCTAACTAGAGTAAACAATTGGTTAACTATTTCAGATGAGAACTACGCTCATGCTCACTCCACTAGAATCACATTTAACTTCATAGACTTGGTCAAAATCTGAAAGTGTTAAAATAAGGACTTTGGAGACTTTAGTCGTAGGTGTCAAAGTTACTCTGGGCACCTTCTCCAAGCATTTGATAATAGGGACAATAAGGGTCCTAAAAGTTTTTATGAACCATCTTTAGAATGATGTCTAACCGTGAAAACTCCTCACCTTAGTAATCTTAGTAGGAGTTGGCCAAGACTTCATAACCTCGACTTTGGACTAGTCCATGGAATTCCGGTCTTTAGTAACAACATATCCCAAAAATATCACACTGTGATTAAAGAATTCACATTTCCTTATCTTGGCATAGAGCTTTAAGCCCTTAGAATAGTGAACAATGCTTTAAGGTGTCTCAAATGTTTTCCCTCATCTTTGGAATAGACCAGAATATCATCAAAGTTAGCCACAACAGATTTCCTAAGAAATGGGTTGAGAACTTCATTTATAAGTCGCGTGAATATGCTAGTGGCATTAGACCGCCCAAAATGCATGATTAGTCATCCATAAAGATTGCCCTTTGTTTTGAAGGTCATTTTTCATTCATCTGCTTCTTTCATCCTGACTTGGTAGATAGACACTCCTTATGTCAAATTTGGTGAAGGCAATTGCACCATGAAGCTCATCAGGTATGTCATTAAGTCTAGATATGAGATACCTACACTGCTATACTTGATATTGATGTTTTTAATGTCACACTATCGATATACATGCGAAAGGTGCCATCCTTGTTGCGAACTAAGACAACCAAAAGTGAAGAGGGATTCACGATTTCCCTCACATAGCCTTTGGCTATGAACTCTTCAATCTGCAAAGCTCTTTTGTATCTTATGGGTTACATCTATATACAACTTTTGGGTAATAATGCCACCAGGAGTAAAATCAATTTAGTGCTTTATCCCATATATTGGAGGTAGTATGGGATGATGATCCTTTGGAAAGACATTATGTAATTTAGGAACGAGGTCTTTGGTCTCTGGGTACAAATTACACCCAAAGTCACTTTGGTTGCTCTCTAACACAAGGTACAGATTTCCTTCCCTTTGTTAAGAGCTCTTTGAACCTATGCTTCACTCATTTTAAGGTTTTTGTTCTCATTTCCTACTCCCATTTGAATTTTGTGGACTTGGATAGGGAGTAAAGGATCAAAGGCTATCTTTTTCATTTCCAATGATAATAAAATGGGTGTTCATAGGTCCATCATGGATCACATCTTTGAGACCTTGACTCAACTCAAAGTTATCAAGCATTTTGAGAAGGCGTTCTTGAGTTTGAGTGTGAACATTCTCTTCTTCCTCAAGAATTAAAGTAGGTTCTTTTGCTTGAATTTGAAGTAGAAGTTGATGGGCTCACCTTCCTGGGGAACAACTAGGAACCAACTTCCATCAAATTATGACTTTCAAGAGGAATGTTAAGCGTATCTTGGACATGCTCATGTAAGCTCTATTCAAAGTCCGGTTGGAGTTCTTCCACATGAACCATAGCAGGTTTATAATCTTCCAAAAGATCTCCTTTATCTACTTTGAGATGAATCTCAGCCTTCTCTTGGTCTTGGAAAACTTCTTGGTTGCTTGGACCCTACAATGATGAGCATAGCCCTCAAGGTGTTTCTTATCCATGTACCTCTTTAATTTACTCCAAGTTCTAGTTTTGGATCTTCTTTCACTCTTACTTCGACAAGGCATACATACACAAAATAGGCATACATTTTTATGTTAAAGAGGGCTACCATAAAGATCTCTTCATCTTCTATACACTCTTCTAGTGCATAAACCCACTCTAAGTAAAGAATTCGATTCAGCTCTTCCTTAAAAAAAGGAACATCGTTAATCAGTGATATTAGCTTAGGTTCGAATTTTAGTAATTAAAATGAATTTGATCGGAGGCTTTGTCTATAGCTAAGGGTTCTTCTATAGGAAGCCAAGTATTTAGGACGTGGGTACATTGTAGCCTTATGTTTAAGGTTTCAACAAATAGTCTGGATTTGCTATGATACCAAATGAAGTGTGCTAAAGCTGGGCAGACTCAAACCTGAGATACTTGGATAGAATTTCAAATTTATTGAACTGAGCTTCGATCCTGGACAGACTTTGAGAATAGTTTTAGTTAACTTTGGTGGGTAAACAAAGATCAAAGTAGCTAGGATATGACTTGGGTAAAGGCCAAGCCATCACCAAGCCTATCTAAAAGATCTACTCAACTCACCACCAAAGGTTACTTGGACAAAGAGATTAGAGATTTGTGGAATTAGGCAACCTGTTTTTCAATCATTAACTACAACTTTCAATTCTATATCCCAATGGATTATAAAGCTTTGCAATTTATATTGGAGAAGGGAGTATCTCCTAGTCCACCCAAAAAGACAAAGATAAAACTAGTACATTTAACTATAAAGCATTAAAACCAAAAATACAGAAAACTAAAGAAGAAATATAAAGAGAATAAGTTTATTAATACTAATTTAACCGCTTTGATGATTCATCTTCCACCACTTAATGTTTGTTCATGCTTGCATGGGCTTCAATTCAAAGTTAGAAGACATGCATTGAATTAGGACTTTTAAGTTGAACCTCAAGGATGTTGTCAACCTATGGAGGATTAATGGAGGAAATCATTAGTTGAGTTGTGCCCTTTGGATTGTCCTCGGAAGGAGTTTAAACATAGCTATAAAAGACTTTGGCATATTGCTAACTTTGGTCTATAACTAACTTTGGCATATCAATGACTTTGGTTTGGGACTGACTTTGGCATGCTCTTCAAAATGGACATTGACTTGGTAATCGCTGAACTATCACCCCAAAATAACTTTTAAGCTAAAATACAACATATGGCTTGAGCTAGCTTTAAGCATAAGCAAGCACGGCTTAGAACTTTAAAGCCATATGCCGCACCTAGATGTAGGATTTCAAAATTCAGAAAAATCAAAACAAATCACTAATACAATTTTCAATTTTTATGGTTTCAAATCAAATTCAAACCCTAGAATAAGAGATAAGAAATCAAGTTGAAAGCATACCACTAGATCATTTGCAATAAGTAATGCAGATGATTGGTTAGATGATGACCTTCGTGGGAGATGAAGACAATCTATATGAAGGTCAGTGCCAACAGATTACAAGCAATAGTCGAAGAATGCAATTAGAGAGTGAGTGAGAGAGAGAGAGAGAGTAAAGATTTGGGGGCATTTGGTGTAGAAGTACTCTAAGGGATCAGTGGCGGTAGGCATCATAGGCTCACAAATAGACTCTCGTTATTTCATTACTCTATATTACCCTCTCCCCTCATGGACCTTTAGCTATGGAGAGTTGGTTGGCAGTTGGCCAACAGAAAAAAAGAACAGGAGTATTGAGATGTTTGTTCCCTTAGCTTCCTTAGTTCATCGATCCGGTCCTACTAGGATGGAACTTCATCAGGGGTGCTTTTTATGACGATCTTTTAGGATAGACTCAACAATGGTGCATCGTTGATCAAAATAATGAGTTTTTTTTTGACTTAGACACTGATGACAAGCTGATTATGTTGTTATACACTATTTTCCTTCAAGAAGACAGTTTTAATGTGACTAAACAGTGACAAATTCTCATTCCTTCATTATATTTGCTTCGTATTTGGTCATCTTAAAAGTTGTATCAAATTCAATAATTATTTTCATCGTTGGTTGAGATGGGCCTCCATGTGAATAATTTATAGTAGCGGCTAGGCCCTAAGTTTTCTAGCAATAGCTTGAAACATTGCTTACTACGAACATAATTGTTGTATACATTTTATTTTAAGATTTTGATTTGAGAAACCCAGAGTAGTGTTTTCTTTTTTTTTCTTTTTTTTTTGAAAATAATGTTAAGTGATTATTATTATCATGGAAAAAATTGCATCATCAGAGAATCAATGAGACTCAAGCCCTTATGCACATAATAGCTCAATGTAGTCTTTCTCACTTTCAGTGAGTTTCTTCTTTGTTATAACAAAAGTAGGGTTGACAATGGGACGGATATAGGGTGGGTTTTGTCATACCCTCACCCATACCCATTTTCAAAATTAATACCCATATCCATACTCATCGAGTGTTGTAAACCTATAACCATACCCATATCCACTGGGTATGACAGGTGTGCGGATTTTATTTGGATACATATGGACAAAAAGGAATTATATCCATTTTGTATCCATATTCGACATCAATTAGCCAATATGTCACATTAACCCCAAACTTCTAACAACATATCATATCATGTCCAATACAACTGAAAGTTTGCCAATCAAAGCAATAAATTAACACTTGACAATTACAGTTTCTAACAAAATGTCTTACTGAAGTATTGAAAACTATACAACTCAAAACAACTAGTAAAATATCCAAATATAAGTAACAAATCAGAATTTTAAACAAATGGGTACGGGTTTCATATGGGGTGGATACAAGACGGGCACTGATAAAACGAGTATGGGGCAGGGTATGGGTCGGGTAGGACCTATACCTATACCCATACCCATTTTGGCAATACCTGCCCCATACCCATTTTTTTTCCATATTCACAACCCATACCCATACCCATTGGGACGGGTTTTGTGGGTTTTAGGCGGATACAGGTTCTGTTGCCGGCCTAACCAAAAGTCTATATTTAATTATTTACATAATATCTCTCACTATATGAACAGTGTCGCTTGTTTAGGCAACAAATATATGTTATTTCCTTTCACTTCAAAGGACATAAATAGTACCAGCAAGAGCAACAAGAGCAATTTTTCCCCCTTATCAATGAGCTTTTTGCAGTCCACTTAGCAAATATGATGAGGTTAAAGTA
This sequence comes from Selenicereus undatus, assembly GCA_017589665.1. NCBI lineage: Eukaryota > Viridiplantae > Streptophyta > Magnoliopsida > Caryophyllales > Cactaceae > Selenicereus > Selenicereus undatus. Next base: position 50,224,091 of record JACYFF010031959.1, on the reverse strand, counting down.
GAGGACTGGAATCATAAGCCATAAGTACACAGCTCTAGTTGCATGCTTGATGTAAGAACAGTCAAATAATGGATGAGAATGATTCTCAATCCCGGCATTGCAAAGGCAGTAAGTAGCATTAGGTTGTATGTCCATTTTCTGTAAACCGTCGTTGGTAGGAAATCTACCAAGTGTTCCCTTCTACAAGCAGAAACTGTGCTTTGGAATAAAGGTCACACTAGACCACATAACATAGAAACGTTTATAAGGCTGGGCTAAAAGTCATTTATAGCCTCCAAAGATGGTGTATATGACGTAATTGTTTGATACAAATGCAATAAAATTCTCTCAAAATTTGTATTTTCTACTAATACGAGGAACACTAAGCTTTATGAGCAACACTCCAAATGTTTGAGTTTCTCAGGTAGACATCATTGGCCTATTGACCCATAGGTATTTTATAGAGGGCCAAACTCTATAAATGCTTTATAATAGCTACGCTCCATTTTTTACAGTCTTTGAATCCTAAACTACTAGAATTCTTTAGCTTACAAGCTATATCCCGTGCTACTGGAGCGATCTTCTTAAAGTCAGGGATTTGATTCCAAAAAAAGTTTCTGCAGATAGCTTCTATCTTTTTTATGATAGACAAAGGGAGAACAAATATAGTCCCAATAGGACGAAAAAGCAAATAGTATAGCATTGATCAGTTGCAATCTATCACTAAAAGATAAACGTCTAATGGGCCTATAAGTTGTTCCCTTTCCATTTTCCTTAATAAGGATATCATAAGTAGCCTTTGTCCATTTTCTAGGATTTAGTGTTACCCAAAGATACTAGACAAGGAAATGGCCTCTAATGAAATCAGTGACCACTTGTATAAATTTTAACGGTTTACACGAGGGATGAAACCAAAATTTAGTGGGTAGGGCAGCTTATTGAATTTTTTTGTTAGATAATCCATTATTAGAACAAAGCTGGGAGAGATGATGCCACTTTATCTTAGATCTCTTGTCCTTTCAAAGTAGTAATGCATTCTATACCATTGATAGCAAGGGAGAAGCTGCTTCTTGCCATTAGCATTTTCATGCAATGGGAAAATCTAAGGGAAATTTCAAAGCCACTAATATCAACAAAAAACCAGGACATAGTATCATATGGTTTTTTAATATTAATCTTAAGAAAGCACCTAGTGGAGACTTTATCCAAATTATAAAGTCTTATATGAACCTGAGTGATCATCACAACATGCGCTCCTTTAATAAAAGATGATTGGTTCTAATTTACAATGTGTAGGCCGGGCCTTGTGGTGCCAGACGCGACGGCTACGCGAGTTGCCTAGGGCAACAATCCTGACTATACGCCAACCTATATAAGGGGGTTTAGGGGGTCATCCAATACACACGAGATCTATTCTCTCACATATTCTCTTGCTTTCTCTCTCACGGCTGAACTACCATCTATCGAGTTTTCGGGTTTTAGGACGTGACATCTCTAAAGCGACTCTAGTAGCCGCTTGGTATTCTTATTGACGTGGATTGGTATTCTTATTAACGTGGACTATTACCGATAGTATATTTCCACATCCAGGTTAGTCCGATTTATTGCTTCAGTGGTATCAGAGCTAGAACTATTCGGATTAGTCCCCATTAATAGGTTAATAATCTGATTTGTTAAAGCATGCTCGTTTATATGATTAATTGCCTAATTTTTGTAATTATGCAAAGTAATAGCATGCTTCTGTGTCTGCTTCCCAGAATCTAGAACAAATTGATTTTTTTTTTAAAATCAAATTCATGGATGTTCTCTTTCTATGCACTGAACCCTATTATTTTTTTCCTGATGATATGTTCATCGTAAATTGCTAAAAATTATGCATCTATCAGATAAAATTCATGCTTCTGTGATTCTGATGTGTCAAGCTGACTAAAAGATCGAATTTTTTAGTCCTAATAATCGTGTAACTCATGCCCAGAATACAGAATACACCATATTTTTTTCAGAACGGGATTATGTGTTAATTCTGCCCAACTCATTATGAGAGTCACACGATTAGTTTGCCATTATTCTACAAGTATAATTGTTCAGATTCCTAGAACTTGTATTATGCCAAAAACACAACATTCATGACATCAAACATAACATGGTTATTCACGTCTTATATCCAATTAGTATCACTGCGTGTGTGTGTGTATGCCCTATGTTATTATCATGTTTAGACAAAATCACGCTTGAATTGAATGCTACACTATGAAAGGCATATTTTTTTTGGAAAAGGCCCACCCCACTCGACTGAACCCTAATCACCGAGATCCAAAACCCTAACCCTAAAATCCCTCTACCTGAAATTCGACCTGCCTAAAATGAAAATCAAAACAAAGAAAAACAGGGAGGAACTCGAACCATACCCATCAGAAAACACCGTGGAGGGGTGGCGCGTGACCGTTACGTGCCACCAACGAAGGTCGTTTCACGATCTTCTTCCTCCCATAGCCCATTCTCATCGCCGATCTACGCAACCTTGAGAAAACGAATCTGAAAAAACACCGTTTCAGGAGGCGCGTGAGACCACACGCCACTGCCTTAGTGGCGTGTTTGGCACGTGGGCGTCTCCCTTGGGCTCAGATTAGGTTGATCTGCACCGTAGTACCCTCGGTTCTCGCCGGATTAGCATAGATCAAGGCTCATGGGGTCAGTGGTGGCTTTTGCATCATTTGGGTGGTTTTTAAAAAAAAAACCCAGAACGGCGGCGGCGGTAGCCGTGCTCATGGTGTCGATGAAGGGGCTTGGTGCTCCATTTCCATGGCCACGACACTGGGAGAGCCAGAGAGATAAAGATGGGCAGAGAGGTCGAAGAGAGTGGATAGAAAGTTCGAAGGCAGGCAGAGGAAGGAGAGAGAGAGAGAGAGAGAGAAAGACTCAGATTAGGATTAGGGTTTGGGGGGGAGGGGAGTGCGTTCACTCACTTATAAAAAGGGCGGGTCTTTGGACCAGTTTCCCTTTTGGTTTTATAATTCGAGTGGGTTGGTTTAAAAATCAAAAGGGGGGGGGTCATTTTTTTCATGAGCAGTGGTTTTGGCCTCAAAGAAAAAATATTTGTATGCCCTGCTTCCATGTTCATATAAATTTGTTTTATATGTTAGAAATGGCCATTATCTCTGTTATAAATTCTACTTTTTGGCCCCTTTTTCTCATATTATCATTGGTTATGGAATGATATTTTGAAGTTGATTATATAACTTTGTGTTATATATATTAAAAAAATAATAAAAAATAAAGTTGTGTTAAATGAATTAGTTTCATAAACATTAACTGAATACATATATGCGTAATTAAAAGTGAATATCTTCGTGATATTCATTGAATTAAAACGTTAATTAGTTTAACAAAAACCTTTAAGAAAATTCTATGAAATTAATAATTGAATTAAAGATGCTCCAAAATTCGGAACTGTACGTGATGATTATAAGCTCAGCGAAATTTTCGAACATATATTGTGGATGATGGGGCTTTCTAAATAATTTAATTATTAAACAATATGTCTAACAGATAAAATATACTTTCAGATACGGGAGCTAGAAACATGATAGGTTGTATGCAATCTGATGACAAATTGGATGGTTCGAACTATGATGTTTGGCATCTGAAGGTCTAGTTTTATCTAAACAATGAGGATGATATGCTAGACCTCTTGACCTCCTCCATGGCTCCTATGGCTGAAAAGGATGAACAAGGTCGGGATATTACTGTAACTGAGTAGTACAAAGAAAACTTAAAGACATACCAAGCATGATTCAAACGCGATCATTCTGCATGCTACACTATGCTGTCTTGCATGCGGGACGATCTCCTGGGTGAGTTTGAACACTTCCACACTGCTAAGGACATGTGGACGTAGCTTAAGGCTAGGTTCGGGCAGACATCTGCTACAAGGTTGCGTACCTTGCAGCTGAAATGGATGCAATATACTATTGACTCCAGTCGTAGTATCCCCGAACACCTTCGAATTATGAGTGCTATGGTTCGAGACCTTAAGGCTGCAGGGCAAGAGGTTTCTAAGAAAGAACAAGTCATGAATGTGATTAAGGCTCTTCCCAATGGTGATGAACATTGAAAGAGTTTTAAAGTGTTCATGACACACAGTGAGCACATCAAGACTTTCGAGACAATCTCCAAACATCTTAAAATGGAGGAAGAGCTTCTAAAGCTCTATGCGCCTCCCAGTGTGGCATTCGTTGCCAAAGGATTAGGACCCAAGGGTAGGAAACCTTACCGTGGTAAGAAACCTAAGAAGGGCCCTCGTCCCCCTTAGAACTCTCGCTCCAATGTCGGTACTTCTGTTGACTTATTATTTTTAAGTTTTGATGATAACAAATCCAAGTGTAAAAATCTGTCCAAGTAGTGTTGCTCCAAACACATTCTCCAAACAGGCCTAACTGGTGTTTGTAATCTTTATTGTATTAACTGGTTTGCTACATGTGAGAACAATTCTTAAGAACAGGTCTCATACCTTGATGGCTCACGATCAAGTTAAGAACACCACCTCGATGAGTTGATTATATGTGAAGATCAGTTTCTGAACTCTAGCAATGCAAAGAACAACCCCAGCAAACAAGGTGGCCTTGGTGTTCACAGCAGCTCTGCAAATCTTAGACAAGATGACTGGTTCAAAACAAGAAGTCTTGGGTATATAGGTTTTATTTATTTAGACTCTTGTTAATATGCCAATATTGCAAATGCTTTTTAAACACCTCTTGAATCAATATTTGCGCTAAGTGCTTCAAAACACCAGTTGCGAACAACCCTGCAAACAGGGTGCCTAGGGTGTTTCTGAATTAAAGTGACCATACCCGGTTATCTTTGAAAATTCATTTCGGTTGGCCAAGATCTCCAGAATAATTTCTTTAAACTCCAAGTTTGCTATTTTTCTAGAAAGGATATTTTTCTGAAAATATTGTGAGAGATTTGCGAAAATAGGAGATTTGCCAAAACTAAAAAGATTTCCTTTTTCCCATATTTTCGGCTTTGATAAGTATTCAAAAAACTGAAGAGATTTCTGGTCGCTTCTTTAAATCGTCTTCATGGCTATGGGAAGATAAGGGTTATCTCTTAAGATAACAAATCCCTTATAACTTGGAAAGAACTTGTCACTAGCCGTTGGGAGTATTTTTCTTGAAAATCATTTTCCAAACTTAGGTGATTCTCCTTGGTTCTTGACCGTTGGTTTTATGGTGCATAAAACCGCAGCTCTTTCGTCCCCACAATATACACACACAGACAGAAAGAAAAGCAAAGAGTGAAAACTGAGAAACACACAACATATGCAAAAGGGAAATTTCAAAGAGTGGTTTTTCTAGAGGAATTTTGCGCTACTCTTGAGAAAAGTAAAACCAACTCAAGTTGTGTTTAAACTGAGCTTTCAATATATTGGCATACTAGGACTTCATTGTACCTTACATCTGCTTAAGTCAGAAGCACCCGGTAAGGTGTTTTGTAACCCTAATCTTGAATCAGAAAAGCGAGTGAGTGGTCCTCAGTCGTGTGGACTTTGGACGTGTCCAATCTGGTGAGATTTGGACGTGGTGTAATCTGCCTTAGAGAAGGAGGTTACGTGGTTGCAAGGTTGTAACAAGGTGTGTTACATTTGTAACGAGTTAAGCCCGGTTTAGTGAAGTGGTTAAATCCTACACGAGGTAGGTCGTGGTTTTTCACACCTCAGTTGGGCTAGAGGTGTTTTCCACGTAAAAATTTTGTGTGCTTTAATTTCCGCATTTATCTTGGTGATTTTCGCATTTGCAATACTTGAGAACACCCTGTGCAAATAGGTCACAGGGGTGTTTGTTACTCACAACGCGAAAATCAGACACCACAATTCACCCCCCTCTTGTGGTAGAATACTCGCGATCTCAACAACTTCCAAGAAGCATAAAGCTAAGGGCAACGGAGCTAAGGATATGGCACACGTGAAGTGCTATAACTATGGAAAGAAGGGCCATTTCGCTCGAGATTGTCCTGAGCCAGCCAAGGTACCCACTTCCACTAAAAGTCCTGAATTATTTGTTTGTTCCCATGCATTCGTTGTTAACTCTCTTCCTCAATGGATTGTAGATATAGGGGCAACAAAGCACATAGTTCAGGATATGGCTAGATTCTTGGAATTCCATTGCTACCAGGTGGGTTCACGGACTGTCGTACTAGGGAACGACAGCAAAGAAGATGTCCTTGGAGTGGGAACATAATAGCTCAAACTCCGTGGAGGAAACAAGTTGCTTCTTCATGATGCCCTCTATGCACTTGGGGTGCGATGCTCCTTAGTTTCTTAAGTTTCTTTAGTAAGATTAGGTTTTACTTTTGGTTTTTGTCCCGACGGTTTAGATTTGTTCTACAATGGTAATTTGTTTGGCTAAGCAACTTTGAAAGGAGATTTCATTATTTTGGATTTGGATGATAACTATAATAATATATCCTCTGCTTATGTTTCTTATTTTGACTTTAATTCTGAATTTGTTAAGTGGTATGCTAGACTTGGTCATGTGGGCCAAGATAGGATAAATAGGCTAGCTAAAGAAGGTCTTCTAGACCGACTCACTACGGTTAAATTACCTAGGTGTGAGTCCTATTTAGCTGGAAAGGCAACAATGAAGCCTTTCGATAAGGCCACGAGAGCTTCTAGTCCCTTAGAATTAATCCACTCAGACATATGCGGACCCATGAACTTTAAAGCATGAGATGGGGCTATCTATTTCATTACTCTCATAGACAATTATTCACGATATGGGTATGTGCACCTATTATCTCATCGCTACGAGGCACTTGATGTATTCAAACACTTTGTAGCGGAAGTAGAGACTCAATTGGAACGTAGGGTTAAGATCCTTCGAACTGATCGAGGTTGTGAATACCTTTCTGATATGTTCAAGGAGTTCTATGAGGAAGAAGGTATACAAAGACAGTTAACGATTCCACGCACCCCACAACAGAACGGTGTTGCGGAGCGCAGGAATCGTACATTGCTTGACATGGTCAGGTCAATGATGGCACATGCTAGCATCCTAATCAGTTTTTGGGGGGATGCACTGCTTACAACAGCCTACATACTCAATCTTGTGCCAAGCAAGAGTGTACCACCCACACCATATGAGTTATGGTTTGGTATGAAGTCATCCTTAGACCATTTACGCCCATGGGGTTCGGCTGGCTATGTGCACAACCCAACCCATAAACATGGAAAACTTGGTCCAAGAGCCACCAAAATGGTGTTCATTAGGTACAATGCACAATCAAAAGGATATGTGATGTACAGGGAACATCTAAATCGTGGCATGATAGAAATAGACTCCTGCAATGTCAATTTTCTCGAGGATGAGTTCCCGACCATTGGTGAAGTCAAGAAGGATGTTGAACTGTTTGAGTTACAGCAAAATATCCAATCATCATTCGGTGAAGGGGAGAATTTGGATTATAACCAAGTCACAGAAGAAGATGGCATACCTCCCCTAGCCGAAGGGAATGGGGGATACTTGCCTGTCGAGAAAAATGAGATTCATCCTCAATCTCCTGTACATGAGGAAAGTCAACCTGCGAGTGAGGTACGTCCTCAATCCCTAATTCTCGAACATGCAGTTAGTTCACATGTTCCGGATTCCACGCCCTAGAGGGATAGTGGGAGCAGCTTTCCACATGTTCAGGGTCCCACACCCCTTAGAGAAAGGGGGAGGGATACCTCACCAAGGCATACGAACAATGAAGGCCCTAGGCTCCGAAGGAGTGAGCGTGGAAGAATTCCTCGACGATATTTCCAAATCGAAGAGAAAATATTCCTATGCACTCCCTTGGAAGTCGAGGAGCCTACCTCTTACCAAGAAGTAATTGACTCCCCAAACCACAAAGAGTGGATGGATGCCATGAGGGATGAGATGGACTCAATGGCAAGAAACAAGATTTGGGAACTTGTTGATCCCCCACCCCAGCGTAAGTCTATTGGAAACAAGTGGGTTTTCAAGATAAAACGTCGGACAGATGGATCGATCGACAAGTTCAAAGCTCGTTTAGTGGTGAAAGGGTTTACACAAATTGAGGGTGTAGACTATGAAGAGACATTTTCTCCGGTGGTGAGATTTGTCTCTATTCGCCTACTCCTGGCCATGGTTGCCAATTTGGACTTAGAATTGTTTCAAATGGACGTAAAGACCGTTTTCCTCAATGGCAACCTTGAGGAAGAGATCTATATGGAACAACCCATTTGTTTTGTATCAAAGGGGCAAGAGGACAAGGTGTGTCGTCTTAAAAGGTCTATATATGGTCTTAAGCAGTCTTCCACGTCTTAGTACTTAAGATTCCATAAAGCTATAACTTCGTTTGGCTTATCCATGGTTTCGGAGGACCACTGTGTGTATGTCAAAAGATCAACCGGGGGGATTATGTTCCTTATCCTATACGTTGACGACATACTACTGGCTAGGAACAATTTGGAGATGATCGAAGCCACTAAAAGGTGGCTATCCTCTATCTTTGAGATGAAGGATATGGGTGAAGCCAGGTATGTCCTAGGCGTGGAAATAATAAGGAATCGTCCTAAGAAACTTTTAGGTATGAGCCAAGAGGCATATATCAAGAAAGTCTTAGAACGGTTCTGTATGCATTATTCCAAACCCGTAGATACTCCAGTTGAGAAGGGTTTAACATTGAGCCTCGACCAATGCCCAAAAACAAACAAAGAAAAGCAAGCCATGAGCAATGTCCCCTATGCTAGTGTCGTAGGAAGCTTAATGTACGCCATGTTATGTACACGACCGGACATTTGCTTTGCAGTTGGTCTGGTAAGTGGTTACCGAAGCAACCCAAGACAGGCTCATTGGCAAGCTGTCAAGAGAGTCATGCGTTACCTTCGTGGTACAACCGAGTTGGTCCCATGCTATCAGGGCGAGGACCTTAAGTTGAGAGAATATTCAGATGCCGATTGAGGTGGTGACCCGGATGAGTCCAGGTCAACCTTAAGATATGTGTTCACCCAGAATGGGGGAGCCATATCATGGTGTAGTAAGAAGCAAGACTGCATAGCTCTATCGACCATAGAGGCAGAATATGTCGCATGCAGCCTAGCCACGCAAGAGGTAATGTGGCTTAGGAGCTTTCTCTAGGATCTCAACCTCACTCCGAGAGCTGATGATCCTATAGAGATGTTATGTGACAATACAACTGTCATCCAGTTCGCCAAAGATCCGAAGTTCCATCGGAAGACCAAGCACATCAAAAACCGTTATTAGTTCGTGCGAGATGCCATAAAGACAAAGGAGGTTGCCATGAAGTATATACCCACTAACAAGATGATCGCTGATCCATTAACTAAGTCGATTCCTACACATGCTTTCAAAGCACATTCATTGAGTCTAGGACTTCACAGAGTTTAGTTTTTGGATCTTGTTATGTATGACAGATACATTCTTCATGTAATAGGCATTTATGAAATGAAGATTAAATGTTCTTTTTCTAAATGTTTTGTGATTTATCTGTTAGACATATTGAAAAGCCACAGGCTTCTGATTGGCCTAGTCACACAGGCAATCGCCCTGACGCTTGAGTAGCGGGCAGGATGAGATGTAATTATATTGGCACTAGGTGTGCAATATTGATAACTCAAACTAGAAATATATGAATGAGAAATAGTCGCCTTAGTAAGTCTAAGATGAGACTCGAGGGAGTCAAGTATGAGACAGGATTTCATATTGAAGCCTTAAAAGTGGAACCTTGAGTGTCAAGATTGGCATTTAGTATGTTAATCTAGTGGCTAACGTTAGATTTTTTGGGTAAAAATCTAGATTGATGATTCCCATGGCATAAAAACTGACGTACCCAGCAGAGTGGGAGCTATGTCATGACACACATCTCATACTGCGTGTGCTTATAAGACGACCTATGCATGGAGTAACAATTGATTTCACTATCACTTGTCACTGTGTGACCCTATGGACGATGATCCTATGACTTAAAACTATGATATTAAGTCGAAGCTTGATGTTGCCACTTTAATGTGATTCTGAAGAACCACGATGTATACGGTTTAGCGAGAACACGTTAGGAAAACAGTTAAGCTAACATGAAATTTCATGAGTGTTTAAGGAAAAATCGATCCACCATCACCATATCAGCTCGGGCGGTTATGTTGAGAACATAACCATATGATATATCAGGCATAAAGGATTAGAGATGCCATTGTTAATGTTTTGAGATGGTTTTGTGGTATCGTATTTTGTGAAAGTGTTATGTTAGTTGGATGGTAACTTAATATAACACTACTGGTTATTTATGGTAGCACGTCCTATTCCTGGTATGAAGCGTGAAAGAGTTCTGATGCATAAAGAATAAGTGTTATGCGGCCTGCGTGACCGAGTGGGAGCTGTAGGCCGGGCCTTGTGGTGCTAGGCCCGACGGCGACGCGAGTTGCCTAGGGCAACAATCCTGACTATACCCCAACCTATATAAAGGGGGTTTAGGGGGTCAGTCAATACACACGAGATCTATTCTCTCACATATTCTCTTGCTTTCTCTCTCACGACTGAACTACCATCTATTTAGTTATCGGGTTTTAGGACGTGACATCTCTAAAGCGACTCTAGTAGCTGCTTGGTATTCTTATTGACGTGGATTGGTATTCTTATTAACGTGGACTGCTACCGACAGTATATTTCCGCATTCAGGTTAGTTCGATTTATTCCTTCACAATGCCAAGCAGACTTTATTCTAAAGCATAGCATTTGAAGATGCGATTAAATAAAATGTTCCAATGTGCAATCAATCTAAAATCTGTAGCTACCACATCTTCAACTAGTTTGGCACCAAAGCAATGGTGGTCATGTTCCAACTCTTAGGGGGATTGCCACAATCAAAGAAACTCATGATAGCTTTAGTCACTTCATCCACAACAACTCTAGCATGACTTAAAAGAAACCATTAGCATAGTGATAGAGCCAAGACTTTTATGACTGGGAATATAGAACAATGTTGATTTAACTTCCTCTTTTGTTAAAGGTTTAATCAAGGTAGCCTGATGGTCAATGGAGAGGCAAGGACCACTAGCAACAATTTCAACATGAATATATTTAGAAACAAGAACAGGTTGGTCTTAAAACTTAGAGTAATAGCATAAAAGCGATCAATCACATCAAAGTCGTTGACAAATAATTTAGAGTTGTGTCATCAGTAACTTTTCCGAAAGGAAAACTGGAATAGCAAAAGGTAATATCAATTTTCTTAATCGGGTCCCATATCAAAAGGGCAGGTAAAGTGATATAGCCCTAAATTTAGAGAGGTTTCCAAAAGGTTCCTTAAATAATCCTGATGTACGGACTACATGGGTCCATGTAATCAAAGACCTAGGTTGAAGCATAATGGTACAATTTTTTAGGAGGAATGCATGCTAATGGTTACCCAACATTATTCGTTGCTATACTCATCATATTAATAAATTACAAATACCACACAGACACGCAAAATAATTCATTTGAGTAAATCAAGTCTAATTTGTCTTAGATTGAAATCCACAATATAATTAATTTGTGTGAACAAATTTTAATTTGTGACTTAGATAGAAATCCCATAAAAAAGGAGATCACCTTAAATTATACATTTTAGCTAAGAAACGAACACAAAAAGAGAGAAATAAAACAATAAAAGAAAGAGAAGAATGTTACAAAATTACGCAGCCCCCAAGCAACCTCCTGATGATTAACGGAATCCTCGATATCAATAACACAAAAAGATGTTTTTTAAGGGATGAGTATTTGGTTAAGTAAAGCCAGATAGGTACGGTTGCCTTGCCGAGTTTCTCTTGATAAAGTTGATATTGTCGTCGTTCTTGTTAAGGAACGAAGCCTAGTAGGGAATCATATTTACAAGGAATGGAAAAGGTCTAGGCCTCCTAGTGTTTTATAGATCTTCAAGGGAGTAAGCTTGATTAAAACCTTCGGTGTGTAAGAAGTAGTTGGATTTGGACAATTCAACCATTTGCAACTACATGGCTAGCAATAATTACATGCAAAAACCTATTATGGATCGTACACGTTATGTCAATTATTATCCAAGTATTTATTCGACAACTTAGGAGAATTTTTATAAATTTTTATAACTACATGGATTCCTAGTGTTTTCTAGAACAGTTCTTTGCATAGACTTGTGTGAAATTTTAATTAAATTAACTTATATAATGTTATTCCATATTTTATTGTTATTTTCGTTTAAAGAAAATGTATTAGCTATCTAGTGGATGTCTTCTCTTTTAGTATGAGTCTCTACAATTCGGAATATGTTTTAATTGACTATAATATCTCAATGGCATTTAGAAATATTTGCACATGACCTTACGTAGCAATATTTTGTACAATTCATAGATTTGTATAATGTATCTTATTAACTTTGTTGACGATAATCAGTTATTAAATTTGATGATACTAAATAATATGATTAGTATTATATATGAAATAAAGAACTAACTTGATGTTATAATTATAGTTTTCATATACAGTATTTAAGGTTGGTCCAATATATCCTTTAATATTGAAATACATGTTTTGTACCTACTTACGAATTTAAGATACATTAGTGGAGTTACATATTTATAATAAATTACATGTATTGGTTGAGTTATGTAATATTTCAAATTAGTGGAATTTGGATATTATTCACCGAGAAGCTATCGTGAAAGAAAATATGATGCATGATGGCATGATTATCTTAATTTATCTTTCATCATAATGAATGTGATTATATAAAGGTTTTCATAGTATGATCTGGATATCATATTTTATGAGATATAATTAGACATAAGATTATAGATATAATTTAGGTTAATTGATTTGACTGGATATGATATAGATTTTATATTATGGATTAATATTGAATAGTGCAATAATCAAGATAAACTCTCATAAGAAATATCTTGTGATATTCGTTGATGTAGATTATTTTTATCAAGGATTTTCTTAATTGATATGACATATTATTGAGTTTATATTTTGATTGACCAAAGATATTATATTGTTTACTTGAAGATATTATATGATAGAGCGTCCTATAGATTTTATATGATTGATGAGATTGATGTTCGGAAAATATTTGATTATATATGAAGTATTCCTTAATTGATTGAGGGGAATGTTATGATAATCACTAATTGATATGATGATAAAGTCTCTAATATTATTCCTTGACTTACAAAGCTAGAAATTGAATTTGAATTTTAAAACTACAAGTAAATCAAGGTTTGTGTAGATTATGAGGGTGTGATAGCAGGTTCATTTATGCGACAAATAAAGAAAGATTCCAAGTACCTGAAAACAAGTTCAAGGCCTTGAAAATGGCAAATCTCATTCAAGCAAGTCAAACGTTGCCATAATTAAGAGATCACATCATAATAGCAACTTGGTCATCTTTGGCTATAAATGCAACCAGTCTAAGGCATCGAAGCAAGTCAGAAATCACCTGAGCTACACTTGCAAATTAAAGAGATCTTATACTGAAATATGTTGAGATAATACTTTGAGCTACAACTTGCATATTGGTTTGATCACTACTTGTAACCATCTTGTGAGGAAAAAATCTTATAAGGGAATCTTGTAACAAGTAAGTTGCGAAGGACTTACTTGGGTAGCTAAGTACTCAGTGAGTAATACTTAGTTAGTGACTCAACTTAAGGTGCTTTGTTGAGTGGTCGATCGAGAGACAGGTTCTCAAGATCGAGTAGTGGATCTTGAAAGTATTCAAGAGAGTCTTTATCAAGTCAGGTAACTCGTGTGTGTAACTTCTTAAGTGAATAAAAAGTGGAGTGGTTCAAATAATAAGGAAAGAATACCATTCAGCGCTTGCTAACCTTGTTTAGAAAGGCCAATATCGTAAAAATATCATCGTGTTTCGTCCCGCTTTGATTTTCACATTAAATTTTCATAATTGTTTTAATTTTTGCTATTCACCTATTCACCCCTTCTAAGGTGATTTGACTAGCTTAACCAAACTTTCAGTTGTTTTCAGAGCAGGTACTATAATTTTAAGACTTAACCATCTAGAGCTAGATCCTATGGCTAATCTATCAAGTGTCCTTATTAATTGTCCTCCAATTTTTAATGACATTGACTTTTCTCCGTGGAAGTGCGGGGTAAAGTCTTATGTTGAATCCAATTACTTTGGTCTTTCGAACATCATTAAAAATGGCCTTTTATCCCAACACGGATCGAAAATGATGGTGTCACCATTGTCAAGCCAAAAGAAAAGTTGAATCTAGATGAGAAAGAGAAGCTTAAGAAAAATGCGATGGTTTTATATATTTTATAATGTTCTTTACATAATGATATTTTTAGTCATGTCACTACTGACAATCATACTTTTTCCGGCGGAATATTCCGGCGGCCCTCCGACTCGTTAGGGATGTCGGCGGATATTCCGACATCAATGTCGTTGGACAATTCAAAAGGAGCTACCGATGGATTTTCTGGCGAGCTAGGCTGTCGGGAGCCCTTTTTTGAAAAATGTCGGCCTTTTTCTGGTGTTTTAAAACGTTTTCCCTTTTTTTTTTAAATGAGGCTGACGGATAGAGCCGCCAGAATAGCCGTCGGACATTTATGTCCGACGGATGTTCCGTCGGCACGTCCGTCAGAACCCCTTTAAAAGAGCCCCCCTCGGTTGCAGTCCTCATCCTCTCTCTCCCATTAATTTGAGCCCCGAAATCGCCCCCCCCTGCGCGAGCACGCCGCTTCCCCCCGTGCTTCTACCAGCGACCGCCCCAGCCGCCGCCCCTTCACCCCCTGGGCGTGGCTCCTTGTCGCGCGGCTCTGGTCCGTCCTTGCCGCCCAGCGTCCATCGCCAAGTAAGCTGCCGAGCTCCGGTCCCTCCCACTGCTGTTGCCACCGCCTCTTTGACGCCGTCGCCGCCTCCTCTTCACCGCCGGCCGACCTCAACATCTCCCACCATTTGTGGCCCATTAATTTTGATATTTTTAAGTAAGTATTTAAACCTAAATATTTTGTAGATTTGTGAAATTGAAGAGATAATTTTGCTAATTTTGTGGTAATTAGTGATTGGTATATTTATATTCAGTGATTTTTGGAAATTATCTAAAAAAAATATATAAATTGATT
Organism: Selenicereus undatus; assembly: GCA_017589665.1. Taxonomy (NCBI): domain Eukaryota; kingdom Viridiplantae; phylum Streptophyta; class Magnoliopsida; order Caryophyllales; family Cactaceae; genus Selenicereus; species Selenicereus undatus. The sequence goes on along the minus strand of JACYFF010031959.1, from coordinate 50,208,987 downwards.
GTTAAATTAAAGTGGATTGAATCAACCTCTCTATGGATAGCAATACCGGTAGAGGCAAGGTTGCCTACAGCTGGATCTCCCCAGACCCCGCGAAAGCAGGACCTACACTGGGAGTTTGTTGTTGTGTTGTTGTATTGTTAAATTAAAGTGGATTGATTATGTGAAATGTGTTAATTTGTTGATAATGGTTTGTGTATGTTGAAATTTTGTGTAAATTAATATGTAATTGTTAGGTAAGTGCTATTATTAATAATTTGTTGGTGTTGTAAATTATAGTGAAGTGAAGAATGTGTTTGTACAAACATTGAACACAATTAGTTGTGAAATTTATTGTTGAGGATTGATAGAAAACAATTAATAAGCAACTATGAGATTATATTATTCCGTTAAATGTGAAAAAGTTGTGCGTATATGTTGTTGTTTACGATTTGAGGGAAGGGTGTTATTTTAATTTGTGTGTTAATGAGAATGATTTTTGTGGATTATTAATATGAAGGAAATGGGTCGTAAGAGAAAATGTATTGCGAAAGGGGAAAAAATCCGTTATTGTTGCTGTGAGTGTCATTATTGTCGGTGTCCATGTCACAACTTTGGGCTCCCACTTCAAACATTTAAACAGGTTTATATCCTGACTTAATTGTCATAATATATATGTGCTTTTGTTGGCATCGTGTTAATCGTAGCGTATGACGAAATTATTTAATGATAAGTCCATCATGCATTCAGTTATATACAAATTAAAATGTGATAAATACGTCGATGATTAAAGTAACCAATGTACTGCTTACTTTGTCAATGATGAACAGTGGATAATATGTGTGGACCACCCCATCGGAGGTGGATGTATGAAAGATTTCTATCAGGGAGAAAATCTTATGGGCAGGAGTTCTTAGAAGGAGTAGAAATGTTTGATCAATTTGCAAGGTGTCAAACAGAGTTCATTAATAATGGGCATTATAGATGTCCTTGTGCCAAGTGTGGAAACAGAGCTTATAGGGAACCTAATGATGTTAAATTATACTTGTACCAAAACGGCTTTGTTAAGGGGTATTGGTATTGGACATCTCATAGGGAGACAGAATCAACTGAATATGCAAATGTTGGCAGTAGTAACCAATAAAACTTGTATGATAACATGGCTCCAACAAGTACTATGGATTTCGACAACACGAACTCGTTTGTCGATCGTGTTGGAGCAATGGTGAACGATGTCATTGTTACTAATGAGTTTGAAGTTAGTGAGCAACCAAATGCAGAAGCTCAGGCATTTTATGATATGCTTCAAACTGCTCAGAGGCCTTTGTGGGAGGGATGTTCAAACCAAACTGAGTTGCCCAATGCTATGAGGTTGATGAGTATCAAATCTGATTATAATATGCCACAAAATTATATGAATGAGGTGATGCAGTTACTGCACGAGAGTTGCCCGCCAGACAATCGTGTGCCCCAAAGTTACTCAGAGTTGAAAAAGAAGGTCTGAAGTTTGCGTTTAGATGTGCACAGGATTGATTGTTGCCGCAGTGGATGTATGCTTTACTTTAAGGAAGATTCGGCCCTTGAAAATTGCAAGTTTTGTGATTTGCCAAGATGGAAGCCGATTAAGTCAAGCGATAATAGGAAGAAGTTAAAATCATATGTAAAAATGTTCTACTTCCCTTTGATACCAAGGTTGCAACGCCTTTATGCCTCAGGAAACACAGCTGAGCACTTGAGGTGACATTATAACAATAGGCGTGAGGATGGTGTTCTGTGTCACCCTGCAGATGGGGAAGCGTGGAAATATTTTGATCGCAAATACCCAAATTTTGCTTCTGAGCCTCGTAATGTGAGGCTTGGTTTGTGTGCTGATGGGTTTAGCCCTTTCTCACAATCTGGCCGTTCTTATTCAATCTGGCCTGTGGTTGTGACACCTTACAACCTTCCTCCAGATATGTGCATGACAACGCCATCAAGTCCACAGATATGTTCTTGACTTGCATTATACCGGGGCCATCAAATCCAAAGAATAAAATAGATGTGTACTTGCAACCGTTGATTGATGAGCTCCGAACTGTGTGGGATGGTGTCCAGACTTATGACATTTCCATGAGGCAGAACTTCTTGACGAGAGCTACCTTAATGTGGATAGTGAATGACTTCCCCGCGCTCGGAATGTTATCTGGATGGAGCACTCATGGTGTTTTGAATTACCCTGTTTGTATGGATCAGTTGAGGGCGACACATTTGAAACATGGGGGCAAAGTATCATGGTTTGACCGTCATCGTCGATTCCTGCCTTGACATCATGCATTTTGGAAAAACCACACTGCGTTTTGTAAGGGAAAAGTGGTGAAAGAAGGCCCTCCATCTAGGAGAACGGGCGAGGAACTGTGGAATGAGGTGCGTAGCCTTCCAAAAATAACCACCGATGCAGATTTTGTAATCCCGGGTTTCAAGGAAAATGTTCACAACTGGACCAAGAGAAGCATCTTCTGGGATTTACTTTATTGGAAAGACCAGTTGCTACATCACAACTTAGATGCTATGCATATAGAGAAAAACTTCTGCGACAACATCATTAACAATGTCTTGGATGTTCTGGGAAAAACAAAAGATGATGTGAAGGCGAGGTTGGATATGGCAGACATGTGTGATCGTCCCGAGTTAAATGTTGAACGATGTGTTAACGGGAGGACACTAAAGCCAAAGGCTTCGTATGTCCTTTCTTTGGACAAAAGGAAGGGGGTACGTGAGTGGGCCCAACAGCTTACAATGCCTTATGCTTATTGCTCCAACTTTGGGAATTGTGTAGATATGAAGGCTGCAAAGTTCCAAAACATGAAGAGTCATGATTGCCGTGTGTTCCTGCAGACGCTAATGCCAATAGCATTTCATGCGCTACCAGACAATGTACTTGAACCACTTGTTGAGTTAAGTGAGTACTTCAAAAATATTTGCTCAACAATGTTAAGGGTCGATAAGTTACAAGAAATACAACGCAATATAAGCATCATCCTTTGCAAATTGGAGAGAGTTTTCCCTCCTGGGTTCTTTAATGTCATGGAGCACTTACCTGTGCACTTGGCAGAAGAAGCATACCTTTGGGGGTCCAGTGCAATATCGATGGATGTATCCTTTTGAAAGGTAAATACATTTGAAAAATTACGTCACACTTGTAAATGTAAAACTAAAGTGTGCTTCAAACACTTATAAAATTTTAATGCAGGTTCTTTGGGTGGCTGGAGAAGAAAATTAAAAATAAAACATCCCCTGAGGGGTCAGTGGCCGAAGCATATCTGGTGTTCGAGATATCACAGTTTTCTTCGTTCTACTTCGGCGCTAATGTGCCTTCAATGCGCACAAGACGTCGACGAAATGAGGAAATCAATGTGGAGCCAGAAGGTGAGCCAATTTTGTCAGTTTTCAAAACCAAAGGTACTGTTGTGGGAAGTCGGACACAGAGGTACCTAACTGATGAAGAAATGAACGTTGCACAGCTTCATATTGTGTTGAATTGTAATGAAGTTGAACCGTATTTCGCGTAAGTTACAAAAAAAAAGTACACCTTTCATCCATTACATGCATTTAACGAATAGCATTTTATGAATTGAAGCATGGTGCTAATCAGTGAATAATAACTTGTACAGACCATTCACACAACAAAAATTACAAGGAAACTCAAATTTCACAGATGTGGAGTTAGATGCACTGATAGAGTCTGAGTTTATTTGGTGGTTCAAAAAAGCAGTAAGATTTTTTAATTTTGCCATCCGCGTTGGAAATTACTGTACTAATTCATCAGAACTTATTTGTAGCAAATGGTCCAGACCTTATGAGTTGAAACATAAATACTTGTAGGTTGACATTGTTCAAATGTTCAACGACGAACGTTAGCTACACCTGTACCATTTGGCTCAACTGCCTTTGAGGAAGGTCATAACCTGGTCTGCATTCAGGGTGAATGGATTCTTATTTCATACACAGAAAAGGTGTGAAGGAAAAAAGAGTTACAATTGTGGGGTTTGTGTGAAAGGGAGCGGGGAAGGTGGATTCGAGGATGATTATTATGGAATCCTTCAAGAAGTTATTCGTGTTGAATATCTAGGAGAACCACTTAAACAATGTACATTATTTAGGTGTGATTGGTTTGATAACACCCCTCGAGGAACACATAGCCCCAAACTATGTCCCTTCGTTGAGGTTAATGCAACAATAAGATACAAAAAATATGATCCATTCATATTTGCTGCTTCCGCAATCCAGGTGGTGTACATGAGGTACCCAAATGGAATAAGAGATAAAGCTAACTGGTGGGTTGTCGTACCAAACAAATCTAGACGCAAAGTGAATAATGAATTCACTTTACTAGTTGCATTTCAAGAGGAACAAGTGTCCCACATGACACCAGTAACTGACATGCTCCTTGCAACTTTGTTGAATGAAGAGGAAGAAATTGAGGAGGTAAACGAAGACGTTCCAGCTGAGAGAAGTGAAGAGGAGGAGTGGGATGATAATGACGACGACACTGAAGACTCTGAATGAAAGTGATAATGATAAATGAGTAGATTGTGTCCTAAAACCAAATTGTATTCTATTTTAATTTAGATACTTATGACATTGTATGCTTGACACTTATGACATTGTAATTATGGTCACACACGACATTTGCTATTAATTTAACTGCAATTAATTATTTATCCCTTATATTATTTGATCACTACGCTCTGTATATTTGTCTCAAAGATGTCAGGTACACATCGTGGTCGTGGGGCCGGACGTGGGCGTTCTCGGGGAGCAGACCATTAAGACCCCACCAGTCAGCAAGAAGAGCAATATTAGGGACATCAAACCCCTAAGGTTCCCCACGCCATCACCCTAGACCCTCACACTATTCCATCCATACACTTCACCCAGCACATGACACCCAACATCCCCCATGTCCGGCAGCTACATGATCCCGAACCCACATCTTATTCCACAACAATCTGTAGAAAGGAGTTGGAAACAAAGTGAACATGCTTCTAGCCATGGCAGTACCACAAACAAGCAACTCATCACACCTGACGGCAAAGAGTAAGTAATTATGTCTTACCAACTGTGTTATGAATTTGCAATTTCTGACGGGGATCCATTCTTTCTCCGTACGATGTTGTGTTAGAGATTACAAGGATATTTACGAGCAAATATCCTGAGCCATGGCCAACATGGGGGAAAGTGCCTAAATAACAGCGGGACTTATGGTTTGGTGAGTTTAAGGTAAGAGTTTTTCCAAATTTTTGTACATTTATCTACATATATATATATATATATATATATATATATATATATATATATATATATATTCATATTGTTAACATCATTTACATTTTCTGGCATGTAATTGTGTTCATGCAGAAGCGTTAGCATTGGGCTCCAGAGCATGAGACCCATATACACAGGAATTTTGAGGAGAAAGGGGCAAGTAGATTGAGGGACACATTCAGGGAGTTGAGGAAGAGGAGGAAGCAACCGTTGTGGTTGTCTGACAACACTTGCAAGTCACTACAGGAATATTGGGCTTCCGAGAAATTTCTGAAGATGAGTTCCCAAGCGAAGAAGAACCGGAACAACGAGCAGGACGAGTTAGGTCCTTCTTTGCATAGATCTGGTTCGGTCCCATTTACTAAGCACAGAAGACGCATGGTAAGTGCGTGGTTCATTATTTCTTTTACTTATTTTTCCCAACGCCTTATCCAATTAGAAGAATCCTCCTGTACGTTAACGTATTCTGATATTGTATAGGAGAAGAAGTTTAATAGGGAGGTTACGGACCTCGAACTTTTGAAGGACACTCATGTAGATGCGGCTAACAAACGGGTGGACAAAAAATCTGAAAAAAGATGGGTAAGTCACCTGCATGATTTCTTGCTTGCCTAACAAATCAACTCAGTGTCTTCACAATTGAATGCTATGTTTGGAATGTGTAACTTTTTTGAATCTGATTTTGTAGACGGAGCACCAATTAAAGTGGGACCACATTCGGAACTTGCAATCTTCCACAGATCCCGGCTCCAAACCAACTGAAGTCCCATTTGAGACCAAGTTGTAGGTGCAAGATAACTACAACAAAAAGGGTCATGTGTATGGGCTAGGATCGGAAAGGGTGAAACTGAAGCACCTGGTGAAGTCCACAGCGACAACCCGAGACCATGATCATGACCCTGATGTGCGAGCAACGGTCACCCAGCAGAACAGCGAGTTCAGTACGATGGCGAAGAAAAACCGTTACTTAGAAGAGAAAGTGACTTTACTCACTTCGGAATTATCTGGTCTGAAAGATACATTCCATGAGTTTATGAGAGCTCAACAAGCATCTGGGTCTGGATCTCGCCCACGCCCTTCTATGCGTCATCGACAACACCGCCACGCTGCTCCTTATGTCCCTCCTCCACCTCCTCTTCCTCAACCGAAACCCTGTGACGACGACGACGACGACGATGATGATGATGATGATGGTAGCGCCAACCTTGGGTATGATGATCGCCCTCATGAATACAGGGATTATTTCAATTAGAATGTCCCTCGATCCTCCCCTTCCTCCTCGATACTCATTTGAGCAGTTACGTTTTCTTGCATTTGTTTCCTTGCTTTTGTTTCTTATTACTGTACTTCTTACTATTAGAATGTCCATTTGGTGTGGTTGTTTATTTATACTTATTGAATTAAAGTAACCATGTGTGGTGGTTACGTTTGTTGCGATTTGTGTACCACGAATGGTGGTTATGTTTGTTGCGATTTGTGTACCACGTGTGGTGGTTTTGGTTCGGTTAACATATGGTTGTCCTGAGTTTGTATATGCAGGTTGTAAATTTGTATTTGGGGAACTACATTTTCAAAAAAAATTTTTTTATTTTCCCCAAAATTTCCGACGGAATTATGTCTTTCCGTCAGAAAGTTCCGACGGAAACTGGTCATTCCGTCGGTAATCACCGACGGAATGAACATTTTCGGTTGGAACTTTCCGACGGAAACTGGCCATTTCGTAGGTGAGTCTGGCAGTTCGTGGGCATTTACACCGGGGTATGCCCACGGAATCGTCCGTCGGATGCCTGAAATTCCGTTGGCTGGCAGTCGCCGTGACCGTCGGGAACTGGCCAACGGAATCTGTTATCCGTCGGAAAGGTGGGTCTACGGACCCTATTCCTACGGAATATGTCCGTCGGATTTTCAGCCAGAAAATACGTTTTTCGATGGAAAAAACGTCATTATCCGTCGGAAAATTCATCGAAAAAGGGCAGTTGTTTAGTAGTGTGTTTATTCTTGTGAGACTACCAATTGCTTTTATACAAAGCTGAGAATCAAGAAAATCTCACTTGGTCAAAACTGGCCAATACACTTGACAATTTCAACGACAAAAAAAGAGATCAACCATCTTTTGCTTAATTGCAAATGAACAAGCTAGTGATTCAAAGTCAAGTGGCAATGATGATGATGGAAACATAAGCGAAGAATAAGAAGAAAAAGAAGAGGAACAAGAAGAGTACGAAGTTCCAGATGAAATATGGGTTGGTTTAAACAAGTGCTCAAAGTCCAAGGTAATAAAATTATTGTTTTACTTTGTCAAACGACTAAAAGGACATCATTCTAAACTCAAAAGTTTAATGAAAAATGGTTTCTGATTTGTCTAAGGAAAATGTTCAATTGCAAAAATCAATTGGTTTGTTGTCAAATGATTTAAATGTAGTTCAAGAAAAATGTGTCCTTTTTAAAAATGAGAAAACGACTTACAATCCAAGGGTACCGATCTTGAAAAAATCATTTTAAAATTTTCTAGAGGAGAAAAAATTTAAATAAAATTTTTTGCTCATAAAAAGCATCATTTAACAAAGAAGGAGCCGATTTTAATCCTTTTAGTAAAAAGAAGTGTTATATAAACTTCTTTGTTAAATCAACCAATCACGAAAGTAGTATTTTTATTACTTGCACTTATTGTGCAGAAATAGGTCATATTTCTACTTATTATGCTTTTAAAAGAAATTATCATAACATTTAACAAATTTGGGTACCTAAAGGGACAAGCCACCAAATATGGCGGATACTAACGATTATATGACCTAAAATTTTCAAATATGATTTGAGAAAGGTTTCATCTATTTTGCAAGACATTTGACTTCCAGACATGAAAAAAATAAAATAAAAAAATTGGATGTTCAAAAATTATAAGAGTACTTGTCATATGGTGATCATGTTAGCCTTAAATCTGTCTAGTAAATTTTGATCTTCTCATGATTGCATTTTTTTGTATCATGTTTAACGGAAGAATAAGTGTTGGTGTATAGTTGATCCATATGTACAACTCTAAATAAATTAATCATTCTTCTTGTTTTAAAGTTCCAAAAGTCATGATATATTCTATCTTGAAGCGAGTATATTTCATTTATGCTAATTAGATCTATTTATGAGACATACAATGTGTTCAAATTTTTTTTTGATTTGATATAATTTGCATTCTATTTATCATATATGCCAATATACGTGACCCTATCATGAATGAGCTTACGTGTTTAAGTTAATTACTTCCATAATGAGGTGGAACATGTTGATAGTCTAATTACACTTATAACTCCTAATTTTTATAAATTTCTTGATACTTTTGGTCATGGTTTCACATTGGTTATGACGTGCCTTGATATGAAATTTCCATATGATATCTAATTTTTAAATCAATGGCTATTATTTCATTGGATATCATAATTAATAAATTGGTCTCATTTCCTTTCGTTGTAAGGGGAAGTTAAATTACTTAGAAGTTGGATATACCACTAGTTGAGGATTGAGATAATTTGGATGCATTTGAGGTTTCGCAGCTCATCCTCCCTTTGTCTTCACACTACTATGTATCTCTCTCTGTTCAATTATTCACTCTCCTTTGAACTTCCACCCCCCCCCAACTTCTCATTGCTTTTGTCATAAAAAATTTGCAGGTTTCTGATATCTATTTCCAATTCTACTAGAATTCAAAGTATTCTTATTTGGTTCTCTTTGCTATTCAATTCTCAGTTCTGTTGTTCTTTTTGAATTTCGAATTCAGGCTTCTTAGTTCCTAATTTTGTTTCCTAATTTTCGTATTTGTATTGATGGTTTCCTATGCGATTCTCATATTTCTTCTTCAATTATCTCAGCGTTCAGGTTTTTATGCTTCAATTCTCTCATAATGCAAGGTTTTGTTCTTCAGTTATCTTTCATTTTCGATTCTCAAATTTGCTAATTTTAATTGCAATTTCATGCTTCTTCATCTAAAATTAGGTTTCCTAATTTTCATATTAATCATGTGTTTCATGCCTTTCCTTCATTGCATGAATTTTATGGTTTTACATTTGTTTAATTTTTTAGATTTTGCATTCAAGGTTGGCTTAGATAGTAGAATCGGGTATAGAAGTTGGTACTAGATTCAATTCTCTTATGTCTTAACTAGCTTTGTCACTGTCATATTTTACTAAAGTGGAAAAAGTGCAATTGAACGGGTTAAATAGAGGGCAGAACATTTTTAAATAGAAGGGTAATTCAATCAATCAATTTACGTTGATTAATTTATGAGGCTAGGAAGTCAATTCCATCTCTCTTTTGTAGAAATTATAGAATTTTCGCAAAATACTAATCATGTGTCCTTGACTGTATAGTTAATCCGAGTTGATCGTATCCAATTCAATTGCAAATTTTCTTATGATATTTTAACGGCTTATGGCAAACGCAAGGGTGGGAATTTTGGTAATTGAACATCTTGTTAGATATAGAAGTAATACAATAGGTTGTTTTGTACTATTTGTTATTATGAGGGTGAAAGCATATGGAGGAATTTCAAAGTTATTTGTGTTGTGTCATATTCAGAGGATTGAGAATCAAGGCGAATTGTTATCGTTCTAAATTTTGGTTGTTGGATATTGAATTGAACTTCGGTGCCCTAACTGTCGAACTTCGGTGCCCTAGCTATTGTAAAAGCACCCCCCCCCCCATCCAAAAAAAAAAGGGCTCCATGGGTAGGGGGGAAAATAAAGGAGAATTGTTGTGGCATTGGGCAATACAGTGTGAATTGTTGTGAAATTGGGTATTTTTTGTTGTTTTTTATTATTTGTTTTGTGTTATATTATTGTGTTGTTTTCTATTGCTACCCCCACCCCTAGTTTTTTCTTTTTTTGGTTGTATGTTCAACCTTTTGGGCTTTACCAATAAACAAATGAAATGGAATTGTGACGGTTCCAAATTTTGCTACTGTAGATTCAGAGGATAAAATTTGTTGTCTGATAGTCCAAGATAATTTTCTACTTTATACTCCTTACAACATTGTAAAAGAAATGCAATTTAGGCTCACACGATATGGTTGGTCTAGATTTCATCTTTTTGTCTTATTCCCTACTTTGAGTTCAAATCTTTAAGTGCTTTGCATATTCAATTCTATTGAACAAATTCTACTAACTGCATCTATCAAGAATGTTCACTTTAGCTTTTGGTTGGTATCGTTTCTTTACTTATTTACCTAATTATGGTAGTTATATTTGACATGGTTGTTTAGATTGATAGGCGTTATGAGGATAGAAGGACAATCAACGAATTACTAAGCCCATATGTTTTGAGAAGCACAAGGGTTGATAGCTTATGAGGATTGAATGGTACTTAGCATATTGCTAAACCAACCCCTTAGCGAGGGTAACAAGAGACAACAAATATGTTCGAACAGTCTAAAATGGTGTAATTTGATGAGCTTAATTATTAGTTTCCTGTGTTATTAATTATTAAGAACAATATCAGAATATTTGTGATTTCATTCGATTAATGAATTGTTTTGTGTAGTTTCAAATCATCTTTAAGAAGCACAGCAAGGTAGGCATTGGCTGAATTCTTATAGTCAAGAAGTGTAACTAAATTCTGGTATTCGACATAGGATCTTCAAAATTGACATCTTATTCTAGGTTTATGCTTTATCTTTTACGTGTTGGTGTAATATTTGAGTTAATGGCATTTTAGAGGCTTCCATGTTAAATACTCTGTCTAGACATCAATTAAGTTATATAAGTGTTCAATGTATAGAGTGTTATGCTTGGGAAGTTAAGAGTTGTACTCAACAGTCTTCGATTAATGCTCGTGTGTATGTTTTTATTTCCTAATCTAATTTTGATGTTCGTCTGAATTGTATTATAATTGTTTTATCTTTTAATTAGAATTGCATTATGGTTATTTGTGTTGTAGTGATGTTTATTCGTTGTCTGCAAGTCTATGTCAATTTTTACTCATCATCAATCCATTTTTTCCTTGAAGTATTTTGCTTTCTGTACCTAAACAAGCTACCCACTGGCCCTCCATCTGAGTGAGTGAGATTTGTTTTATTTTTTTGTCCTTAGGAGCCACAAGGGTTAGTACAAATACTTTACAATGGGAAAGGGAAAGGAGAATCAAACGTAGAACCTAATGTACCCAATATTTCGATCTGAGCAACTAGACTAAAACCTCACTAGTAGATATATTTTATTTATAGGTATACCTGGAAGAGATTGACTTTTAAAGGTCCAAATCATAGGTGTAAATGCAATCTTTGAGACCTCGATGACCCCCATCCTCAGCCCTAGGGTTGTCATACATTGATGACATTTTTTTAGTACTCTTTTTTGAATTCTTTAAACTGTTTGTTCTTTATGTCCAAAATTATCAGGATTTTTGGTAATTAATTTTGTTCCAACACTTCTTTTAGCCATACAAAAGGGAAAACTGCCACTCTTCTATCCATGAATTAACCTATTATTTCTTTTTACATAATCATGATAAAGTTGTCCTTTTCTATTTGTTAGTTATATTTTTTTTTTGGCAAGAAGGTAATAACTCCATTAAACCCACAAACCCCTTAATAGGGGACGAGATACAACCTATAGTCACTCATGTTCTCTTTAATCCATCCTCTGTGAGAGGGGTCTCAAGAGAAAGATGAGCCTTCATTTTCTATACAAAACTCATGCCAATTATAATGAATTTTCCTAAACATATTCAAGAACTCTAGCCTATTTTTCACATCCACTATAATCCTTTGAACTACATGTTGTACCTCAAGCTCAAGCTATTGAAGAGTTTGTTGTTGTTGTCCTACTAGATATGGTAGTCGTATGTAGCATTCAAGCACAAAATGAATCCTCTATATTTTTTAGTCATCTTTCATCTCCTTGGCCACTTATGCCACTGCATAAAGTCATTAGATTTTTTGTTGATCACCATCATCTGATTTAGGCCATTTCTGACCTACTGAGAAAGCTACATTAGAAGAATAGATTATTTCAGCTTTCCTCCTCTCCTTGCTCACAAAACACACAGTCATTGGGGACAAGCATAGACCTAGCCAATTTACTTTTTAGCGACAATCTATGCCACTGAATTAGCCACAACATTACTCTTTGCCTAAGGACAATACTCCTTGCCCATGCACATTTGTCTAAGTGTACTTTATCTTTTTACTTCATCAAGGATTGATACCCTTTTCCAATCATGTAGTTCCCATCATTTTGGGTGAGAAACTACTGCATTCTTTGCTTCACTTTATAGATTTTCTTAAGATACCTGCAGGTATCTACTTCTAGTTAGAATTCCCACCAATCCCTACCTTATTGATAGTGATCATGCACCCATAGGACCAACATATTTGTCTTCTCCTTTGCTCCAACCCACACGTGTAAACATAAATTTCAACTCTAAAATAAATTAGATAGGAATTTGGATATAAGATTGAATCTTTATATTGATTTGAATGTGTGGGTACAATCTCTATTGAATACAATGTGTATGATCCTTTGATTCGATCTCCTTGTTGAATTTGAATGAACTTGGGCTTGAAAGAGGGCCATGAAGGCTTGATCTCAATCACGGCAAGCCTTTGATTTTTCAAGGGAGGACGGCACGCAATCGTCGCGCTCAATGTGCATGTTATCTTCCTTGAAAGAGATAGTATTTGAGTGTTGGATGGATTCTTTAAAGTTTCCAACCTTTTTTCCACATTTGGATGGATTTTCCAACCTTTGAATCAAGGGGGGGTAGGGTTCTATTTATAGGAAAGGTTCCCCCCTCCCCCTTAAAAGTCAAGATGGGCCTTGGCTTTGGTTTTGGGCCTTTAATCAGACTTCATCTTGGATTGCTTTGACTTGAGAGTCATTTGCTTTGACTTTGACCTCGACTTGGGAGTCTCTCGGGCTTGATCCATGCACTGACTTGGAAGTCACCTTGAGCTTTGACCGGATGTTGACTTGAGAGTCGTTTGATGTTTGACTTGGCCTTGACCTTTGACTTGGTAGTCGATTTAGGCTTTGACCTTTGACTTTGACTTTGACCTGGTTTTGACCGCACCTTGATTTGGAAGTCGTTCGGGCTTTAGGCCGTGACTTGACTTAGTAGTCGTCCTGAGCCTAGATTTGGACTTTGAGTTGAGTTTAGACTGAGCCTTGACTTGGAAGTCATTTAGGCTTCGTTTTGGGCTTAACTTGGGAATCTTTTGGGCTTCGACTTGTGAGTCTTTTGGGCCTAATTAAATTAATTAAAAGTGTTGGCCCAGATGATTAATTTTATTTTATTTTTGGTACGACACTAATAATTTTTAGTGCTTACAAATTACACCCTCTGTAAGACCCGCCTTCGTTATTTTTATGTTAAGTTGCCTATATTACCTTTTTACGCTATAAAGTCGTATTTTTAGTAACTGTATGAGTTACTTGATTATCGATGTGCTTTTGAGAACTATAATTTTATAAAAAGGGATTTTTATCGCTATTATTGATTTCAAAGTTAATTCGTGCCATTTATGTCTTTAAACTATATTGATAGCTTAATTTAGTCGTTAAACGATTAATTTTATTAAAAAGAACGCCTATTTGATTTACTTTATTATTGATGTTATTTATTTATAAAACTATTGAATCGATGCTAACTGGAGTTTTTAAAATCGTCTTTCGATTTATTTAGTCGATTCCCGAAGTTTGATTAAGGGTGTTAATTATAGGACGTTTCGACTCGAGTTTAGACTCATTAGTAAGTTTGGGGTTGGAACCTGGCTGAAGCATGTTATTAAGCCAAATAAAAATAAGGGACAGAAGCCCCAAACCCTTCTCAACCAAAAGACAAGGCCCGACCCCCCCCCTCTCTCTCTACCCGACGCCCTCTCTCACTCTCGCGACCCTCTCTCTCCTCTGCCTTCCCACTTCTTCTTCCTCCCCCTCACGCAAGCAGGGAGCCACCGTCTCCCTCACCGCCCCACCTCACACACACCATGCTCGCCAATTTCAGGCCTCAATCCGCCCTTCATGGCTGCCGGCGACCAACCTGTGCCGAGGCCGAGCGCAAATCGGCCGTGGCTGGGCCGATTCTGGCGCAAGGACAGCCGGACACTCGGCCGGATTTGTGTATGCACGGTGAGCATCGAACTCCTCTATTCCCTTAAGTTGAATCCCCACCTTGAGTCCTCCTTAATCATGCTTAAACTCCTCAGAAATTGCGAACTAGGGTTTTGGGTTGGGCTAGGTCGATTCACACGCATCAAGTAGACGAGTATCCAGGAGTTGGTGTTCGGTTTTTGGCCTCAATTCAAGCTAATTGCATGTCTCTAGCATGGAATCGAGGTGGGTGTTCCTTGCCTCCTAAATTAGTATTAGTTTCGAAAATGTTTTCAGCAGATTGATGTTGCATGTCAAGTTAGGACTAGTTAGATTTGTTGGAAATGCCAAGTAATGGGCTATATATGTTTAGGTTTGAACCATTTGATTGATTGTGGCCTGAAATTATAA
>JACYFF010031959.1:50101976-50139222 GCA_017589665.1 Selenicereus undatus | reverse complement strand
TATATATATATGTATGTATGTATACATGTATATATGTATGTTTATATACATACATACATACATATATATATATATATACATATATATATATATGCATATATATATATATATATATATATATATATATATAGACATACACACACGTACATATAGATAAAGTTTGCGTATCAATATATTGAAATGTAATGGTTTTTTATTGTTGCAGAGAATGAATAGTTTATATTTGGGTCCATCAATAATCGGTTCATAAATATTTGGAACCCATTTCTTCGAAAAAAAACATTTTGGTCCATTAACCTTTTAAAGAAATTACCATAGTTTACCCTCTTATCACACGGCACACCTGAAGTATAATTTCATTTTTGCCAACCCATTTTTATGCATTGGTCAATATCTTCGTCAATATCGCCATACTGGTGAATGATCGAAGCTAGATATTTAAACTTCTCCACCTTTGATATCGTCATCCCGTCAATTGTGACTTCACACCCCGCGTCTTCCCTTCCACTAAGACAACAATGTAGGTATTCAATTTTTGATCTACTCTTTCTAAAACCTCTAGACTCCAGCGTATGCCTCTATCACTCCAACTTGTCATTAGCTCCCTCTCTGGTCTCATCAATAGGAATAATATCATCTGCGAATAACATACACCGTGGTAACTCATCTTGAATCCCCGTTATAAGTTTATCCATAACTAGAGGAAAAAGTTTATTCATCATCATCATCATCATCACCACTCTTCCTCCTCCTCCTCCTCTACTACAATTACTACTAATAACATCATTGTTGTTGGTGGTGTTGGTGTTGTTATCATTATAGTTATCATTATCATTATTATTACTACTACTATTTTTTTTTATAATAAGTATATCTTTAGAAATACGTAAAGCGACTAGTGCAAAAAGTACAACTCATCTCACAAAACTCCATAAAAACAGACCACGTCAAAACTAACTCCTAATAAGCCATATGACTCCTTCAACTAGAAGCTAAACTAAAAATAATACTACTTCTGCTTTTATTATTGTTGTCATTGTTAGGGGAAGGACATTTTTTAGTCATTTATCCTCCATTCGTTACGGTTTTCAAAGTTCAACAAAGAAAGCGAACTTTTATTTCCAAATTTGTGAGTTCCAAATATTCATGCACCATGCATCTATAAATCATTCACCAAGAACTTATTGAACATAGAATTTTTTGAACATTAAGAGGTGGTATTCATTACATGCTGATGACAGCACTGCCTACCGATGGTGACTTGATTAAAAGAGTACTTTTTACATGGTTGCCTATGAGTTCAACTAATCAAGTTTTTTTGCCATATTTGAAAGTTCCTATCTAAGGCTTAGGATCCTGTCTCATATTGAACTTTCTTTCTCCTTTGCACTGACCAAAAAAAGAAAAGCTGTTTAGTACAAGTTTTTGACTATAATAGTATGCATTAACCAAGCCAAGCTGGAGATATTGATTAGAAATCTAATACTCCATGGGATTGTTAAACAGTGTCTTATTATGTTGGGACATAAAATAGTGATTCTCCTGTTGTCTCATAATTGACTAATATCACATAATAAGACCCAATGTTATTATTTTCCTCCTTTTATTTACATGGGTACTTATGTCCAACCTATTGGACATGGGCTACTACAGATCGAGGAGGACGACTATGCCAAAACCCAGTTACTTAGGTGCACCATCCACACAACACACTAAATTTTTATAAAGAGGCAACATATATTCTTCCCTAGGATCAACCCCTTGGCTGATGAAGTTAGGACAACTTCGGTGATTTTTATGTTTGTTTCAAAGGTAAGTTGAGTAAATTAATTGAATCCTTGGCTGATGAGGACTTAGTCAAACTAAGACAAAAACCCTATACCCATGTCCACAGAAAATATAAATTCCAATTGTGCCGCGAACATTTTGCCTTACAAAGGAGAACGCTTTCATCAGGCAAAACCTATACCATACACCTAGAAGTACATGCTCTTAAAAGACATATCAATAAATAAATACTAACAGCCTTTGTGTTCACCAGGATACATAAATAATTTGTGTTCACCAAGATATGAACCCTTCAACGGCCTTTGGAGACGAAAACATTCGTACTTGTCAGTTGAATTAATGCTTACGAGCGGGGCCACTCAGGCCACAAGGCATTTCTTCGTGTTTTAGTCATTTCATTATTAATAATCATCATTTTAATCACAGATGGTTCTTTTAGGCATTAACCAATTATTTGAGATTGACCAGTACTTTAACCAAGGTGTAATAAGGAACCAACTCATCGATTAGGCAGCAATGCTGACAATTAGCTAAATACAATGGCTTGGATCTTGAAAATAACCTTCTTTTCACACACACCTAGTCAAAGCTAGTTTAAGCTTCAAGTTCGATTTTAAATATGAGGGCCAATCATGTTGTTCCTTTGCCAAACTCAGTTGTTATTTGCACTAATTGATCACATTTTATACATATTTAATTACAAGAACGTATGCAATTATTTGAGTATTAGTTGCTACGTTCTGCCGACCTGTAGATATGCCAACTTTAAAGTACCAAAGATATGGGGAAATCTTTTACAATCCATCCATTGATATTAAACCCTCTAACTCACTTTTTTCCTCCATCTTTTTAGGTTTGTTTAAGACTCTACCTAGTCCACCTTTAAGGCTTTTGGTTCATGTCTTTTCTTTTGATTAGAGGATTTTTGCCTACGTAGCGTACTCATCACAACATTAAAACGCATGCAGTTTTCTTCATTGTCAAAGGGAACTTTATACTATTATGTATCGTTTGGTTGAAAACAATACAATCACTATGCAATGGAATCAACCATGTAATGCAATTGTTAGTGTAATGGAATGGGATAATAATTGCATTACAATGTTTGGTTACAAAGTCTTTACAAGTGTAATGGAATGAATTCATCTACAAACAATACTTAATTTTACACGTGACGTGAAATACTTGCAATTCAATTCGCATTTTATTTTTGCCTATTTTAATTATTTGTAGCTTTGTTGATAAATATCATCAAATATTTTATCATCATGATTACGATATTTCGCATGAGACTTATATCACTCTATTTCTTATAGATTACAATAATGTAATATTGTTCAAGTTTACCAAGTAGAGAGAAAATGATGATGATGATGATGATGACGACGTGAGAGAGAGAGAGAGAGAGACATGACGTCCAGAACGTACAAAAATACAGTTACAATAATACGATCATGGTCTAGGTTAAACTTTATCTAATATGGAGAGGAGAGAGAGAGAGGGGTGAGGAGGGCTTCAAGCCTTTAAAAAAATGGTGTCAAAGTAATAAGAGATGGGAAGTAGAGGAGAGACAATGGAGATAAGAGAGAGAAAGTTCCCAAATATAATAGCTTATAGTTTGATAGATTTTGATTCAAAGGTATGTAATCAAAATTATTTAGGAAAAGTCAAGTAATTGTAATTGCATAGATTGAGGTAAATGTAATTACAATGCAATCTTGATTACATTACTTAATGGTAACCAAACATGGTAATGGAATCACCATTACCATTTTGATTGCATTACCACTTTGATTACATAGAACCAAACAAGCCATTAATGGTACATGCTACGGAATAGTAGCTGGCTAGTACCCCCCCCCCCAAATCATGTTTGTAAGGACAGTGACTAGTGAATTATTTAGCACTCTCAATCAAAAAAAAAAAAAATTGCACAGAAATGTATTTTAATTCTTATAAAAAAAACTAACATGATTGTGTGACGAAGAATTGAAATTATAGAAGGGATTGCTTTATGCATGAGTGAATAAGATGTTGCTATTAGAATTGCTATTTTCGTTACTAGAACTAGCCTAATAAAATAGATACAGATATAAGGGTGATCCGGAAAAAATCTGGACCCAGGATGGGCCCCACCAACAAGCTCATAGGTCTAGGCTAACCCGATCATCTCAGGACACTCCTGGATCCTAAGATGTAATTCCTGGGCCCAGCATGGGAAACCGCCCGGCGGTCCATTAAGGAAGCATCCCATGTAAAGTTACAATTTTGCCCCGGGCAAAGAGGGCTATAAATACTCAACTCGAAAAGAAGGAATGGCACACATTCTCCAATGCACAAAATAGCACTTTTCTCTTTGTTTTATTGTTGCTTGGGACCTGATGTTGACTTGATCATCGGAAAGGCGTCGCTCGGGCCCACACCCGAGGTTTGCCTTTTTGGCAGGTCAGGTGCTATAGGCCGAGTTGACTTCAAAAATTGCCTCGCGTAAGCCCACTCTTCCGACTCATCATAAAAATTAGCTTCTTCGGAAACAAAGGTACTTGTCAACATTTATGCTCTTCACTTCTCCTTGACCCCAGAGACACTGCAAAAATTGTTGAACCAAAAATAATATAAGATCATGAAATCCTAGCCAGGCTCATGGCTTACCACATAATGTGAACAATTGTCCCTGGAAGGTTAAACTTATTCACGTCGCGAATTTATAACCCAATACTTGTAGGTAGCAGCCATTCATACTGACAAGACCTCCGTATAGAGAACGATATTATGTTTTGTATGCATATTGACAACAAATAATAGCATTTGAGAGTTTATTTAATGGTTGCACGAGGGTTGTTATGATCAATGTAAATGACTCAAGACTAAAATCTTCAACTTGCTAATTAGCTATACGAGACTTATTATTATTACAATTACTCAATACAAATTCAAATACCCCTCCTTAGAGTCTTTGATCATATTTATAATGTAACTATTAGGAATACAGACCATTTCATAAAATTCATATAACTATGTCATAATTTATTTTGCATGGGCCCTGATTGGCAAATAGGTGTTAGCAATTACCTATTAGATGTTTGTGTTAGCTATTAACTGTTAGTTATTTCAATTAGTAGTTTATATTAGCTGTTTGAATTAGCTGTTTCTAAAAAAAGTGCTTGGTAAAAACTAGCTGTTTCTAAAAAATATGTTGGTAAATTTTCAATTATACCCTTATTTATGAATTATTTTTTTAATGAAATGTGTGTAATTTTTTCAAACTTATGGATAATTATATCATTTTCATAAAAAAAAACTCTTCTCAAAAGACTAATGAGAATAGCTTTTTCAACAAGAGTTTTTTGGAGCCAAACAGCTATTGCAAACAGTTCTTTACCAAACATCCTTTAGCTGTTTGACTTGGTCAAAACAGCTAAAGGCTATGTTTGGCAAACAGCTGTTAGTTGTTAGTTATTAGCTGTTTGTGCTAGCTATTAGCTGTTAGTTGTTTCAATTAATTATTTATATTAGTTGTTTGAATTAGCTATTTTTAGAAAAAGTGTTTAGTAAAAACAAGCTGTTTCTAAAAAATATGTTGGTAAATTTTCAATTATAGCCTTTTTTATGAATTAATTTTAATGAAATGTGTGTAATTTTTTCAAACTTATAGATAATTATGTCATTTCCACAAAAAGATCTTTTAAAAAGGTTAATGAGAATAGTTTTTTCAAAAAGAATTTTTTGGAACCAAACAACTATTGCAAACAGCTCTTTAACAAACAATTTTTAGTTGTTTGACTTGGTGAAAACAACTAAAATCTTCCCAAACAGCTATTTTTTTCAAACAGCTGTTGTTACCAAACTCCACCCAAAATCCTCCCAAGCAACTATTTTTTCCGAAACAGTTGTTATTACCAAATTAAACACCCTATAGATAAAATCAGAAATGTGCTCTTAATCTACTCGAATGCTAAGATAAACATCAAATAAGAACATGCATTTTAGATTCTATAGACATTAAAAGTAATGTAGCCCATATGTTAATATAAATTAAAAGGACAACTTATTTGTTAGTGGAGCTTAAACATGCTAACTATCTGATCTTTGAAAAAGTTAAAACTCACCATCTTATAGTTAAGTATTTTATTGGTCTTTCTCATCTAGAATAAAAGAACAGAGTAGTTAAGATTTTATTTTCACCCATGTATTAAAGACTGAAGGCTTTATTATATATCAAATGAGAAATAACAAGAATCTAAGCATATATTCATGGAGGGAATACAAATTCTTTGTTCCCGAATGACCATAATCTCAAATTATGAATTTGTCAGCTTTATGCATATAGAGCACATGCACTGTTGCATGTGCGCTTTACCTTCCATCCTAAACAAACCATAACCAAAGAATTGAGGAGATTGATTTTCATCTTCAAGCTAGCTAATACCTAGCTAGGCATGCTGAGATGCATGAAACTTGTTGATAAAGGCAGAGGCCTTCCAATCTATCCCGGGCTCAGCCATCCAGAACAACCCACCATTCTGGTCTTCGTCAAATAATCTGGACCGTCTGTTGCTCATTGCCTCGTCCCCTGACTCATCGGTGATGTCCCCGGCAGGCCCCCTCCATCCTCGAAAGAACTTGACAAAGAAAAACAAGCACGAGTAGCTGCTTCTTCTTTGCCTAGCCATCCTCTCTCTCTCTCTCTCTCTCTCTCTCTCTCTCTAATGAGACAATTAGCTGTTGGGAAAAAGCAGCATTTTGGCCAAAGATGGCTGTAGATATAGACAGAGGAAAAGAAAGGGTTCACGTTAATGCACGTTGGGTGTCCGGAAGTGCTTAATTAAATTATTGTTGATATATGTAAAGAGTTAGCAGTGGAATCTTTTTTCTTGGTTATAAAGCCAATTGTTACCCTGAATTACAAGGGGAAGGTTTCCCATGCCACAAAGAGAGATAATAACATAATGCTGGTCCCGTTGTTCCATAGTAGGTCTAGCCCAATGTTCCTATTAGGCTCCAACTAGCCCTAGCTACATGAAAATTGGTTGGGCACCCAGAAATTAAGATAGTTAGGGCCTGTTCTTTTCGTTGGTCAATTCATTTTTACCCATTTCAACCTACTTCAACCTATTTTAACCTATTTTAATCTACTTCAACCCATTTGAAAAAAAAATACCAACTTCAACCCGCTTCAACCTATCTCAACCTACTTTAAAAAATAAGAAAGAAAAAATAAAATTAAAAAATTAAAAATTAAAAATACGAAATTAAAAAAATAAAAAAATAATAAATAATAAACATAAAAAATAAAGAAATAAAAAATAAAAAATAAATGAAAATGAAAAACAAAAAAAAATAAAACTAAAAAAATAAAACATAAAACATAAAACATAAAAAATAAAAATAGACACATAAAAAAATAAAAATAAAAAAATAAAAAAAAAATTGGGAAATAAAAAATATAAAACAAAATAGTACAAAATAAGAAATTAAAAAAATTAAAAATTAAAAATTGAAAATTAAAAATTAAAAATTAAAAAAATTAAAAATTAAAAATAAGAATTAAAAATTAAAATTAAAAAATTAAAATTAAAAAATTAAAAAAATTAAAAAATTAAAGATTAAAAAATTAAAAAATAAGAAATGAAAAATAAAAAATAAAAATAAGAAAGAAGAAAGAAGAAACTAAAAAAAATAAAAATAAATAATAGAAAATAAAAAATAAAAAAAATAAAAAAATAAAAAAATAAAAAAAATAAAAAATAGAAAATAAAAAATTAATAATAAATAATAAATAATAAATAAATAAATAAATAAATAAATAATAATTAAAAATTAAAAAATTAAAAAATTAAAAATTAAAAAATTAAAAAATTAAATATAAAAAATAAAAAATTTATAAAAAAATGAAAAATGAAAAATTAAAAACTAAAAATTAAAAATAAAAAATCAAAAAAATTAAAAAAATTAAAAATTAAAAATTAAAAATAAAAATTTCACAAAATTTGGATAACTTCATAAATTATCACACATTAATTACGGCCTAGCGCGCCTAAAGCCTTCCATCCTCTCACCCGATAACATTCTCATTATTTTAACCCATTTCAACCCACCACATAAAAAATATACCAACTTCAACCAACTTCAACTAACATCAACCCACTTCAACCTACTTCAACCTATTTCAACTCACCTAAAAAAATATACCAACTTCAACCTATCTCAACCCACTTCAACCAACTTCAACTCACTTCACCCTTTTGACCCACCCAATTTACCCACGAAAGAAACAGGCCCTTAGTGAGAAGAAATTTGAGAGAATGATTGGCTTTGCCATGACCGGAGTTTTCTTCCATGTTTATATTAATAACACAACTAGACTTACAAAAACATTTACATATATATTTTGTCTATGTGTTCCCTCTATTACGTCCCCTCAATCAGGTATGAGGGATCAACAAACAGATTCTATTTTAAAAACAAATACGATTTACAAGTAGGGCCTTTGTAAATATGTCTCCTGGCTAAAGCTTAGTAGGGACATAAGTAATAACAAGATCATGATATGACACTCATTGTCGAACAAAATGGTAGCCCAACTTTATGTGCTTGCTATGCTTATGTAGAGTAGAAATAGTGGTGATCATGTAAGTAGCAGAGAGGTTGTCACACTAAACCTTGACAGGACCATGAAGTATATTACCCAACTGAGCAATATACCAAATCCATAAGGTTTTGGTAATTGTGTAGGCAATCGCACTATACTTGATTCTGTAAAAGATTCAAATACTGTAGGCTACTTCTTGGAGAGTCGCAAGAAGTCAAGTTAGGACCTAAGAAAATGGCCTAGCTAATGGTAGAGCGAGAACTATCCAACCAACCTGCTCAATTTGCATCTAAATAAGCAAGAACAACAATTAGCGTTTTCACCCTTTTAAGAGTGAGACCATGATTTGTTGTTCCCTAAAAGTAGCAAAAAATGAGTCGCATCACAGAAAGATGAGTAATACAGAGGTACGCAGAAACTAAGAAACAAGATTCACTACATAGAATAAATCAAGTTTAATCATAATTACATATAGTAAAACACCAATCAGACTCTTCGCACTCAATTGGATCAAAGAGTAATATATTCCCTGTCACTAAAAGACAAAGTACCGAAAGGATGTGGTGCACGGATGGATTTATGGTTCTGGAAATTAAAATTTGTGAGAAAATCAAGAATATATTTAGATAGACAAAGAAAAAGCGTATCTGAAATTGGTAAGCCTCCCTTTTAATTGAAGTTTTTTGGCCACACTAGCAACAAGATCTCTTACATCCGGGCGGATTCCAAATTTGAAAAGAGTGAACCAAGTCACGTACTTCCACAAGCATATCACCAGATATCATGGCAAACAAAAGGGAATGAAGCATTTCATCGCTGTGAAGCCATTGAGTGAACAGGGGGATTAACAATTTGACACCCACTTGAATCAAGAATAGTGGTGGAGGAAACTTGTATGGATCCACCAAACCAAGTAAATTATAGAAAATCAGGAATGTTGTTTAGTGATGCACTAATTGAGGTGGTCATGAATAGTGAGAAGTAGGATTAGGGGTGGTAATGGGGCGAATACGGGGCGGGTTTAGTCGTACCCTCATTCATATTCATTTTTAAAACTAATACTCATACTCATATCTATATCCATTAGGTATTGTAAACATAAATCTATACCTATACCCACGGGGTTTAGCAGGTATAGCGGGTTTTACTCGGGTATATGTAGACAAAAAAGATTTAAACCCATTTTGTACCCATATTTGACACATCAAATAGCTAATATGTCATATTAACACCAAGCTTCTAACAACATATCATATCACATCAAATACAACTAAAAGTTTGCCAATCAAAACAATAAATTAGCACTTGACAATTACAATTTTAAACAAAATGTTTCGCCGAAGTCTTGAATATCATACAACTCAAAGCAACTAACAAAGTATTCAAGTAACAAATTAGAACTTTAAACAAATAGGTATTAGTTTTATATGGGATTGGTATAAGATGGATACAGGGCAGGTATTGATAAAATGGGTATGGGGTGGGTATGGGGCAGGTAGGACCTATACCCATACTCATACCCATATCCATTTTACCAATACCTGCATCATACCCATTTTTTTCTATTTTCGCCACCCATGCCCACACCTATTGTGGTAGATTTTGCGAATTTTAGGCAAGTACAAATTTTTTTGCCAACCTTAAGTAGGATAGTGACGAAGTTTGTGATATCTAATATTATTTAGAAAGAACGAGATGGTGGTTTTAAGAAAAACCGCATGGAAGGAGGCAACGTTGAGATGGAGATCTTAAAGGCGGTTTAAAACCTGATCAATAATGGTTTGAGGTTGGGAGCTAGTGGAGCCAATCTTATAAGTGGTGAAGGGGTGGACAACACCTATGGAAATAAAGTAGGGAAGGCTGGCTGTGATGTAACTGATAGTTTTGAGAGTACACGAACACAAGAGGGGGGTGAATTGTGTTGGCCGATTTTTCCGAGTTTTTGGAAACACCCAAAAAGACAGTTCGGACATAGTGTTTGTAGTGACCCAGAAACGGAATAGCAGCGGAAAGTAAACAAAATGCACACGGTGTTTTTACGTGAAAAACACCTCTAGCCCAACTGAGGTGAAAAACTACGACCTACCCCTGTAGGATTTTCACACACTTCCACTATATGGGCCAAATACGTTACAGAAGTTACCTACACCATTACAAATGTAACACTCACGTAACCGTATACCCCAAGACAAGTTACACCACGTCCAAAGTCTCCCTAGACTTGGACACACTCAATTCTCACTGATGAAAGGAGAAAATGAAATGAACACCTCACTTTAAGTGCTGCTAAATAAGCAAGGGTAAGATACAATTGAGTGCCTAGTATGCCAATGAGATGACTCGAATTTTCACTCACTTTAGATGGTTTTCTTTCTGAAAATATATCTCTTTGAAGAACTTGAAATGACTTCAAAACCAATGTCTCACCCCACAAAAAATTGAAGGAGAGAAGT
Organism: Selenicereus undatus; assembly: GCA_017589665.1. Classification (NCBI taxonomy): domain Eukaryota; kingdom Viridiplantae; phylum Streptophyta; class Magnoliopsida; order Caryophyllales; family Cactaceae; genus Selenicereus; species Selenicereus undatus. Next base: position 50,128,389 of record JACYFF010031959.1, on the reverse strand, counting down.
TACTTAAATAAGAATGTGGGATAAAACAATATTAATTTTTACTGTAATTGTGTCGCAAGGATATTAGTTTTACCTATTCAATACTTGTGCCGCAAAACTTGGTGACTCACCCACTAACAGCTTGAGCCGCAAGGATAAATGAGTACCACAAATTTCCAGCAGCCAAGCCCACAATTTTCTCCACCTATTAGCCACATTCTAAAAATAGGAGTTGTTTTACTTGGTGAAAAATTCACCCTAAAAAGTAGGCTAAAAACTCTCCACAATATTTTCAAAACCAAAAATAACTCTTTTGGACTCAACAACTACAGAAAATATATCTCAAATATTTCAAAAACGTCTGCCCAAAAATCAAGGAAAAAATCGTGAAATTCAGTTTTGGCTTAAAAACACTCTGAACCCTGTTCTCAGAACTGGTCTGAGACAGTGTTCGGAGATATCTCAAAAACCATTCAAAGTAAATGTTAAATCAAGACCTTCTAATTGACATATTAACAAGAATCTAATAAAATAAAATAAATACCAAACCAATGACTCTTGTTAATCAGCTGGACAGCTTGTACACAATTTGACTTGTTGCTCCAAATGCTTTGACACTTCTCAGAACTGCTTTTTGAGCAGTTCTGAAGTACTCCATGTTCTTTAATGCTCCTTGGGTCCTTATCAGTCAGCTGCTCTGAATAACTGTTTCTAGAACTGTTATGAAAAGATTTTCTGAAACACTTGTACTTTCCGACAGCTGTTCTAAGACACTGTTCTCAAACACTTATTAATCAAGCAAGATATTTCAAAAATATTTTTCGGATCCTGTCAACAACACATAACCCAAGCACAACCATATAGAGCATCACATTTGTGTTTGTTATCATCAAAACCTTATACAAGCATGAGGTCAACAATTTTCCAATAGAGTCAACAATTTCCCCCTTTTTGATGATGATAAACAAAATGACCATATTGACATAAAAGGGTAAAGCAAGTTAGTGCCAAACAGTCAAGCCATAGAAGAGAAAAATGTTAAGAAGTCAAGTTAATCCAAGTCAAACTAAAACAACCATGGTCATGCCCATCCATGGTCATGCCCATCTTCCCCCTTTTGACATCATCGAAAAAGGGTGGTCAGATCAAAGAGAGAGATTTAGGGTGTTTGCAATCACCACCACTTGGGTAATGGAGGAAAACAACCGGCGATACATTCAAGTATATGGTACGTTAATGATATTGGCCATCCGAGTCACGCACAAACAAATAACAACAAGAAGACAAGCAGGGCACGGTATTAAAGAATAACCAACCAAGAGTTAGTATAAACCATTGTCAGTCAAAAAGGCACAACCAGATAGTGAAAAAACAGTTGTTGAGAACAGGGTGGAGAATAAGAGTACCAACAGGTGGCAGAACAAGGCAGGGAATAGGGGGCAGAAAAAGGTTCAGGAAGGAGGAGAGGACAGTTGGGCCGTGAGGGCAGTGATGGCCGATAGTAGATCCTCATGGTGCTTTGCATTCAGTGCCTTCTCCTCTGCAAGAGCTGCCTTGACCTCAGAGAGCTCATCCTTCAGCCAGTTTTGGTCCTGGAGTAGCGTATCCAGGGGAGTGCCACTGGAGGAAGAACCAGGGACAGGGGTGAAGGGTGTTCGGGGCCCCTGTTCGGAACCAGCAGTCGCACCCTTTGCAATCTTGAACCCATAACTAATCAAGATGGTGCTACCTATCTCATCTATCACTTGCACCCCTACCTTCTTCTGTAAAAAAATCCCAAAGTGCTCAAATACCGAGGTCAAGAGAAAACCATACCCTAGGTCATGTTCCCTGGCTGTGTTTGCAATGTGGGAGATATGACTGATCATGATGGCCGGTAGGTTGATCTGCTCCCCCCAGTCCAGGAGATTGATAAGGCACTGGTCCATTACATCCGCAAGGTTGCGGCCTTGGCCCCGGGGGATGATGTTTTTGATGTGTCATCTCTCAGCTCTGAGCATTGTCTTGTCTTCCCTTACATACACCCCAAACCCCACAGCCGAAACTCCTAAGTCTTGAATCTGACCCAACACTGTTAGTCTCCTCAAGATCTTCCACCCGATCCAACTTTATGAAGGGGTCATCCAATCTATCAATAAAGACAGACACAGAGGTTCGAACCCTGATTGAGCCGCATCCACTTCAAGAACACCTTCAGACACAGTTCGAACCTCACTAGGCTCAAGAAAACCCTCAGACAACATCGGTTCCACATTAGGCTCAAATAACACCAAAACCCATCCAAATTCGGGAGGGACATCACCCAGTTCCGTCTCCACCATTCGTAGGTCTAGACTCTTCAAAAACCCAAAGATTGTAGAGATAATAGGCAAAGGGGGTAGAGAATTGAACCCCGTACCTCTGACTGGTGTTGGTGCTACAGTCGCACCTCTGTCCTCTGGCCGTGGTACAAGGTGTCACACCTTGTTTCTTTCAAACTGATGTAGCTCCTCTTACATTGCAATAACCCAGTCAGAATCTGCAAGAGCCTTATGAACACTTTTTGGCTTAATGTCAGAGAGGAAAGCATAGAAAGCACAATAATTTTTAAGTTTGAATCTAGTTTGCACTCCTGTATGAATGTCAGATAAGATCTGGTCAAGGGGGTGCAAAATTTGGTGCTTCCAAGGTCGTGGAGTAAGTGGGTCTACAGCCACGCTTTCTACTATTGCTGGAATACTCGGTGAAACAGGTTCTGAACCTGTTCTAGAGCCTATTTCCAAGCCTGTTTTGGACCTTGTTCTCAAATCTGTTTGAGGAGAATTGGGTTGAGTGGGCTGGTTTTGTTTCGAAATGGGTTCAGCAATGCTTCCTTCTGATTGGTTTAAACCTTGCCCTCCTTCCAAATTCTCTGCTCGAAGCCTTGGTTCACCTCAAGGAGACTTACCTTTCTCATGCAAGGAGTTTTGAGTGAGCAACAAGTCTCTCCTTACAAGGCCCAGTTCGAACTCTGCATCCTGTGCATCATTCTCAACATAGGAGTTAGTTTCATCAAACAGCACGTGCACACTTTCCTCAACACACAAGGTTCATTTGCTAAACACTTTGTATGCCCTGCTGTGTGAGGAGTACCCCAAAAATATTGCTTCATCACTCCTTGGATCAAACTTTCCCAAGACATCCTTCCCATTATTATGCACATAACATTTGCAACCAAACACTCTCAAATGCTTAATATTACGTTTTCTATCTTTGAAAAGTTCATAAGGAGTCTTGTTGAGAATGGGTCTAATCATGCATCTATTAATACTGTAACAAGATGTATTTAATGCTTCTGCCCAAAAGTTTCTAGGAAGACCACTAGCAATAAGCATTGTTCTAGTCATGTCTTCTAGAGTACGATTTTTATGCTCTACCACCCCGTTCTGTTGGGGTGTTCTTGGGGCAGAAAAATTATGATTAACACCATGTTCATTACAATAGTCAATAAAGCTCGAATTTTCAAATTCTTTACCATGATCAGACCTTAGACAAACCAATGAGTGTCCTACTCTCTTTTTGGTCCTTTTAAGAAACACAAGAAATTTTTCAAAAGTTTCATCTTTAGAAGCCAAAAACAAAGTCCGTGTAAAACAAGAGTAATCATCCACTATCACAAGGACATACCTCTTCCCACCTCTACTTGTGATCCTCATAGGACCACACAAATCAACATGTAGCATCTCAAGAGGTCGGGTAGTGCTAACACAGCTTTTCAGTTTAAAAGAAGTTCTGACTTGTTTACCCCTAGCACAAAGCGTCACACACCTTGTCATCGTTGTATTTGATGGAAGGTAGGCCGACTACTAGGTTTTAGAAACAAGTTTATTCAAAAGAGACAGACTCGCATGACCTAGTCTCTTATGCCAAAGCATAACAACATCATTTGAAGCACTTAAACAAGTCAGATTATTTTGACGAAGTGAAATAATACACACTTTATATACATTTTTGTGTCGCTTCCACCTCAACACAACATCTCCTGTATTGATACTGACAACCAAGCATTGTTTTGAAGAAAACACCATTAGGGTATCGTTATCACGTAGTTGGGACACACTTATTAGATTATGTTGTAGACCATCCGCAAGATATACATTGTCAATTGAATGGGAGAGTGACTCACCTATCTTACCTATACCGACAAATGTCCCTAATTTGCCGTTTTCAAATGCCACACTCCCTCCATCAGAGGCTGTAAGTGAGAGGAAGCTTGATTTTCCACCAATCATATGCCGTGAATACCCACTATCCACATACCGGCCGCCCATAGTGGCCGACCACCGGCCGCCACCATCGATCACCCACCCGCGGTAGACACCTCTGGTCGACTACCACCGTGCCGCCACCACCAGCCAATGCTCGTCGGAACCCTAATCCCTGAAACCACAATCCTAGCCGTTGCTCCTCCACTCCCTCAAACCGCCACCAAAATGTGCCGCCCACCAACGCCGACCACCACCCAACACTCGACCCTCCTAGTCGACCCCCACCACACACCCACCGACCTCAGTCGACAACCGGAACCCTAGAATCCCAAATTAAAAACCCTAATTTTCGACTTTCGTCCATAACCGGAACCCTAGACCCCAAATCCACGCTTGAACCCTCATACTTAGCCAAAATTCAATTCATTCATGTGTTGCTCACTTAGTTGCGAGCAAAAGCCCCAAATCAATTGGTAGAACGTGTTTCGCTTTGCCCTTCAATTGGTTGTTTACATCCCGCGCAGCCTTAGGTTGTGCAGCCGTGGCCGGAATTCTCTTGTCGTGCCATCTTGCCGCTGCTAGCCCCTCTTGCCCTACCATCTCACCGTTGTCGGCCCCTCTTCTCGCCGGAAATTGTGCGTGGTGGCTCGTCTCGAGTCGCAGTTTGGTTTGTTCTTGTGTGCTCATACAATTCATTCCATCTTGTCACAGGGTGATGTGCCTTTGGAGCTGCTGAGAAGTGTTCAAGGAATGCTCTATCCCCTCTTGCTACAGTACCTTGCTATGCCACTGTCACGTGCTGCCCAAAATTGTCACCATTACATCGTTAGAATCTGAACTCCATTGATCGCTGCTGTGGTAAAAGGCAGCCCTTAGGCCAGTCCTCAGGAGCATTAAGAGAGAGGGCTGAAACCCTCCGGGCCATGCTGTGCTGCCACCGCTAGATCCTCCTCTCAACGGAAAACGCCCTCGCAGGCCCGCTCCCAGCCACAGACCCTGAGGCAAGGCCGTCCTGCTCGTTGTTGATTGCTATTCATTGCTAATACTAGCAAGAAGCCTTGCCTTGCCGCTGCTCGAATCCCCGGAGCTGCTGCATTGCCACTGTGTCGTTATCTCTATCATCTCTCAGTTCAGTTCTGCCAGTTACAACCATGGGGTGGTGTGAAAAACATCATCGGGACTTGTTTGTGATCATTCATGATAAAGCGCTTCTGATTACGACAAATGTTCTATACCAAGTTTTCTCTCCTGATTGAGAGGTAGAAAATATTGCCAGATTTCAGACAAGGGGTGATTTTCATGCTCGAGTAAATTTCTACTCTTACCGGGATGCTATCCATGCTTTTTGCAAACTTCAAGGTCACCAGATCTACGACGGTTGTTGTGAGTTAGATCTTTACTTTGCTAGCAAATTCATTTGTGGTTGTAAGCCCTATATTCGTCACTATATGTGGGATTACGAACTTCCTAAAGATCCTTTGATTCCTTCAAAACTTCTCATTAGAGATTGTCGGGTTTCATCTCTAAGATCTTTCAGGAAAAAACAGACTTCTTATTTGCATGAAACAGATCCTGCCTATTATGATGCATATGATAAGGGATTTATCATTGAGAACGAGAAAGAAGATACTACAGATGATGAAAATACGCAAGCAAATGTCCAAGTCATGGAGTATCGTCAACTTCCAGATATAGAGGGAAATGACCTTAACAACAGTCTCCTCGATACTATGAGTTAAGAAGTGCAAACCGAGGACTGTGAGTCATATGCAAATGAAGTCCACATTGAAGGAAAGTTCATTCTAGATAGCAATGTGGATGCTTTTACTGAGGCACCTAATAAAGACGATGTCCAACCGCTAATAAAAGTGAATGAAGAATCAATGATAATAGCAAAACAACGCTTTCGTTATACCCCATGAATATCCAATGGACATTCAAAAATCTGAATGCGTGCAAAGAAAATTCAAGATGGACCAAGCAGTCGGTATACATGTTGATGCTGAATTTACAATCCCTGATCGTGCTTTCATAGGCAATACTCTACATTCGATGTCAAGACTTAAAAGTGAGCATGTTGATTTATTCATCCCTAATGAACTTCTAGTTGGCAAGAAGCTACATCTGTTGATTGCATTGTTAATTTTCTTGGAGAAGTTGAAAGCTCTACAGCTTTTCCATTTGCAGAGTGCAGTGAAGTTGTTTCTCTACTTGGATTACTTCTTTCTACCGTTGTACAAAACTCGAGGACGAGTTTTTTCCAACCAGGGGAGAATGATGCAGGATAAGGATAAAGGAGAATTAAGAAGATGCGGATATATCTTAATATTGGAATATGTGAAGTATTTTATTATCTTTGTAGGTTATCTTTTAGGATAAAATCTTATCTTTTATCTCTTAGATTATTTTTAGTTATCGCAATCTTATCGTAATCTTCGGATATATTTTCTATTCCTTTTCCAGTATTATTGATTCCTATATGAACCCCCTCGTGCTTTGGGGAAAGAGAGACTTGAATGAATTGAATTATTGAGTTTTCTAAAGTTCTTGTGTGATTTTCTAGGTGTGGAAATTGCTCTTAGAGCATCGTACATCAGCTTCACTCAGAGAAGCAATACACAAGAGTGGGAGACTGTGTTAGGAAAATCCTTCATCAAGAGGGCATCTTAGGATTCCACAGAGGTTGTGCTACCAGTCTTCTTAGGACCACACCGGCGGCTATGATCACATACACACTTTGACATGATTAGACCTTTTTTGGTAAATCTATTTGATCCTGATATGCAGCCCCAGTCACTTTGACATTGATTGTTGGATGATTGGCTAGTTGGCGGTTGAGTGAAACACTAGAGTGCAACAAGTTATATACAGCTGGGTTTTACTTAAGGCAATACTCCAAACAATGATAGGAGCTGCTGAATTGGATGACTTCGAGAAGCTGATTCTTTCCCTGAATTAGAAGGGGGGTGGATTGTTACAATGGAAATGATTATGATGATAATCATAATGATGACGACGATAATAAATAGCTTAACACCCATCTTTATATACAAGACAGACAACATCTAATTCATTAGTGTGTTATAAGGTACATTTGTAGATTTCATGGTATTTCTAGCAAGTCGATAGTGTTGAAGAAAACTAGATCTATAAAAATGTACATAAGTTTGTTTTCAATTGGCTAAATTGAAAAAGGCATAGCATTAGAGCTTGAACCCTTACCCAATTGCTAATGCTTATTTTGGAATGTTGTCATCCTGCTTGTTCCTTCTATAGAGCTCAACCTTTAAATCTATAGGGGCAAGATACTTCTGTAACTATCTATCCCACAATAATAGGTACATCAGTAAACATACATGGCAATGCACAATATTTACTTGCCAAATTGATTGTTTTCATTTATATATCACCCTCAAGTGGGTCGAATTGTTTCAAGAAAGAGCAAATTAAAAAGTAAAGCAAATCATCTTCCCCATGTTCTGTATTATTTTCCCAATTCGACTCAATCAAATTAGAATTGCAAATTTTGATACAAAGTTATGGGATTCGGTTAAACATGTTTCGGGTTTTTTGCCAATTCAACTAAATCAACTACCAAAGCAAGTACTACGAATCAAGTGAGAAGGACGCACAAAACCTAAAGAAATTGTAGCAGCGTCTGACAACTTCAGACTCGAGAGGGAGTGAGTATAGGAGAAATTGCAACCGCGTTCGAGTGAGTGTGTCCAGGAGATGGCAGAGAGATATGCGTGAGTGATGGATGAGCTAAGGGCTGCGGGGGAGGGATTAAGACTCAAATAATAGCGTACACTGTTGTCGTTATGTATAAAATCTCCACACCCAAACTCCTAAAGTTCCTTGCAGCCCAAACCCCTTGATGAAGGTAAACCATGGCTTCGTCGTGGTTAACACCCTTTTTAACTTTGAAGTTTATGGTCATCATTGTTACTGTTGACTCTATTGGGAAATTGTTGACCTCATACTTATATAAGGTTTTGATGATAACAAACACAAATGTGATGCTCTATATGGTTGTGCTTGGGTTATGTGTTGTTGACAGGATCCGGAAAACATTTTTGAAATATCTTGCTTGATTAATAAGTGTTTGAGAACAGTGTCTTAGAACAGCTGTCGAAAAGTACACGTGTTTCAGAACATCATTTCAGAACAGTTCTAGAAACAGTTCTTCAGAGCAACTGACTGACAAGGACCCAAAGAGCATCAAAGAACATGGAGTACTTCAGAACAGCTCAAGAAACAGTTCTGAGAAGCGTCAAAGCATTTGGAGCTACAAGTCAAATCGTATACAAGCTGTCCAGCTGATTGACAAGAGTCATTGGTTTGGTATTTATTTTATTTTATTAGATTCTTGTTAATATGCCAATTAGAAGGTCTTGATTTAACATTTACTTTGAATGGTTTTTGAGATATCTCAGAATACTGTCTCAGACCAGTTCTAAGAACAGGGTTTAGAGTGTTTTTAAGCCAAAACTGAATTTCATGGTTTTTTTCCTTGATTTTTGGGCAGACGTTTTTGAAATATCTGAGATATATTTTCCGTAGTCGTTGAGTCCAAAAGAGTTATTTTTGGCTTTGAAAATATTGTAGAGAGTTTTTAGCCTACTTTTTAGGGTGAATTTTTCACCAAGTAAAACAACTCCTATTTTTAGAATGTGGCTAATAGGTGGAGAAAATTGTGGGCTTGGCTACTGGAAATTTATGGTACTCTTTTATCCTTGCGGTTCAAGCTGTTAGTGGGTGAGTTACCAAGTCTTGCGGCACAAGTATTTAGTTGGTAAAACTAATATCCTTGCGACACAAGTACAATAAAAATTAACATTGTTTTATCCCACATTCTTATTTAAGTAACTTCTCTCCTTCAATTTTTTGTGGGGTGAGACAATCGTTTTCAAGTCATTTCAAGTTCTTCAAAGAGATATATTTTCAGAAAGAAAACCATCTAAAGTAAGTGAAAATTCGAGTCATCTCATTGGCATACTAGGCACTCAATTGTATCTTACCCTTGCTTATTTAGAAGCACTTAAAGTGAGGTGTTCATTTCATTGTCTCCTTTCATCAGTGAGAATTGAGTGTGTCCAAGTCTAAGGAGACTTTGGTCGTGGTGTAACTTGTCTTGGGGTAGACGGTTACATGAGTGTTACATTTGTAACAGTGTACGTTACTTCTGTAACGTATTTGGCCTGTATAGTGGAAGTGTGTGAAAATCCTATAGGGATAGGTCGTGGTTTTTCACCTTAGTTGGGCTAGAGGTGTTTTCCACATAAAAACACCGCGCATTTTGTTTACTATCTGCTACTATTCTGTTTCTGGGTCACTGCAAACACTCTGTCCGAACTATTCTTGAGGGTGTTTCCAGACACTCGGAAAAATCGACCAACACAATTCACCCCCCTCTTGTGTTTGTGTACTCTCAAAACTATCAGGTGGTATCAGAGCAGGTTCTCATTTAAAGGCTAACACCTTGAGAGATCCTAGGAGATGAGTACACCACAAGGAATGCTTAAGGGTCAATCTGTGACTCGACCACCGTACTTTAATGGTCAACATTATAGTTGGTGGAAGAATCGCATGGAAAACTATGTTCAAGCTTATGATTATAAGTTATGGATGATCATCAAGAATGGTCCACTCATTCCCAAAAAGACAATCGAAGATGGGAGTATGGTTCCCAAGAAGCCTCAAGAATTCAATGCCAAAGATTTTAAGATGATGGAAAAGAATGCAAAGGCCAAAAAGCTCTTGTATTTTGGCCTTGGTCCTGATGAGTACACTCGCATTTCTAAGTGCGTGTCAGCCAAATAAATTTGGGATGCCCTCCAAGTAGCTCATGAAGGCACAAATCAAGTGAAGCAGTCAAGAATTGAGCTTCTTATGAGAAAGTATAAGCTATTTGAAATGGGTGATAAAGAAACGATGATGGAGATGTATACCCGTTTCACCCATATTACTAATGAACTAAAATCCTTGGGAAAGTCCTTCAGCACTGAGGAATTGGTGAGGAAAATCCTATGATTTTTGCCACAGTCATGGGAAGCCAAAGTCACGGCCATCCAAGAGGCCAAGGATATGAACAAAATCTCCTTGGACGAGCTTATTGGCAATCTCCAAACTTATGAGCTTAGAAGAAGCTCTCAGTTGAGAGAGGAGACCAAGAGAGACTGAGGCCTTGCTCTAAAGGCCTTGGAAGAGGATGGTTTGGACTTTGATGAAGAAGAAATGGCCATGATCACCCGAAATTTCAAGAAGTTCTTCAAGAAGGCCAAAGAGAACTCCAAAAAGAAGAACTTCAGCAAGCCTAGAAGCAATGAACGAGAGCAGTTCACTGGGTGTTTCAAGTGTGGAAAACATGACCACATTGTGAAGAACTGCCCTCTCCTGAAGGAAGAATAGGAGACATAACAGTTCCGAAAATAAGGCAGAAAACAGTTTGGGAACAGTTCTGCAAGGCGATTCTCAAAGGCAATGCTGGCGGCTTGGGGTGACACTATAGAAGACGATGAGGCCTTTGAAGAAGAAGAAGCTGTCGTAGCACTCATGGCCAAGAGTGAGTCAGATTCAGATGATGAGCCAGTGGATAGTCTATCCCAACTCAAGGGAAAGGTACGTGGTCTTAACAAAGCAAAACTTAAGGAATTGCTATTCACTTTGATGGATGAATGTGACGCTATTAATGCTGAAAATTGCATGCTAAAAGATGTCTGTTCTGATTTAAAAAGAGATGTTAGGAAGCTTGAACATGCCAACGAGATCCTTAAAAGTGAAAGACTTAAAGTGGATGAAGAGACCCTTGCTTTGTATGAAGACCTTGATAAACTTAAAGAAACCTTGAGTGTGAGAGAAAAGGTGTTTAGCACTGATCTCTCAAAGCTGGAAAGTCAGCCTCTTCAGCTGAAATAGAGAATAGAGTCCTTGGTCTGTGAGAATAGCCAATTGCTTGAAAGGCTAAAAAAGACCGAATCTGACCTCACTACAAACAGGCACTAGAACAGTTCCTCAGAAGCGCTTAAATGGATGAATACTCATCATAACCGAAATAAGAAGGGACTAGGTTTTGTGACTAAATGAACGGTTTACCCAGTAAACAGAAAATATGGACTACAAGAAAATATTATTTGTTTTCACTGTGGTAAAACAGGTCATTATCGTTATACTTGTCACTCAAGAAAGTATGCCATGAAAAGAAACATGATTTATGTAAAACAAATATGGGTTATAAACGATGAGATTTGCATGTCTGAGGGAATGGGACCCAAGTGGATCTGGGTTCCCAAAACTAACCCCTAATTTGTTTTACAAGCTAAAGTGAGAGGGAACAACTGAGCAAACAACCCAGCAAACAACCAACTGTGGTATGTGGATAGTGGGTGTTCACGGCATATGACTGGTGAAAAATCAAGCTTCCTCTCACTTACAGCCTCTGATGGAGGGAGTGTGGCATTTGGAAACGGCAAATCAGGGACAATTGTCGGTATAGGTAAGATAGGTGAGTCACTCTCCCATTCAATTGACAATGTATATCTTGCGAATGGTCTACAACATAATCTACTAAGTGTGTCCCAACTATGTGATAAAGATAACCTAATGGTGTTTTCTTCAAAACAATGTTTGGTTGTCAATATCAACACAGGAGATGTTGTGTTGAGGTGGAAGCGACACAAAAATGTGTGTAGAGTGTGTATTCTTTCACTTCGTCAAAATAATCTGACTTGTTTAAGTGCTTTAAATGATGTTGTTATGCTTTGGCACAAGAGACTAGGTCATGCGAGTCTCTCTCTTTTGAATAAACTTGTTTCTAAAAACCTAGTAGTCGGCCTACCTTCCATCAAATACAATGATGACAAGGTGTGTGACGCTTATGCTAGGGGTAAACAAGTCAGAACTTCTTTTAAACTGAAAAACTGTGTTAGCAGTACCCGACCTCTTGAGATGCTACATGTTGATTTGTGTGGTCCTATGAGGATCACAAGTAGAGGTAGGAAGAGGTATGTGCTTGTGATAGTGGATGATTACTCTCGTTTTACATGGACTTTGTTTTTGGCTTCTAAAGATGAAACTTTTGAAAAATTTCTTGTGTTTCTTAAAAGGACCGAAAAGAGAGTAGGACACTCATTGGTTTGTCTAAGGTCTAATCATGGTAAAAAATTTAAAAATTCGAGCTTTATTGGCTATTGTAATGAACATGGTGTTAATCATAACTTTTCTGCCCCAAAAACAACCCAACAGAACGGGGTGGTAGAGCGTAAAAATCGTACTCTAGAAGACATGACTAGAACAATGCTTATTGCTAGTGGTCTTCCTAGAAACTTTTGGGCAAAAGCATTAAATACATCTTGTTACATTATTAATAGATGCATGATTAGACCCATTCTCAACAAGACTCCTTATGAACTTTTCAAAGATAGAAAATGTAATATTATGCATTTGAGACTGTTTGGTTGCAAATGTTATGTGCATAATAATGGTAAGGATGCCTTGGGAAAGTTTGATCCAAGGAGTGATGAAGCAATATTTTTGAGATACTCTTCACACAGTAAGGCATACAAAGTGTTTAACAAACGAACCTTGTGTGTTGAGGAGAGTGTGCATGTGCCGTTTGATGAAACTAACTCCTATGTTGAGAATGATGCACAGGATGCAGTGTTCGAACTGGGCCATGTAAGGAGAGACTTGTTGCTCACTCAAAACTCCTTGCATGAGAAAGGTAAGTCTCCTGGAGGTGAACCAAGTCCTGGAGGTGAACCAAGAAAAAGTGGTGCCTTGGATTAATATTATCACGAAATATTAATTCATTAGAATTTTTTTATTCCCCTTTATGCCAACAATATTTTTTCTTAATAGATACAACTAGTTATACTGAACATATTATAAAATTTTATAAAATATCTAAAAAGTGGTTTAAATTAAAAACATAATCCTTACAGACTTATTTGTTGGGAAATATTATGTTGGCATTGCCTTTATTTGTACTAACAGTACTAAAAAAATCTATTAGGTTTGACATTGTATTCATAGCAACTCTAAACTTGTTGGAAAATAGTTGCAATTGATAATTATTAGCACCGATAATATTTTTTGTTCTCAATGTTCTGTTGGTATACGCCAATATTTTTATAGTGCACATTCAAAAGTCCCCAAAAAATTCTTTATTTCTCCTTTCGTTATTCAAGACCTAGCTTGGTTGAAGGTCTTGTTGCTTGATAGTTATTGAATTTTAATCACTCTTGTGATTGAGGATCTTCCACAAGCATCATATTGCTAGACAGCAAGTGAGTCATTCAAAAAATGAGCTAAACAGTGTGAAATCTTGCTTAAACAGTTTAGTTGGTTTTTTTTTTTAAAGGTGGGGTTCTCTTTGTACTCCAAAGACTACTAAAAAAAATTAACGTACTTAAACTTTCTGAGGTCATGGTCCCTCCAAATTGCACGTATAGTAATGTTAGGCGATAAATTGTCTTATTTTACGTGCCTCTTTCACCCACTTTTAGCTCGTATAATAACTTAATCTTTAGGATTTTTACTTGTTTTATTTATATTTTGTAGGAAATAACTCCAAGTCAAGCAAACGTCGCGAAAAGGATCGAAGAAGGGACAAAGCGAAGAAAAACAGCGAAAACCAACGGAAAACAACAAAAATCGGCAAAAAGGGACGAACCGGGGGCTGAACCACTGTGCCAGAGGAATGGCACGGTGGGGCCGTGCCATGTGGCACGGTCGTTCCACCCTGGCACGGTGTGACCGTGCCACAAGGCACAGTCGTGCCCCCAAGGCCTGTCGTCCAATTTCGTGATTTTCTATTTAAGCCCTCTTCGGGCGTTTTCTACTGGGGCGATTCTTAGAATAGTTTAGGTTATATTTTAGCAAATACAACCTCAAGAGGAGGGTGAGTTTAGGATGGAAGATTGTAATCTTGGATTCAACCTTTGGATTTCAAGTTCCTTCTATCAATTCAAGACTATGTTTTCTCTCTTTTTCTCCATTTATTTCATATGTTGTTCTTGTTTATGTTTTGTTAGTTTAATTCTTGTATTTGTTTTTTAGTTTCAATGTTTAGTTGTCATTGTTGATTCATGTTATTTAGTTGTTTAGATTCGTTTTATTTCATTCTCTTTGTATTGTTCTTCATGTTCATGTTCTTGTTTGTTAGTTTAGGTTTTCATGTGTTTGTGATGTTTAGTTAGTAGATTGTGTTGGCTTGGATTGTGATTAGCCTCTTGATGGCTAATTAATTTTGTATTTGGCCTAACCATACCCAATCTATGCGTAGAACTTAGATTTTTCGTTCACGCCTGCCAGGTGTTCGATGAAATGCTTGAGAGAGCTTTCATCCATATTTTGGACGATTGACTTATGCTGAGAGGTAAGGTCAATTAGGTAGCGTGGGAGAGGGAATAACCGAGTCCAGGACATGAAAATAGTATCCGAATCGAGCTAAGTCTGGGGTTGCTAGTTTTGTGGTCTAATTGGGCTAACCCCAAGAAAATATGTGGTTAGGCTAATTAGACTAGCTCATGACCCTTGAGAGAGGGCTTTGGTGGTGATGTATTTGCCGATGACTAAGCTAGGGTTCAATGGAATACAACTAACTCAGCAACCAAAGGAAGATAACATCAAGGGAAAACAAGTGAAAATGGACACATGAAATGATGGTTGTGAGGCATCAAGTATGTGAAGGGAGAATGGAACTTAGAATCAAGTGATTCTAAGTGATAAAACAAAGGTTCTTTGGCGTGAGGGGATGTATAACACAAGGGATGAATGGAACCAAGCCAACCAAGTCAAGAACTAAACTCAAACAAGCAATATTGCACGGCTTTACGGGTGGCACGGTCGTGCCCTTAGGCACAGGTAGGCCATGCCACTTTGCTGCCCACTTTGCCTAGCATGCTTCAATGTGCACGGTTTGAGGTGTTTTGTGTTTTGGTTGGAAGATATGCTAAAGGGGGGATAGCCTTAGCTTGGATTAAGCATGGACATGTATGTAGGAATGGTTATGGATGTGTGAAATGGAAAAAAGAATCAAAGTAAGAATTACTAACTTCAAATTAAAGCTAGCAAATCCACTTTAATCCTCTTTGAAGCACCTTGAGTGTAGCATCGGTTTGGATAGAACTAAACTTAAGCAAGGATACAGAAACACCACCAAGCTAAGTTTAGGGCCCTTAAACAAAATGTTAAGATACAGAAACACCACTTAACATTTGCTTAAGATTCACTTGAACACCACTTAGTTTGGCCTAAACTAAGATAAGCAAGCAAGAATTTGAGATTGTACCTAAGCACCAAAAGCTATAAGCTTTCAAAGGTTTTTTGATTCAAAGTTGGATGATCTTTTACAAGCATGGCCGTGTGCCCTTATGTAGGCAGCAAAGACCATCAAGCTAGCAAGTAAAGGACATTTCTAACCTTCCTTAATACTTAGGAAAGGTTTAGAATGCTAATACAATCTGATTTGCACTAAGCTAGCTTACAACAATCTTAACCTAAACTAATACATTAAAACATGAATCTAAACTATGTCTAGGATAATTATACAACACTTAAACATTGATTACACCTTAATACAACCAGCAAGTAGTCTAGGAAGCCCCATGTGCAGCCTTTTTTTGCATGGCCACTTTACGGCTGGCCAATGGGAAGAAAGCACCACATCATTGCTTTGTCTAGCTCCCATTAGTTGTCTTCAAGGTAGCACTGACTCATGGGAAGGTCTAGGGACGTGTTCCTTGACTAGAGGGGGGTGCCAAGCTGCATTCAAGTTGAGAAAACCGGCTGTAGGTTTTAGAAGAACCAGTTTATACAAAACCGGGTTCAGGGGCAGTTTGGTCCGGTTTTTATGCAACTTGTTAAGCATAGACAAAATGGGTATGGTTGTGATTTTAATCATGGGGGGTAAATTTAGGATCTCTATAATCCCCCCCCCCCAAACAAGAAATCAAGGTTAGGGTGAGTTTAAATGGGTTAAATAAACTCAAACGTAAAACCGTGCAGATTAGAGCCTAATCTGACCAGTTTTGGAAAACTCCTTGTTTCTTCATCCTCTTGTGTGCATAATTGGAAACTGATGCTTGGACCTGAAATTAAACATCTTGAGGATTCCAAAAATGTATAAATTCATCACTTAAGCATTAGTATAGCTTAAGTTATGACTTAATCAAAACCGGGTTGTTTCTGGTTTGCTGGACAGTTTTGACACATCTTGGTAAATGACTGATTTGAATGACCAAATGAACTCCAAATTGGATGCAACTTGTCTTGTTGGAAAGCTGACATCTTAAGCTTGAAATCCATGCAAAAACATCAGGCCTAAACCATTTTGATGCTGGTCGAATTCTTCTTGCAAAAGAGGGTCAGTGCTGGATTCTTCCCTTTTGTCCTGCAATGAAACAACTAAAACAAAAGTTGGATGATTTAATCACCCTTTATCCAGCATATTAACATAATCTAATTGATTTAATTCTTTCTAATCAAAGGGCATGGAGAGATCTCCATCATCCTCCCCTTGTTAAAAAGATTTGTCCTCAAATCAATTTAGACTTAGTAACCTCCTTTTTCTTCAAATCTGGTTGGAACAAAATCAACCATGCAAAGAGCTCTTTTATGAACTTGGAGGCTCTTTCTTCTTCATGTCCCATGCTGATTTGGATATGTGATGTGGGGGACTTCTTGAACACACTTGGAACCACCTTATCACATACTTTGAATGCATGGTTAGGAGGGGTAAAGGATGGTTCAAAAAATACTTGACAGAAGTTTATGGTGAGTGATTCAGGTGTGGGTGGAATGGAATGATGGGTAGATGGTTCACCAAAGGATAGAAAAAGAATATTTCTATTCTCTTTACCTTTTGGTGGGTGGTGTGGGATGGGCAACTCATCTCCTTCATCAGCTTCAACCATGATCTCTGCAAGTTCTTCTTTACCATGGTTTTCATTTTCAACTTCCTCTTCTAATTGAACCTCTTTTGTGGCCTTCCATTCAGCTAAGGTGACGTACCTTCTGTTGGTGCATTCAGAGGCTAAGTGACCAAATCCTTGGCACTTAAAACACCTAGGAGGATTTTTGGGAAGGGCTCTTTGTGTAGGTGGTGGGAATAGGTTCTTTTGTGGAGTTTGGCTTTTTTGTGGTGCTAAGGAAGTAGAGGGATGAAGTAATGGAGGTGAAGGTGAACTTCCCTTGTTGAAGGTTTGTTCTTGTGGTGGTGGCTTTGGATTTTCTTGCTTTGGGAGCGGTTTACTCTTCCTTTGTTGTTCCACCTTGTGAGCTAACACACATACTTCATCAAAAGTAGAGTAAGCTTGCAATTCAACAATATTGGCATACCTAGGATCAAGTCCTCCCAAGTACCTAACAATTGTTTGTTCTTCAGGTTCATGCAAATCACATTTAATCACATGCTTTTCAAACTCACGAGTGTACTCCTCTACACTCATATTACCTTGGTTCAAATGGTGGATTTGTGAGTAGCAATCTTGAACATAGGTTGAAGGTAGAAATCTAGCTTTGAGCTTGGACTTCATCTTTTCCCAAGTTCTAATTTTGGACTTCCTTTCTCTGACTCTTTTGGCACACAAGTTAGTCCACCAAAGAGAAGCATATTTGCGAAGTCTTAAAGCAATCAGCTTTACCTTCTTGTTGTCTGGGATGTCCTTGTACTCAAAAATCCTCTCAATTGTGTGTAACCAATCCAGGAAATCTTCAGGGTCAAGCTTGCCTTCAAATTCTAGAACTTCAATCTTGAAATCGTTGGAGCTAGCTTGAAACTGTGAGTCTTGTCTAGTCATTCTCAAAGGTTCATCCTCACTAGATGAATCAAGAGTATAGCTAAACACTTGCTCTTGTCTTTGTGACCTTGAATGGATTGATTCTTCACTTGCTTGTTGTTGTTGCTTTGAATATGCATCAAGCTGTTTTTGAAGGTATTTGTTTTGAGCTTGAGTTTCTTGGTCTCTTCGTGCATCTTCTTGAATTTTTCTAGCTAGAAACTCATTTTGCTTCATTAAAGCATCAAACCTCTCTTCCAAGGTCATAATGGTAGAACTCATTTTGAAGTAAGTGGTTGAAACAAAGTAGGAATGAATTTGTGACAAAAGGGGAACGGCTTTTTGTGGAAGGGTGTGGGAAGTACCAGGCCTAAGAGAAACTTGCTCTGATACCAAATATGATGTATCTGCCGAAGACTAAGCTAGGGTTCAATGGAATACAACTAACTCAACAACCAAAGGAAGATAACATCAAGGGGAAACAAGTGAAAATGGACACATGAAATGATGGTTGTGAGGCATCAAGTATGTGAAGGGAGAATGGAACTTAGAATCAAGTGATTCTAAGTGATAAAACAAAGGTTCTTTGGCGTGAGTGGATGTATAACACAAGGGATGAATGGAACCAAGCCAACCAAGTCAAGAACTAAACTCAAACAAGCAATATTGCACGACTTTAGGGGTGGCACGGTCGTGCCCTTAGGCACGACCGTGCCACTTTGCTGCCCACTTTGCCTAGCATGCTTCAATGTGCACGGTTTGAGGTGTTTTGTATTTTGGTTTGAAGCTATGCCAAAGGGGGGACAGCCTTAGCTTGGATTAAGCATGGACATGTATGTGGGAATGGTTATGGATGTGTGAAATGGAAAAAAGAATCAAAGTAAGAATTACTAACTTCAAATTAAAGCTAGCAAATCCACTTTAATCCTCTTTGAAGCACCTTGAGTGTAACATCGGTTTGGATAGAACTAAACTTAAGCAAGGATACAGAAAAACCACCAAGCTAAGTTTAAGGCCCTTAAACAAAGTGTTAAGATACAGAAACACCACTTAACATTTGCTTAAGATTCACTTGAACACCACTTAGTTTGGCCTAAACTAAGATAAGCAAGCAAGAATTTGAGATTGTACCTAAGCACCAAAAGCTATAAGCTTTCAAAGGTTTTTTGATTCAAAGTTGGATGATATTTTACAAGCATGGCCGTGTGCCCTTATGTAGGCAGCAAAGACCATCAAGCTAGCAAGTAAAGGACATTTCTAACCTTCCTTAATACTTAGGAAAGGTTTAGAATGCTAATACAATCTGATTTGCACTAAGCTAGCTTACAACAATCTTAACCTAAACTAATACATTAAAACATGAATCTAAACTATGTCTAGGATAATTATACAACACTTAAACATTGATTACACCTTAATACAACCAGCAAGTAGTCTAGGAAGCCCCATGTGCAGCCTTTTTTTGCATGGCCACTTTACGGCTGGCCAATAGGAAGAAAGCACCACATCATTGCTTTGTCTAGCTCCCATTGGTTGTCTTCAAGGCAGCACTGACTCATGGGAAGGCCTAGGGACGTGTTCCTTGACTAGAGGGGGGTGCCAAGCTGCATTCAAGTTGAGAAAACCGGTTGTAGGTTTTAAAAGAACCGGTTTATACAAAACCGGCCTCAGGGGCAGTTTGGTCCGGTTTTTATGCAACTTGTTAAGCATAGAAAAAATGGGTATGGTTGTGATTTTATTCATGGGGGGGTAACTTTAGGATGTCTATAATCCCCCCCAACCAAGAAATCAAGGTTAGGGTGAGTTTAAATGGGTTAAGTAAACTCAAACTTAAAACCGTACAGATTAGAGCCTAATCTGACCAGTTTTGGAAAACTCCTTGTTTCTTCATCCTCTTGTGTGCATAATTGGAAATTGATGCTTGGACATGAAATTACACATCTTGAGGATTCCAAAAATGTATAAATTCATCACTTGAGCATTAGTATAGCTTAAGTTATGACTTAATCAAGACCGGGTTGTTTCTGGTTTGCTGGACAGTTTTGACACATCTTGGTAAATGGCTGCTTTGAACGACCAAATGAACTCCAAATTGAATGCAACTTGTCTTGTTAGAAATATGACATCTTAATCTTAAAATCCATGCAAAAACATCAGGCCTAAACCATTTTTATGCTAGTCGAATTCTGCTTGGAAAAGAGGGTCAGTGCTGGATTCTTCCCTTTTGTCCTGCAATGAAACAACTAAAACAAAAGTTGGATGATTTAATCACCCTTTAGCCAGCATATTAACATAATCTAATTTATTTGATTCTTTCTAATCAAAGGGCATGGAGAGATCTCCATCAGGTGGTCTTTGATGGTGCAACCGATTATCTCTAGTTCCTGATGTAGTTTGGGTAGGTTAGGACTCATCTCGATTAGTTGGTTCATTCATTGGTCAAATCACAACTCCAAGTCGCTTTTTCTATGTTTGTTAGCGTAGTTCAGTTTCCCTTTGTTTTCCTTTGATCTCGCGTAGCTCGAGACGCTTTAGTTAGCCCTTATAGTTGGAAACAGAACTCCCTATGGACGACACCCCAAGTACTGAACGATACACCTTGCACTTGGGGTTTATAAATACTAAAACTTTCTTTCTCTAACAAGTTTTTGGCGCCGTTTCCGGGGAGTTGACGTTTTTCAATATTGGGGTTTACTTGAGCATTCGTGACTAGGCCCTTTAGAAAATCCAAAAAAAAAAATCAAAAATCAAAAATTTCAAAAAAAATTTCAAGATGGCCATTTTCCATTTACCTCAGTTTGAGCATGAACCTTTTTGGCAATATTTGCCTCGTTTTAATGATTATTGTGCTCAATACGTGCATTTCACGTTTGAGAAATTGGAAATATGCGATGTTGTGCTTGAGGCGATAACACATGAGACTCGAGCCATCCTTGAGTCCATGTGTTATGGTGGTTTGTGTTCCTTAGATGTTGATGACATGTGGAATTTGTTTGAGTCTCTAGCTTGGCATCAATGGCAATCTAATGATGTTAGGGACCAATATCATCACTATTCTTCTTACCCTCATGTGTTGTGCTCTTTTTGCCAATCTTTTGACCATGATGTGAATTCTTGTCCCGATCATGATGTTTTTAGTGAATGTTATGCTAGACTTGATGCCATGATAGGGGCAATGAATGAGCAACATGAACACTTTGCTAGTAGGATGAGGGAGTGGAGTTCATTGCATGAGACAGACCCTAGTCTACCTTGCCCTAGACTCGGGGCTCGTCTCTATGATGATTGTGAGTTTTCCCTTCCCCTAGGGTCTAATGTTGTTGATGATGCACCTTTGACCGAACTAGGAGAAGTGTTTGAACCTTCCTTGACTCCATTGACGTTCGTTGCTCCATCCTTTTCTAGCACACCTATGGGCACTAGTGCCAGTGCTTTGACCTTACATGCTTCTCCCCTCCCTTTAGCTCAGTGCACGGGGTTAGAGAATGGCGAGATTTCTCAGGGTGATGCTAGTTCTGTAGAGGATGTTTTACTTTCTTGGTCAAGAGGACTTACATTGGCTGAGCCTTATCGTGAGGAGGCTCCTTTCGAGAAGTTGTGTGATGACAGTCTGATAGTTGGTGCCGCACCTAATATTGATCATATCAACCCAATTTGCACTGAGCCAGTTGACTTGACCCCCATTTTTTCCCCTTTACTTCCCACTAACCCCTCTCTTCGTCATGCATTTCATGAGTCCCTAGGTGATATTCGCGAGCTTCACCACTCAGTTGATCCATATTGCACATACCTAGAGGACATGCCTAGGAAAATCATGTGGAGTACTTTCTTTGATCATGATTTTGATTTTTCTATGGCATTTGATAAGTTTAAGAGGCCACTAACTTTTTTTGCTCCATCTTTACTAGTGTTCTCTTATTCACATCATTTTGAGATGCATGCAACGGCACACGATAAACTTCTGAAAGCATTGACTGCCTCTAAGTTGGCAGCTCGTGTCTTGAGAAACAAGGAGTGGCTGATGCTCCTTAAGCTACTGTGGCATAGTTTGGGTACAATCAGTACCCAACCTGGTATATTCGTTCTAACTCTTCTCCCTTCTTTTTATTTTCTTTCTTTTTCTTTTTGTTTAGTTGTGGATATTAGAATTGTGTTTTTGTTGGTGATCATCTTGAGGTGAAATTTGGGATGTTGTTGAGCCATTGATGGCAATGATCACCATTTTTTGTGTTTTTGTGGATATTTGTGTGTTATGATTGGTGGTGTTGATGGATTGGTATATCTTTGTTTTTGGTGGTTAGTTTTGTATATATGTGTGATCTTGTTGTTGATTGGGTGAGATTGTGTTTTGGGGGGGAGTGTATTAGCCTGTGTATATATGTGTCGGTTTAGTGTTTGTGTGTGATTTTGTTTTCTTTGCTTTTGTGTGTTTTTGTGGTTGGTGATGACTTTCAGCTCCCAATGAGTACATTGTGAGATTTAGGTGTGGGGGTGGGGTCATCTCCCCTTTTATTCTTACTTTTGCGAAAAAATTTCATTTTTGTGTAAATTTTTTAATTTTTCTCTTATTTATATAATTTTCCTTAATTTTTGAATTTAGGGGAGTTTTGTACTATTTTGATCAGTCTTGATCTCCAGTACCTTGGGTATTAGCTCGTATATAAATATAATGTGCATGATAGATATTTCTCCCAAGTTTGTCATTTTAAGCCTCAATTCTAACCCGAACAGTCCATTGTAAATTTGCAATCCAGTCCTGATTATTATATTATCATTACCTTACATTTTTAGTCTTCCATGATCAGTTCTCCCACTTGTCTACTGCACAATTACCTTTGTATGTGCTTGCACCCCCTTTTCCAAAAACAAAAGCAAAAACAAACAAACTTATGCGCTACTGGGTGTATCCCTTTGAGGCGTGGCAAAAAATCAAAAAAAAAAAGTGAGGAATAAAAGAGTTTGGAATGACAAGTACGTACCCCTTTGAGGCATGCGCTACTGGGTGCTACCCTTTGAGGCAATACTGCTACTGGGGAAGCTTGTTTTCCATGCTAGCAAAATCAATAAGGTAGCTTGTGTCAGTTAAGTGGGATTGAGTTTGATTTTGGTAAGCCAAAGTGTTAAGGTAATGATACACTTGCACGCCAGGCACCAGGATGGATTCAATATTTTCATGCGTCATGGGGTGAAAAGCTGATGTCTGGATGCCGTTCTTTGGGATGATATGTCCTCAAATGCATATAATGCTTGTGTATAGACTGATACTTGAGTTACTAGGGGGATTTTGGTTGGTCCGATTGTGTACAGTTTACCCCGATGTATATATTGTGTTTTGTCATTTTTATTTTTCGATTTTTGTATCTCTTTTCTTTGTTTTTCCTTTTCGAGATTTTGTGGGCATATCTTCTGCAAACCCTCACGAGACCTTACTCGTCCACTTAGGGGAACCAAGGGGTTTAAAGGGCTTGTTGCATACGCTAAATGCAACCGTGATTCCTACGAAAGTGAGTTAGGTTCTTAGGTTAGTTTTTCTTTTGTTTTGCTCGAGGATGAGCAAAAGATAGGTGTGGGGGTATTTATTAGGCGATAAATTTTCCTATTTTACGTGCCTCTTTCACCCACTTTTAGCTCAAATAATAACTTAATCTTTAGGATTTTTACTTATTTTCTTTATATTTTGTAGGAAATAACTCCAAGTCAAGCAAACGTCGTGAAAAGGAGCGAAGATGGGACAAAGCGAAGAAAAACAGCGAAAACCGACGAAAAACAACAAAAACCGGCAAAAAGGGATGAACCGAGGTCCGAACCACCGTGCCAGAGGAATGGCACGGTGGGGCCGTGCCATGTGGCACGGTCGTTCCACCTTGGCACGATCACATGGCGTGATCGTGCCCCCGAGGCCTGTCGTCCGATTTCGCGATTTTCTATTTAAGCCCTCTTCGGGCATTTTTGCAAGGGGGTCGTTCGGGCTTCTCCTGGGGCGATTCTTAGAATAGTTTAGGTTATATTTTAGCAAATAAAACCTCAAGAGGAGGGTGAGTTTAGGATGGAAGATTGTAATCTTGGATTCAACCTTTGGATTTCAAGTTCCTTGTATCAATTCAAGACTAAGTTTTCTCTCTCTTTCTCCATTTATTTTATATGTTGTTCTTGTTTATGTTTTGTTAGTTTAATTCTTGTATTTGTTTGTTTAGTTTCAATGTTTAGTTTTCACTGTTGATTCATGTTATTTAGTTGTTTAGATTCGTTTTATTTCATTCTCTTTGTATTGTTCTTCAAGTTCATGTTCTTATTTGTTAGTTTAGGTTTTCATGTGTTTGTGATGTTTAGTTGGTAGATTGTGTTGGCTTGGATTGTGATTAAACTGTTGATGGCTAATTAATTTTGTATTTGGCCTAACCATACCCAATCTATGCCTAGAACTTAGAGTTTTTCTTCACGCCCGCCAGGTGTTCGATGAAATGCTTGAGAGAGCTTTCATCCATATTTTGGGCGATTGACTTATGTTGAGAGGTGAGGTCAATTAGGTAGCGTGGGAGAGGGAATAGCCGAGTCCGGGACATGAAAATAGTATCCGAATCGAGCTAGGTCCGGGGTTGCTAGTTTTGTGGTCTAATTGGGCTAACCCTATGAAAATAGGTGGTTAGGCTAATTAGACTAGCTCATGACCCTTGAGAAAGGGCTTGGGTGGTCTTTGATAGTGCAACCGATTATCTCTAGTTCCTGATGTAGTTTGGGTAGGTTAGGACTCATCTCGATTAGTTGGTTCATTCATTGGTCAAATCACAACTCCAAGTCTCTTTTTCTATGTTTGTTAGCGTAGTTTAGTTTACTCGTTGTTTTCCTTTGATCTCGCCTAGCTCGAGACGCTTTAGTTAGCCCTTATAGTTGGAAACAGAACTCCCTGCGGACGACACCCCAAGTACTCAACGATACACCTTGCACTTGGGGTTTATAAACATTAAAACCTTCTTTACCTAACAAGTAATTAACCTTATTGTATGTGTTGGTCGACCGTAAATAATTAGGGTTAAACAACCATTTCCATCAACTATTAGAATATTAAACCTATTTGAGGTGGGTGAGACCTAATTGATCAATCAGTCAGAAAAACCCTAACCACACATTTCCTCATCCCCCACTCTCTCATAACTCCCTCACTATTACCTGAGATTCAGGTTTGGAACCTGGCACTTATTGGCGACTCTGGTAGTCACTTCTCAACTTAATTCCCATTATATCTCGTGGGCGAATTTAGAGCAACTAGACCCCTAAGCTTTTGCATCCTAAAGCTATATCCTTTAGTCTACCTATAGTGGTATCAAAGTCATGTTGCTCAATTTTGAGCCCGATTAAATTAGTCATGATTAATTGTGTGATCAATTCATTCTATTGTTGTTACTTACTCTAATCTAGTTTATGAAAGCATGTTTCGGCTATGATACCAACTTAGGCTATTTAATTTAGGTAGTGTTTGGTTGCAAGGAAAATGATTTTCCCCAAAAATCACTATCTGTAGAAAATGTTTTTCTAAAGGAAATTGATTTTCATGTCACATTTTTCGTTGTTTGGTACAAGATAAATCATTGTCCATGAAAAAGAAGAAAATATCAACTGAATTGTTTAAATGGCAAAAAATATAGACTGAATGGTTGTAATTGATATAAATGTTGACCAAATGAAGGAATTTTGAGTTTAAAATTTATATTTGAGTTTTTTTTCAATACTTTGAACAATCAAGTTGTGATCTAAACTGTTGAAATTATTTTAGCGACGAAAAACATCAATTAAATTGTTTAAGTGGCGAAAAATGTTGATTGAATTGTCATAGCGAAGAAAAGTGTTAACCAAATAAAGCAATGTCGTGTTCAAAATTTGGATTTGAGCTTATTTTAATCTTTCCTATCCGATAATCAATTTTCGATCCAAACTATTAAAATTATTCTAGTGGTGAAAAACATTGACTGTACTATTTAAAGGGTGAAAAAAATCAATTAAATTATCGTTGTGGAAAAAAATGTTGACTAATTGAAAGAATATCAAGTTCAAAATCTGAATTTGAGACTATTTTAATATTTTCTATCTAACGGCCAGGTTTCGATCCAAATCACCGAAATTATTTTAGTGGCGAGTCAACTGAATTGTTTTAGTGGCAAAAAATCTCGATTAAATTGTTGTGGTGGAGATAAATGTCAATCAAATGAAAGAAATTTGAGCTAAAAATTTAGATTTGGGTTTATTTTAATATTTCTCATAGAATTGATAAGTTTTGATCCAAACAGTTAAAATTGAATTTTGCATCTAAATTTCAGCTAACTATATTATCGAAGAGTTGAAGAACGAAAATTAACTTCCTATCATCTCAAAAGGGAAATCATTTTCCTCCATTGAGGGGAAAATCATTTTCCTTGGAAAATAGTTTTTCAT
>JACYFF010031959.1:50025654-50083270 GCA_017589665.1 Selenicereus undatus | reverse complement strand
ATTTGCTACAACACCACCGTATGCTTGCGGCCGTATCAACAACTCTCCTCATCTTTTCACCTCTTGCGGTTGCACATTTGGAATGTGACCTCACCATCACCCGAGGTGCACATTTGGAACGTGGCACATCGGCTACTATGGTAGCTGCCTCTCAACTCAGTTCCAATTATATCTCATGGACAAATTCCAAGCAACCAAATCCCTATGCTTCCGCACCTAAAAGTCCTTTAATCTACATACAACAAGGCACCTGTCTTCCAAGAATACTGCCCAAATTATCTCACCTTAGTTATAAAGTAGAAGAAATCCACCTGTATTCTACATGTGGGACATATGACAAAACACACGACAAAGTGACCAGGAAAAACGCCATTCAGATAGTGATAAACAAAAGCAACACCTGTGGAACAAATAATGTAGCCCTCAATATTATGGCACGTGCATTTGAACACCATCTGTGCGGAGTACACCAGGATAACAAGGGAAGAGAGGGAATGAAAAGTTTGTATAAACGTTGTACAAATTTTGAATTCAAGGATGAGGATTTCTCATTTGATAAGAACACAAACATACAGCACAATATCAACTAAATATGTTATAGCTAAGATGACTACATAAACCTGCGCGTTTCAGGGGTTATTACACCAACTGACCAGTGTCAGCAGAAAATAGACATCCACAAAGCAGCTCGCATTACTTTATGTATGGGAATAACAAAACCAATACTGTAACAGTGAACAATGACCCTACAGATTCATCTGCTTTTGCAGAGAGATGTACTCTCGCCAATGATGGTCACCATCTTAACTAGTTATCGAAAGGTGGAATACACCAATAGTCAACACAGCTTCATTTCAGGGCAGAGGCTCCTGAGAATCCCCCAGCCGAGACAAGTGAAGATAGGCATCTGTCCCTGCAAATGCTAGAGTCATAACAATATACAAATAAAGGGAATCATGGAAATCAAGTTTTCGGCAACAGTATTCCTACACTCCGAATCAGCCTCTCTGCCTACAAATCTGCTGGACTGCACTTGTCCATATCTGGATTTCCCTAGACCCCTACTCAAGCAAGCCCTGAGCATTGTTGTTATTGTTGACAACAGTATTGTTGTGAACAACTCGAAGAATCTATTCGTCCACTTGTTAAAATCCAATGAAAGTCCCTCTAGCCATCTACTTATTCGGTTGGTATGGACAAGAGCGAATCATTAAAAAATTTCATAAAAATCTAATCATTTTCCCATGCTTGCATACACAAACTAAGTTCAAAAGGAAAGTTTCATATATGAAACTTTTTCCACAAACACTCACATTATCTTTCCATTCTGATGTTTGAAGGAAATGAAGAAAGAAAATGAAAACCAAAACATCATTTATTTTTCTCCGGAAAGTACACCCATCCATTTTGAAAGGACATGGGATTAATAAATTATTTTCCTTTCGTTTTCACATCCTTCCAAAATAGAGACATAGTATTTCCTTTGTTTTCGTTCTTTTAAGTCAAACGAAAAAAAAAGAAACTGAACTTTCCATCTCGCCTCTCTGTCCTTTTTTTTCTTTTCTTTTTTTAAATTTGGTTTTTGCACCCAGACAAGAAGATTTGGTCGTTAGGAAATATGACCAACTTAAAAATAGGTTTTCATACAATTAATGTGTGATCACAAAATAGCACATAGATTAAAGGAGGTGAAAAAGTATTCATAAATACTATACAACTGCATTAGTAGCAAATGATATTGCACTTGCTGTGTCATCAATGAATGCTAGCACAGCAGGTTACAGCTCATGCAAAGACATAAATTAGAAGCCCATTTTAAACTAGCTCATTGTCCATTTACCATCACTTTAGTGCCAGCAGCGCTGTATGCAGTAAAGAAGGAAATAGCCAAAGAGTCCGCAAGAAGGGAAGTAAAATTTATTTGAATAACAGTGTTCTGCTTCAGATCAAAACTAAAAGACACTTATTTGGCTGAGTAGGGCTGCAGTTTCTAGTGAAAAAGTAACCTCAGGTACCCAGGTACTGTCAGCATTGCACCAAGATTGAAAGCATAACATTGAAAGTTCAAGGGAAAGAAATCTAAGAGAAGAGGCTCACCATATCCTTCCATCGAGATAATTTGTAGATCACCACCGAAATAACGTGCATACAAGCGACTAATGGGAAGCCCATATCCATAGCCAGCCATAGTAACATTTTCACCCGTTCCAAGATCTATGTTTTCATTCAAAGCATTCTCAGCAGTGCTGTACAGATACGTGAAAATTTTGGGAAGGCCACTTCTTGCGATTCCACCCCCTTCATCAGAGACCTACAATAGCACACAGGAACAACAAGAAATACATTAAATCTGAAGAGTGAAGACCACCCTTCCGGACATCAGTGACAACACACAGAAAAACGGCAAGTCTGCAGAGTAAACGCCATTGAAAACATGCCTTAATAGTGACATCCTCTAGTCCATCAGCTACTATAATTCGAATTGGAGGTGCTTCTTTGTCTGAATCCATGTATCGCTCTTGGACAGCACGCAATGAATTTTTAACCAACTCAAAGACCATGAGATGTAAATGGGGCGGGACATACCTACCAGGGCAAAGAGATAATTATTTAAATACAACTCCATAGGACCACCATTAACACTCAAGATACAGGAAGAGTAGAAATGAGGGCAGAATAGATTGATTATAGCTTCACAAAAATGGCAAGATTGGATTGGATACCATCAAGTTTATGCTTAGTGAAGTCAATATTTAAATAACTAGAACTATCAAATCACTGTTAGAAGCAAACGGTTGAAATACCAAATTTAAATCCAAATCCAAATCCCTGCCCCAAGAGTCCTTCCTAGACAGGGTGTGAGAGGTTCAGTGTAGTAGGCTTCCCCTGGAATGCAGAATTGCAGAATGATAGAGGAGTTGGTTCAGTTCAGAACCTAGTTTTAAAAACCGCTGACTACCAACTACTTCATACAAAGAAAGCAGAGCACAGTTCGTACACCGTAACATCCTGAATTTTTAATGGCAAGAAACTAATAGGCTAAACAGCAAGAAGCTTAAGATCTGAATACAAATTCAAGCAATATGATAGACACTCACAGTTATATGTCAAATCAGTCATGGTCAATCCCAATATTAGTTTAGCGAGGGGGCAGATCAAATTGCAGATTTACCTAATAAAAAAAAGTACATAATCTTTTTCTCTTTATGTTGTGGGGAGAAAAGCGGGGGGTTGGGCCTTGGGCGGTAACATAGCTGACATATCTGCCCAATAGCTTTGGGGAAACACCATACATTCAAACTTCAGTCCTCTTCCAACAGGATTTTGATTTTCCAAATTCAGTTATTTAGGAGATGAATCTTGTGGATACAATCAGTAATATTCACCGGGGAAAACCTCCCAATGCCTGAGACACTGATTTGTTGGCATTGTAACTCTTTAGTGACTACTATTATTCAAATGGTGTCTTCTCCCTGCTGTACGTCTTGCACTATTCAGATTATTGTTCATGCACATACACTTATGTGCTTTAACTGCAAAACTTCAAGATATGGTAAAGGAGAAGAAAAGAGATAGATACCGAACAACTTACGGGAATGTAAAAGTGGGATCTCCGTAGATATCAATGGCTGGTGAACAGCCATAATGGCGCAAACAAATCGCACGGGCATCTTCACCAGCATTTCTTGCAACCTCTACGGGAGACATTTTTGTATGTATATATCCTATTTGATCTGGAAGGGGATTTGCATCATGTAAGGCCACATGCTGTCCTGAGTTTATCCAGAAAAATTTTAGCAATATTTATTAGTGTCACAAACTTAGGCATATGAATCAGTATTCCTATGTCCTAACAGGCAGAAGATTGGAACCAGAAGCAAACACAAACCTATAAGCATACGGATCCCTATCCTGGACATATAAAAGCGATCAAGAAACCGATGGATTTCAGCAACATCTTCATAACCAATCTTTGGATCCAAGGTTTTCTTCAGCTGTTTGACCCCCAAAGCCATCATTGGAACAACATTATTATGTCTGACTTTGATCATCTGGAGCATTCGATTGAACTCTAATTCATCATGGTTGTTCTTGACCTCAGGGAATGACCTAATGTCACGAAAAGAATCCAAATACCAGTCTCGCACCTAAAGAGACAAAATTGGGTATATTGAATAAGAATCTGTCTTAATCAATGTCAGTATATGAATATTGAATAAGAATCTGTCTTAATCAATGTCAGTATATGAATAAAACACTTGAGCAGATTGAGATCATTCACATGAACAACTTCCGAAAAAAATAAAGTTTTGAAACTCAGACCTCCTGTTTCACACTGGTCAATGTACTGCACGCTCAGCGATCCTAAAATCAACTGATCATAACTCTAAATTCAGTACACATTAAAGCCTTACTGGCCTGCAAACATCACCCATGATGGGCAATTACATTTTTGTTTTGTATTACCATTGCTAAAGTTCTGATTTACATAACATATCTTTCATTTGAATAACACGTTGCGGTTGTGCCAAAAAGGATAAACCTTATCAATGAATGCAGGACAGCCAGAACCAACAGTCTCTTTTTCTTGTGTGCACATGTATGTATGTTGGTGTATGCGTCAGTGTATCCGTCTGTGTGTGTGCGTGCGTGTGTGTGTAGAGAAGGTAAAGTACATAACTCCGTTCACTATTTAACTACCCATGTCTCATTTTTCTCTTCACAGCTATAGCTCTCTGCATAAATGAACATCTTATTTTCCTCCAGCAGTGATGATGTATGTCTCAAGGGAAGGAAGAACCGAAGCCAACACACATCAAGAACACAACTTAAAACAAGAGATTTCACACGTCCAAGGGAGGCACGGTCGTGCTTGGTGGCATGGGGTGGCCGTGCCACTTTGCTGGTTGGAGAAGCCGAGTTTTGTCACTTTGCACGGTTGAGTTTGGCTATGTGTTTTGAATGGAAGCTAGACCAAAGGGGGTAGTCTTAGCTTTAGTTAAGCGTGGGAATGGATGTAAGAAAGCTTGTGAATGAATTGAAAATGGAAAAGATTCAAAGTTATGAATTACTAACTCAAAATTAAAGCTAGTAAACTCACTTTGCTTCTCTTTGGAACCATGTGCTTGAAACAAGAATTGGATAGTTCTAAACTCCATGCTTGGATACAGAATCACCACCAAACATAAGTTTAGGGTCCCTAATCTTCAGTTAAGATACAGAAACACCACTTAACAAAGGTTAGAACTTACTTGAACACCACCTTAATCGACCAAATTAAGGATAAGCAAGTGAAGTATTTGAGGGAAGAAAGCTAAAAGCTCTCAAACTGATTTTCATTCAAAGAAGGTTATGTTCTAGCTATGGCCGTGTGGTGCTTCTTATGTAACCAACAAAATAGCTAAGCTAGTAAGCACACACACACGCACACACCTCTAGCTTTCCTTAGTAGCCAGGAAAGGTATTAAGCAACTAATACGACCAGTTCGACCTAATTGATTACAAAGCTTGCTTAAGCTAATCTAAATACATCCAAAGCATAAAGTAAAGTAATACTAATGCTTGTTATACATTAATCTACTCATAATTAGGCTTAATACAACCAGAATGCTTGCTGAATTCTCATTGGACAGCCGAAAATTAGTGTTGCTTTACGTCTAGCCAATAGCATGCAAGAGACACAAAGTTTGCAGCTTGCTTCTGATTGGTCGACCTTACCAAGGTTGCAGCCCATCATTAGCCTAGGGAAGTGTGACAATCAGCTTGCAAGTGTAGAAACCCACGACTGAAGCAATTAAAACCGGGTGCACTAGAACCGGGATCACGCACAGTTTTGGCCGGTTTTTAGGACTAGGTTTAAGCTTATCAAAAGTGAGTATGATTTGGTTTTCGGGCCATGAGGGATAACTTTGGATGTGTATACCCCCCCCCCCCCAATCAAGGTTATAGCATGTTTAAGTAGAGTAATTTGGCTTAAACATTAAACCGTGCAGAATGAAGCCCAATCAGATCAGTTTGACAAAATGCCTTGATCTCCCATCCTCTTGTGAGTATGATTAAAAACTAATGCTTGGACCTGAAAGTAGACATCATGAGGACTCCAAAAATGCAAAAATTCAAGACTTAAGTCACAATGTAGCTTAAGTTATAAGGTGAACAAAACCGGGCAAAATCTGGTTCTTTAACCCGTTTGCACATCCTTGACTCTCTTCAACAATGTGAGTCAATGCTTGAACTTTGGAACTTGTATTGGACCTTGTATGACTTGTTGAACCTTATTCCTTGTCTATGGTGATGGGGACTCCATCATCCTCCCCTTGTTGAGGGGATTTTATCCTCAAATCAGGAAGGTAATCATCATCTTGGTAAACTTTCAAATCAACTATTTTGAATATGGCTGAAACTCCATAGTTACCCGGCAAATCAGCCTTATAAGCATTGTCATTAATACGTTCAAGTACCTCAAAAGGACCAACGGCTCGTGGCATAAGCTTGTTCTTCCTTTTGGATGGAAATCTTTCCTTCCTAAGGTGAATCCATATGAGGTCTCCAGGTTGAAAAACCACTTTCTTCTTATGCTTGATGGCGTGAGCTTGATAGGCTTCATTAGTCTTCTCAATCTTGCACTTTACCAACTCATGAACCTTCTTGATTTATTCTACCCTTGCTGCTACATCTGCACTTGGTTTCTGATCAAAGGACCGTGGTGTGAGATCAAGTGGACTAAGGGGATCAATTCCATAGAACACATTGAATGGAGAAAGACAAATAGCCTTGCTTGGTGTGCTGTTGTAAGCAAACTCTGCATGGGGTAAAAACAAATCCCAAGCCTTGGCATGAGGTTTAATCTAAGCTCTTAGAAGTGTTCCTAAGGTTCAATTAGTAACCTCAGTTTGTCCATCAATTTGTGGATGACAAGTAGTACTATACTTCACTTTAGTACCTAACTTCTTCCATAATGTAATCTAAAAATGACTCAAAAACTTGGTATCACTATCAGAAACAATAGACCTAAGAATACCATGTAATATTGTCACTTCTTTGAAGTACAATTCAACAATATGTGTAGCATCATTAGTCTTGTTGCATGGAATAAAATGAGACATCTTAGAAAACCGATCAACCACAACAAAGATGGAATCCTTCTTCCTTTGGGTTTTAGGAAGTCCAAGAATGAAGTCCATACTTACATCAACCCATTGTGAAATGGGAATAGGTAATAGAGTATATAAGCCTTGAGGTAGAGAATGACTTTTGCCAATTTGGCATGTTCCACACCTCTTGAGTATGTCCTGTACATCTCTTTCCATAGTTGGTCAATAATAATGCTCCCTTAGCATGGTGACAGTCTTGTTCTCTCCATAATGTCCAGCTAAAGATCCTCTATGAACTTCTCTGATTAAAAGGTCTCTTGTGCTACACTTTGAGATACATAGTCAAGTACCCTTAAAAAAAAATCCCTCCTGGATAAGAAAATCTCCTTTGGGGTGTTTAGAACATTCAGCATACAATGCCCCAAAGTCTTCATCATTGTCATATAAAACCTTTAGATGTTCAAAACCAAGTACACAAGTATCCAACTGAAATAATAAGAGATACCTTCGAGATAGAGCATCTGCACCTTGATTGAGTTTACCTGACTTGTGCTTGATAGTGAAGTGATATGATTGCATAAACTCAACCCACTTGGCATGCCTTGAGTTTAACTTATGCTACCCTTGTATATACTTCAATGCTTCATGGTCAGAATGTAAAATAAAGTCACTAGCAATAAGATAATGACTCCAATGCTCTAAGCATCTCACAATAACATAAAACTTTTTATCATAAGTGGGGTACTTTCTTCTTGAATCACATAACTTCTCACTAAAGAAGGCTAAAGGTTTACCTTCTTGAGTAAGAACTCCACCAATACCTACACCAGAGGCATCACATTCAACTTCAAATATCTTACTAAAGCATGGCAAGGATAGGACCGGTGCTTGAGTAAGCTTTGCTTTGATATCTTCAAAGGCAGATTGTGCTTTTGATGTCCATACGAATGATGTACCTTTGATAACTTCAGTCATAGGAGCCATAATAGTGCTAAAACCACGAATAAATCTCCTGTAGAAAGAAGTTAAACCATGGAAAGCTCTAACATCATGTATGCTCTTAGGTATAGGCCAAGAACGAATATCTTCTACCTTGCTTTCATCTATCTTTATACCATCTTCAGTCAGAATATAACCAAGAAATGTAACTTCAGGAGTAAAGAAAGCACACTTCTTAAGGTTACCAAATAACTTCTCACGTTCTAAGACAAACATAACTTGAGTTAGGTGATCTTGATGTTCATGTTCATTCTTAGAATAAACCAAAATATCATCACAGTAGACTACCACAAACTTTCCAATATAAGATCTAAACATTTGGTTCATTAACCTCATGAAAGTAATAGGTGCATTAGAAAAACCAAAAGGCATTGCCAACCATTCATAAAGTCCTCCTTTTGTCTTGAAAGCTGCCTTTCATTCGTCACCTTCTCTAATTCTGATTTGGTAATAACCACTTCGAAGATCGATCTTTGAAAACTCTTTAGAGCCATACAACTCATCTAGCATATCTTCAAGTCTTGGTATGGGGTACCTGAACTTGATAGTAATCTTGTTAATGGCCCTGCTATCAACACACATTCTCATTCCACCATCTTTCTTTGGCACCAAAACAGCTGGAACGGCACATGAACTCAAAGACTCTCGAATCAATCCTTTCTCCAGCAATTCTGCAACTTGTCTTTAAATTTCATTAGTGTCCTTTGGATTCATCCTATATGCTGGCTTGTTTGGTAGAATGGAACTAGGAATAAGATCAATGTAGTTTTGAATATCTCTCTTTAGAGGCAAACCCGTGGGGATCTCCTCAAGAAACAAATGACAGAATTTTTCAATGTGCTCTTCCAATGGGGTGAGTGGGCATCAAATTTTCTGGTTCTTCTTGGATGCTTAATATCCACTCTTTAAAGGCTTTAAACTCATGTTGAGAAGCCTTTAAAATAGACTCATTCACAGCTAATAAGCACTCATTTCGTGGGGGCTTATTTTGTGGGTGTATTTCATGGAGTTTGGATGGGGATAAAGGGGCTAAGGTGATTTTCTTGCCATCTTTGCTAAATGAATAAGTGTTTAGGTAACCATTATGTATAACTCTACGGTTATACAACTATAGTCTCCCTAAAAGCATATAACATGCATCCATAGGAATAACATCACACCATAACTTATCTTAATAGTTCTTTCCAATGAAAAAAGAGATTAAACAACGAGAATTCACCTGAATTCCCTTGCTTTGATTTAACAACTGGATGTTGTAAGGATGTGGATGAGTCATTGTTTGCAACCCTAGTTTCTCAATCATGCTTAGAGAAACTACATTAGCACAACTTCCTGCATCAATGATCAAAGAGCATATCTTCCCTTGGGTAGTGCACCGAGTATGAAATATGTTCTCTCTTTGTTCATCTTTAACTCCCTTTTAGTTGCTTAGAACTCTTCTCAAAACTAAGAGCTCACCTTCATCAGCTTCTTCAACAACTTCATCTTGAGTTTCTTCAAGTTCTAGCTCACTTTCAACCTCATTTTCTTCCTCTTCAAAGTCTTCTCTCACGGTTGCCCATTCGGCCAAGGTGATAACTTTTCTATTTGGACACTTTAAAGCAATGTGACCAAGCCCTTGACTTTTGAAACACCTTCTAGCGCTCATTGGATTGGGGTTAGGTCGAATTGCGATGCTGGAGCCTTTTGTGGAGCTAGGGTTCTTTGTGGATTAGAGGGAAAGGGATTTTGTGGTTTAGGAGTAAGATTGGAACTCCCCTTCTTAAAAGGTTGGTTCCGAATGAAAGGCCTTGTATTTTGAGGTTTTTTGGGCTGTTTGGCCTTCTTTTGTTGTTCCGCTTTGTGAGCTAATACACAAACATCATCAAATGAAGCATAGGCTTGCAATTCCACCACATTAGAATACCTAGGATCAAGACCTCACAAGTATCTAACTATGGTTTGTTCTTCAGGTTCTTGAATGTCACATTTAATCATCAATTTCTCAAACTCACGTGTGTATTCTTCAACATTCATGCTACCTTGAGTGAGATTATGAAATTGAGAATAACAATCTTGAATATAAGTAGGTGGGAGAAACTGTGCCTTCAGCTTAGTTTTCATCTTTTTCCAAGTTTGGATTCTTGCTTTTCTTTCTCAAGCATCTTAGCATTCAAGTTTGTCCACCATAAAGATGCATACTTAGTCTTAAAGCCACTAACTTGACCTTCTTATCATCAGGTATATCTTTATACTCAAAGACTCTTTCAACAGTATGTAACCAACCAATAAACTCCTCAGGATCAAGCTTATCTTCAAATTCAGGAACTTCAACTCTAAAATCATTGGTGTTAGCTTGAAACCGTTGCTCTCCTCTAGCCATTCTAGGCACTTCTTCTTCACTTGAAGAATCAACATCATGGCTATAGACTTGCTCACGTGCTCTAGGTTCAGATTGAAGAGTTTCTTCATTCATCTTTTGCTTTTGCTTCATAAACGAACCCAATTGCTTTCGTAGGTACTCGTTTTGTGCTTGAGCTTCTTGGTTTCTTTATGAGTCCTCTTGGATTTTGCTAGCCAAGAACTCGTTTTGCTTCATCAAAACTTCAAACCTTTCTACCAAAGACATGCTTGAATAAGGTTGCTTAAACAAAGGGGAAAACTGAATTTGTGTACAAGGGAATGAATGAATGATTTGTGGAAATGGAAGGGTATACTAGGCCAAGGTGAAACCTTTGCTCTGATACTAAATATGATGTATGTCTCAAAGGAAGGAAGAACCCAAGCCAACACACATCAAGAACACAACTTAAAACAAGAGATTTTACAAGTCCAAGGGAGGCACGGTTGTACTCGGTGGCATGGGGTGGCCGTGCCACTTTGCTGGTTAGAGAAGCCGAGTTTAGTCACTTTGCACGGTTTAGTTTGGCTATGTGTTTTGAATGGAAGCTAGACCAAAGGGGGTAGTCTTAGCTTTGGTTAAACGTGGGAATGAATGTAAGAAAGCGTATGAATGAATTGAAAATGGAAAAGATTCAAAGTTATGAATTACTAACTCAAAATTAAAACTAGTAAACTCACTTTCCTTCTCTTTGGAACCGTGTGCTTGAAACAAGAATTGGATAGTTCTAAACTCAATGCTTGGATACAAAATCACCACCAAACATAAGTTTAGGGTCCCTAATCTTTAGTTAAGATACAGAAACACCACTTAATAAAGGTTATGACTTACTTGAACACCACCTTAATCGACCAAATTAAGGATAAACAAGTTAAGTATTTAAGGGAAGAAAGCTAAAAGCTCTCAAACTGATTTTCATTCAAAGAAGGTTATATTCTAGCTATGGCCGTGTAATGCTTCTTATGTAACCAGCAAAATAGCTAAGCTAGCAAGCACACACACACGCACACACCTCTAGCTTTCCTTACTAGCTAGGAAAGGTATTAAGCAACTAATACAACTGGTTTGAGCTAATTGATTACAAAGCTTGCTTAAACTAATCTAAATACATCCAAAGCATAAAGTAAAGTAATAATAATGCTTATTATACATTAATCTACTCATAATTAAGCTTAATACAACCAGAATGCTTGCTGAATTCTCATTGGATAGCCAAAAAGTAGTGTTGCTTTACGTCTAGCCAATAGCATGCAAGAGACACAAAGTTTGCAGCTTGCTTCTGATTGGTCGACCTTACCAAGGTTGCAACCCATCATTGGATGCTTTGGGACGTGTGCCAAGCCTAGGGAAGTGTGCCAATCAGCTTGCAAGTGTAGAAACCCACGACTGAAGCAATTAAAACCGGGTGCACTAGAACCGGGTTCACGCACAGTTTTGGCCGGTTTCTAGGCCTAGATTTAAGCTTATCAAAAGTGAATATGATTTGGTTTTTAGGCCATCGGGGGTAACTTTGAGATGTGTATAAACCCCCCCTGATGTATATTTTCGGAACCCAAACTCACAAAAACATAAACAATGGATTATCAATATGAGAGAGGAAAATGAAGCCGAAATGCAAGGTTGAAACACTTGAGATTCTTACTTCTACAAGGTTCAAACTCACAAGGATGGAGATGAAAACCGAATGCAAAGATGAGAACAAGAGCTTGGATAGTCAAGTGAACTTTCAAGGAATAATCCGAGGAGCCACCCTTGGAGAAACACTTGGGCAATCTCTTTAGATCAACTAGTTATAGAATTTAATCACCTTCTAGTTGAGATAAAGAGACCTAGAGACCCACTTGAGTTGCCAAGCTTAAGATACAACATTAGGATTTTCAATGGAGAGAGTTTACAAACTCACAAATTTCATATACTCAAAGTTGATTACAAAAGACTCTTTGGCTGCCTTTTAAAGACCCTCACACGGCTCCCTAAGGCCTCAACATGCAGCCAAGAGACAATTAGTACAATTAGGCATCAATTCAAAGCATAGCCTAGGTACTACTAAGTCTAATCCTACTTGTGACACCTTATTTGGACTAATGATGCCCCCAAATGAGTTGTCAACCCTCTAATGTTACTGAGAATACTCAGGTACAAGTCAATTTGCAGCAAAGGACAAGAGAAGACCAAGAATTACATCACTATGTACTAACTAGCTATGGACCGGTTCAAAGGAATTAAAACCGTCCTTTCCGTTGGTTAATAGCAGCACAAGTGGGTGCTTTGGATGGGATTTGAACCCATGATCTGATAAATATTTATATCCCCTTTCATGTCCTAAAATCTCAGAAAGAATGGCCTTAAGTTGATGGACCAAACTTCCCTCAAATTCGGACTGTGCTGGATTCGGACCTGCACAGTCTAAAAGAACTGGTTGTTTGACCAAACAAATGACCTCCAAATGACTTGCAAAAGGTCTTGTTGAAAAGCTAAGATCTCAAGCTTTAAGGGGGTGGTGCGTGCAGGAAATTCCCCCTTCAGTAGCTGGTCCAAAAAGAGTGACAAAACCGGAAAAATTTCTGGTCGAATCTGCCCACCTACAGTCCGATTGCTCCATGGTGTTTCTAACCAAAATATGAATGTTCTTGAATTCCTTGGAACTTGAATAGATGTGTAGGCTAGCTGGTTGCTCACCCAAGACTTGATCTTTGATGGCCCCCATCATCTTTGGATAAGGCACTTTGAAGTTAGAATAAAACTCCATAAAGAGTCTTTTGTTATGGAATTCGAAAAAAGGGATCCGAGAAGAGCCTTGTCATGCATGAATTTGTTTGGAGCTTGCCTCCTATGAAGTTGAGTGTGAGGAATGAAATTGATACCCTTGGAAATATACATCAACCCCACAAAAAATCAAGGTTATAGCATGTTTAAGTAGGGTAATTTGGCTTAACCATTAAACCGTGCAAAATGAAGCCCAATTTGACCGGTTTGACAAAATGCTTTGATCTCCCATCCTCTTATGGGTATGATTGAAAACTAATGCTTGGACCTGAAAGTAGACATCATGAGGAATCCAAAAATGCAAAAATTCAAGACTTAAGCCACAATGTAGCTTAAGTTATGAGCTGAACAAAACCGGGTAAAATCTAGTTCTTTAACCCGTGTGCACATTCTTGACTCTTTTCAACAATGCGAGTCAATGCTTGAACTTTGGAGCTTGTATTGGACCTTGTATGACTTGTTGGACCTTCTTCCTTGTCTATGGTGGTGGGGACTCCATCAAGCGATGTCTCAACAAGTTTGGTAATAAATTTTGGTCAAAAAAGGAGGTCAAGCAGCGCATGTTGTCTAGTATAAATATTAACTTTCTGGTACTCTAGCACGCTTGACAATATATGGGGCTTGCATATTATTAGTTTACCGAAAATCAAAAAAGTGCCCAGAGCAAAGCACTATCACTTACCTAAGGTGACCATACCTCGGACAGGGAGCAGGACAAACATCAAAACAGTGCATGAAAAAGGGAAGAATATATACAGAAACAGAAGTGCACAAACTTGATCAGAAAAGATCAGTCCACAATGGAGTTATTTGCTCAAAAGATATCATCAACAGTTCTGAAGAAGACCAAACTGATTTCCATGTAAACAATTAAACGAATTAAGATAAGTCTTACAGAAATCTTCAGACGCTTTATATTCCTAAAAGAGGAAACAGGGTATTCAAGTGCCATTAGGGGTAAGATTTTATATCAACCCAACCATAATCATAAAAATCATATGAAGGGGTGAAAAGATGCACCATCACCAAATTATGAATAGAAATTTGCTTGAATTGCATTCAGTTTTGCTACTTTAGACAGATCAGAAAACACAATTGTTCCATTGCAATAAGAAAACATAATTTTCCTCAATTCAATGACAAAATGACATGCCTGTAACCAGAAACGGTATAATGCCAATTCCAAACGCCATTAATGAGAAACAGGTAGTAATTCTCAGCCAGGGCCATTAATGAGAAACAGGTAGTAATTCTCAGCCAGATTCCAAAAAGAGAACGAAAACAATATTCGGCATCAATATAAGAATGACACTATCCCTTGCTGCCATTTCTGGGAATTCTCAGCAAAATTCCGAAAAAGATTCATAAATAACCAAATCCACCGTTAAAGCCCACATGCAATCACAAATCAAACACCCATTTCGGAAATTCCCCAGAAAGCCCAGAATTCCCATCATGGGAGAAACAGCAAAATCCTTAAAAAATGTATTGAAGAAACCCATATCAAATTTCCCAAAAAAAGGTGGAAAAACAACATCAAAATTAGAATTTACCTTCAAAACAGCGGGTTTTTCAGACAAACCAAAAGGAAGATTCTCAAGCTCGATAACACGGCGACCAATCCGAATGGGGAGTTCCTTGTGAAGAAACTGAGCGGCAATCAAGAGATTACGGTCGGTGGGTTTGGACCCGAATTCCATCATGTTCTTAAGAGTGATTCCTGTTTGTTTCATAGACCCCCATTTATGGACCTCATCGACCAAGTTCTTTGACAAATGGTCCGCCAGCTTCCTCGCTGCCATGGCTTGTTTATCGAGCAAGGACACCCAGAAAGAGGGCGATATTGGTTCCGACCCAAAATCATGCAAAAATCGGAGGTCACAGAAATGGGAAATTCTTCCAACATAGATATTTGAGACACAGCCTGGAGGAATTGAAGGAAATATAAGACAGAAGGGGAGAGAGAGAGAGAGAGAGAGGGCGCGAGGCCAAAGAGGCTGTGTTAAATGTTAATGGGGTCTTGTGCCCTGAAGAAAGTTGAATACCAGACGCTAACGCTACTGCCTAATTAATATATACATGCTAAGGTTTAGTTGCTCATTGTCTAATTATTGATTGACTTTAGACTGAACTTAGGATCAGGTTGCCAGAATGACGCTGCGCTCTGAAGTGGCTTCTTCTTCTTTTTTCTTTTTATTTTCTGTGATTATAATCCCTCTTTTAGGGGGAAGGGGAGGAAAAATATTATCTTACATAACATATGTATGTACCTTGTTAGGTGCATATGTCACACATACAGGGCACTTTTTTAAATACACGTGCTGTTTGGTCACTTAAATAACAAAAAGAAAATTACTTTTTTGAAATTTTGATCAGTCTGTTGACTCCCTTGGCCTTTGCCTCTCCTCTTTTGGTTGTTTCCTCCCATCTCTCTTCTTGCTTTGGCTCATCATTTCCTCCATCTTCATTCTCTGATCGTTTTCAAGCCATTTTCTCTTTCCTAGGGTTTAAATTTTAGCTCATTTTGTTCTTCGGATAAGGTTATGGTTGAATTTTAGCCAATTTATCATCCTTCAACTTAGTAATGCATGTTTGCTGATTTTTTCCAATTTTGTTTATTGTAATTTTAGATTCTTTCAAACAATAGGGTTAGAGAAGATTTGGACGAGAATGCTACAAATAGGTGTGTTTTGTTTCTAATTTTTGCTTCAATTATGTTGTTTTTGGGTTTATTTTATAGTTTGCCACTTGAATATTTAGTTTTGGTGGTTTCGATTTTATGACCAATGTT
Source organism: Selenicereus undatus (assembly GCA_017589665.1). Taxonomy (NCBI): domain Eukaryota; kingdom Viridiplantae; phylum Streptophyta; class Magnoliopsida; order Caryophyllales; family Cactaceae; genus Selenicereus; species Selenicereus undatus. The sequence continues at coordinate 50,067,240 of JACYFF010031959.1, read as the reverse complement.
TTCTAGGTTTCAAAGTGTGGATTCTTGGTTGTGAATTGAGATCATTCTTTGGTTGTGTAAGGTGTAGTTAGTTTTATGAGTATTGACTATGAGCTTTGGGAATGTGATCTTTAGAGGTGTTACCCAAATTAACCAAGTCACTTCGTCTTTATTTTTGTTTTTAATCTCCTCCCCATTTATTTTACTCTTTATTTGTTGGTTATTTTGGCTTTACAGTACACAACCAAAGAATGTGAGCTTCATGACTATGATCTTTAGAGCTTCATGACTGTGATCTTCATTTACTCTGATCAAGTGCAATTAAGTGATCCGTTTGGGGCCTTAAGTGTGTAGTTTTCTAGAAGGCTATTTTACTTTACTTGTTCTATTTCATGTCTTCTCGGTCCATTGGTTACGATGTTTTGTATGCTTGGTCCATTGGTCCTATATGTGTATTTAATATCCGCATGGGTATGCAAGGTTGAGGTGAAAGGAAGACTTCAGTGTGAATAATGGATTGGAAGTATTTCGGTTTTGCAGTACACAATCAGTTGAGGTCTCATTATGAAGTCATCACCTTAATATACGAATTAGACTTTGTGAGATAAGCATGGGTAGATGATCCATTTACAAGGGCTTGTGAAATAAGACACGTCATGACAACAGGAATGTCTTTTGTTCGTAATACATTAGTTGCTGAGTTCAATGCTAGTGCTACACTTGACTTCATAGGTCTTGATTCAAATTTTATTGCTTCTTGTGTTTCCTACCATGAACCTTTGATGTCTTCGTGTGTATTTTTTCTCCTTTTTGTAGTGAACCTTTTAATGATGCTCCTAATAGTAAGATTAAAGGTTATTTTTAGTTGAATTTCTTTTTAATTTTTCTCATTGATGACAATGATAGAAAGAGAAAACGGATAAAAAATGTGGCATCTATGAGATAAAAAAGAAAGCGCTTAGAAGAAGATGATATTGGTAGGCTTCATATATTTTAGTCATAAAACTTTATATATTAGTGTGCTTCCTGTATTTTAGTGATAAATTTCTTATATTGAAATTGGAAAAAAAAAAGCTATGGAGGAGCAAAATCAGGAAGCTAATAGTGATGATGAAGATATTGAGGCAAATGATATGGGCACAAGTATGCTTTCTAGTTAAATTGAGATTGTATTGAGTATTTATATGTGTAACTAAAAAGCTTTTTTTCATTTTTTTGATTGACTCTGAGCAGCAACCAAAAGCTCATCAAGTTATGGAATATGATCCTGCCAAACTAAGGGTAAGAATGTCTCCTTATGGATTATGTAGCTTTCTTTATAGTATATTGGATGAGTAGAAGAGAGATATAATTGAGCTTGGGTTTCAATTTTTGTTGACTTTGAGAATTGATAAAATCCCCTCAAGGCTAGCTAGATGGCTTGTTGAAAACTTTGATACATGTAGGGAATCAGTGAAGTTGGCTGTAATGACAAGTTGAGGATTATAGAAAAATATGTGTATTTGACAATGGGGTTTCCGAGGGGATGTAAACCTGTCGAAGAAGCAAAGAAGAGTGACAAGGGAGATTATAAGCAGGTGCTTGATGAGTGGAAGGATCAATTGAGAGGTGCATTGCCTAAGACACAACAAGTTCTTGCACAAATGAGAAATCAAAGGCAAGGGGCTGATGTTTTTAAGAGAAACTTTGTTGTGTATGTTGTTTTTACTCTTGTCAAAGGAGAACAAACTATGAAGGTCAATCATATTGTGATCAAAAGTTTAGTGAATCTAAAAGGGGCAAAGGACCTCAATAAGTGTGAGTTTACATTGGATAGCTTGATTTCTTGCGCGGACAAGTGGAAAAGGCAACCAAAAGGTGCATATAGAGGCCCTATTTTATTCTTAATGGTAACTTATGTATTTATGAAATTAGTATTTATTCTTATTCTTATCTTTATTGAAGTTTATGCATTAGTGACTTCTTTTTTCCTTTTAATATTTTGTTATAGATGTGCTATGTGGACCATGTCTTGTGTAAGAAAAGAAAGATTGGTAGAGAATTTCCTGTTTTATCAAATTGAACTAGCAAAGATCTATTAGGTAGAATGAATTTTGAGTTGGAGAGTTATCAAGGCTCCGATAAGGGGATTGAAGATGACAAAATTAAGGCATCTGAGACACCAACTCTATATATTCAAGAAGAAGAATAAGATATTAAGGCAAAAAAAGGTTCTATTTTATGCTTGAATTTTCTGTTAGTGAGCCTTTTTTTCTCAATTAGTGTACCTTTTCCCTGTTATAGTGCATTTTTTCTCCTCTTCAATATTCGTCTACTACTACAATTTATGATTCTTAGTGCCTGTTTTTTTACTTTGTGGTGGGATTTTAACTCATAAACACTGGAGAAATTTGAGTTATCAGATTTTGAAAACATTAGCTGATTGTTGAAGCATTTGCTGAATTGGTGCATTAACTAAGTTTGTTCATTTGATGTGAGGATTATTCATAACACAATAATCAGTTTCTCTACTTTATTTTCACATGTACTTTTCCTTATTTTTCAACTGAGTGTCTGTGATAGCAATATTGGGTCCAAAATGCATTTTGATTTGAGATATTTGAGATCAAGGTTCTAGTTCAGACTAGCAAGGAGATTATACATCCTATGGGTGGAAACTGATTTTCTGTTTAGGCAATTTTTGATTTGACAATGATGTATATGTGTATATGAGTAGTTGTTATAGCTGTTAGATGGTGGTAATTTCCCCATCTCCTAGTTCTGCACCTGATGTGCAACTAACTTTCCTTCTTATTTAGCTCATTTAAAATCTATTTTTTAAAAAGAGAGTCAACATTCTTGTTGATGTAACACAACACAAGGCATGTTACTAGACCATCCTTTTTTCCCTTTTTTGTGCAATTGTTGCTACCAGAATTAGCAAGTACTTGCTAAATACCTGCAATCCTCATTCTCTGAATTACTTACTCTGTGTTCCCACTTTCAGCAGACATTCAATCTAAGGCAACAATCCAAGATTCTTTGGGCAACTATAAATAATCCTTTTTGCACATTGACTGATTGACTGACATTCAAATAGTGCATGCATGTGAATGTTCTTTAGCCCCATAGTGGCAGACAATACCCTTGGCTTCCATATATAATTGTCACGTATGATTTGATGATGTGTAATTGAAGATACAAACCATGTAATTGCTTAAGTATTCTCAAAGGTTTCCAATATACCCTGCACTGCTTCCAAGGCCTTGTCACTCCAGCAGAACCATCAACTCCACCTCCTCCCAAGCTACTCTTTCCAACAGCCCGGTGTAGTGTATCTTTCTTGCCTATAATGTATCTTTTCTTGCCAACAGGGTATCTTTTCTCCCTTGCAGTGTACTTTTGTTTTGCTGCAGTGTATCTGTTCTTTGCCATTAGTATATCTTTTCTACCTTGCAGCATACCTTTTTGTTTTTGCAGTGTTTCTTTTTTCTTTTTTAGTATTTTCATGATTTGTTTTATCTTTTGAACTAATTGTGATGTAGGAATATGTGCAAAAGATTTCATGATCATTGAAGAACTTTGCACGCTCTGTAATTGAGGTTGTGGATGTTGTGAGTGACGCACAACAGATGTTCCCAGCAAGCATCCAAATAGGTAAAGTTCAGGGTGTTTTTGGTAGAGATATTGAGTAACTAATCGAAGCTGGGAACACTCGAGCACATAGCTGGTCTATCTCAAACACAACTCAGAGATGCTAATGTTGGACATCAAGCAACTCCCTCTAGTCAAGATGATGGCTTATTCGTTAGTGATGCATCATTTTGGGATACATGTGTCGAATTAGTGAAGACTTATGAGAAGATTAGTGTGACTATTTGTCTAGGCAACTTCACACCACCTGGGTTTGATTTAGGGTTTGGTTTTAGGCTTTCTCAGCTAGTCCAAATTGACAACTCTAACCAAGGTGAAAGTGGGGGTGTAGGGGTCATTGGATCTAGTAGTCAATCTAGCCCTGATGCTCCTATAGAAAGGAGTCTCCATTTAGGCTCGAAGAGTCCAGTTGGAGATTCAGCTGGAGATTGCTTCCCCATGAGGGAGAAGATGCTTGCCCCTCATTTTAGATTTTCGTTTTTTATAAGACACATTAATGGGGATGTTTGACAAACAGCTTTTTGAAGAGCTTTTTGGCTAAAAAGAGCTTTTTGACCAAAATTAGTTGTTTGATCAAGTAAAAAAGCTAATCTGGGTGTTGGGTGAAAGAGCTTTTTGGGTCCAAAAAGCTATTTTGAAAAAGCTAATTCCATGAGATTTTTGGAAGAGCTTTTTGAAGAATTAACTTTTTGTCTCACAACTTTATCAGAAACAGTTAATTTTACCAAACAGTTTTTCAACAAACAGCTAATTCAAATAGCTAACAGCTAATACAAATAGCTAATAGCTAACAGTTAACAACTGTTTGCCAAATAGGGCCAATGTCTTAAAGTCTTTGACTATGAGAAGAAAACAAGTCTCTGATTGGGCTTTTTCCCTTTGGATGAAGTTAACTATGATAAGTAATATTACGAGCTTTATTTTTATTTTTATGTTTTTTATATTTGTATATTGATTTATGTTTTTAATTTTTATTGTTTTTAATGGTTGTTTTTGTTTGTTAGAGTGAGCTATTATTTGCATATACGAATTTCAACATCATTAGATTTGTAACTATGACTGTTGGTTGTGGAGATCAATTGCATCCTGGTGTTCTTGATCTATTTGTTTATTTGTTGAATCATTTCGAAAAGTTAAAGGACCCTCAATCATTATCTTCAAGGTTCTTTTTTTCTTGTAATGCATGTGTAAGTATTTTTCTAATAATATTTAGCTTAAATATTTAAATCACGTCTTTTTCTTTCTCAAAACGTCTTTCTAATTTGTGAAGATGTAGATTGAACTATTAGATGGGGGTGCTGAATTTTTTGCTCCAAAGTATAAAAAGCTCTAGCATATTTTGGACAATGAAATTCAGATGATTGGTTGGCTTGATTTTTCAAACTCTAAGCTAGTAAGCTTGGATAACAATACTACTCTATCTTCATGTCGATGATTTAGGGATTGGTATCAATATTAAGTGCATGCGTGTGACCTGTTTCAATGCTTCATGTACATGCATGATGAAAGGTATATGTCCTATTAAACTGTATACTTACATTGTATAGCATTCTTGTCTCATGAGGATATGGTATGGGTGAAATAAATGTGTATATGATGGATGCTTATATGTATAGCATTTTCTAGTCTTCTTTGCGGAGTGGTCTGTCTTCCATTTGTGATGACTGAAGTCTGAGACAAACTAGAATGTTTGCTCACAAATTGGTGCATTTGTAGATGTAAGGACGGGCCCTTGTGGACCCAGATGTGTTTCTTTTGAAGTGATCGTTACAACATCACTCTATCATTCCTATTTATTAAGTCAAAGATATTTTACTACTGCTGATTATAAATCAGTAGGGTGGGCTTTAATAGTCTATTTAATTTGAGAGTTGTATCCTCCATTGAACAATGTACATATGCTTATAGCTATGTTGATATGCACATATTCTTTCCAATGTCCCATAATAGATATTACTTTGTTTTGTGCTTCGACTTCTTGGCAAAGAAGTTGGAGATTATCCATTTTGTTAGTCATAACAATGTGAAAAATGATGTATTCTTGTTCGTGTCAGCATCTTGGTAATTTTCCATCTTACCTTTTCCTCTTTTGGTATTCTAATCCACTAATATTTGAAGTTACCTATTATAAATGTATACTACTTTTTCCCTAGATTCGGTGTTTTTTAAAGTATTTTCCTAATAAAATTTCCAAATTAACAAGGGGTAAAACTATTTATATGGAGAGTTCGCCATTGGAGAAACTAAAACTACCTTGGATGGAAGTTTCAAGAGCAGCTTATCCTGACTTAGGGGTGTACGCAATGCGACAGTTGGAATGTACATGTGATATGTTGAGAAATGAAATACCGGGTTTAAGGAGTTTAATTTTAGTTCACTTTTTTTTCATGTTATAATTAATTGAATTATATCATTAAAACTTTTGACAAGTTTTTTGTGTATCTTTTTTGCTCTCAACAGGCACCCTTGTTGAAGAAGCTAATGGCGAAATATTGCTACAACAGTATCACTAGTCAGGAAAAAGTAATTGCTCCTCAGATTCTTGATAAGGTTAGGGCTTATCATAAAGTCATCAAGAAAGAGGAGACTAGTGGTTTTCGCATTACAAGGCAAAGTCAAAGGTTGAAAGACATGGTTTAATGTTAATGCACGTTTTTTTGGTTAGAAAAATTGTGAGTAGGTTGTACTTTTTTGGTTAAAATAGTTATGTATAAGCTTTAATTCCACGTAAACAGTTGTGTTAAAATAGGTCTTGATATTTTTCTATTTAGAGTTATGTTGTAATGTAGTAAAGGTACATTACAGGTCAATAAAGTTTCAATAAGCCTATCATGTCTACTTACTAAGGGGCATGTCCACATGGATGGAAAGTCTAGTTACATGGTATTAGGGGGAACAATTGCCACAACAACAATGGCACAATTCCAATGTAAATTCTGCTCATTAAAGACACTATTTTAGCCAAGAATAGTGGTAGTTCTAAATAAAACATATCTTAATAAGGAACAAACCTTTTTCATATGTGTTTACTAATAAAAGAAAGAAAGAAATCCTCGTAGCCTAAGTCCATATGTTTAGTTACATAGATCACCAATGTATCGAAAAGAAAGAAATATGGCTTGAAATCCTTAGGGTCCTCCTTGAAGAACTCCTTATAGCTCTACAGTGCCTCATCCTCCATCAATCCTCAGAGCCTTCCCTACATAGCAATCACAACATTCTCAAACAAAGCCTCAAAAGAGAGGGGATTAACTGCCAATATCTCTTAAAAAACGTCTTAATTTTGCATCTTGACACAAAAAGTTCACTGCAAATAGGAAAAGGTTTCCTGCGGTTGGGAAAAGATTCACTGCATAGCATAAAACATCTTAAATTTTGTTTCTTAGAACAAAAGGTTCACTGCAATTGGAAAAAGGTTTCCTATAGTTGGGAAAGGATTCACTACATAGCATGAAAAATTCATTTGATCAAAATTAAGATGTAAAATTACCAATAATCCGCCATCACCAAAGAAGAATCAATAGTAGCACGCACATCTACAATTTTAAATCAGCAAATAGCTATAACGTCCACAAACTCAATCAGCTCTAATATCCACAAAATATTAAATTGTGTTAAAAGAATGATGGTGTCCTCATACTATTAATTTTGACATTTATAGTTTCACCAAGTATTTCCAAGTGCACCATCAACAACAGACGCCATGGTACATGCCACCTACATCAACAAATATTGTATCCTTTAATTATAAAATTTTTCTAACTATATTTGTTAAAATATAGAGTGATTTTGTAGTTTATTGCCTCAGTAATTATTGCTCAAACATTAGTGTTGGACATGCTGGAATCCTCTAGAGGCCTTAAACCACTTGTTACCTTCAAAAACCACATAAGTTACTCCTGTAATTGTAAAGTGAAAATGAAACTTTTCCATTATTTCTTGAATTAAACTTTAATAATTTTAGTATAGTGATACTTGCGGTGCAGAGATGATGGGGCTGATGTTGAGAGGGATGGAACTATTTGGTGCTTGTCTTGCAGCATTGTTCTTTCTTACCTTCAACTTAACTGCTTTTCTTTTTGGGGATGCTTACTTTTTTCTTGTTCTTTTGCCCTTTCTCTCTTAATCTAGGGGGATTCTAGACTATTTTTCTTGGGTTCACTTTTTTATCTTCTGATCCAAAATGGTATACAAGGCCTATGTCCATCTCAATAGCTTCTTTAGCCTTTTGAAATAATTCTTCATATAAAGCTCTTGTTCATGCATTTGTGACTGAAGTGATGATGAGTGTTGTGAATTTTCACAGCATTTGCAATCGCCAAACAGATGAAGACGTGCCAGCATACTTGTCGAAAGATCTTGCATTATCGGCATCTTCACAGCCCTTGACATTTTTCTTCCATCTATCTAATATGTACTTCTTGGGAATTTTTTTAACACAAAACATATTGAATATCCTTAGGATATGAAAGCACATAATCCCCATCTCTTCAAATGTTTTGCATGTGCAAGAAGCTTCTTGAGTTAACCAATTAATGGTGACAAGGTGGCAAAACTCATCAACATTGTCTCACCACACTTTATATGGCATGCATAAATTGGTCTCTTGAACCCTCTCCTGGGCACAATTGTCCCTTTTTTGTACTCTTCTTGAAAAATATGATAAAGTTTAGTGGTATATACCTCTATCGCATGATTCAATATACTTATATTTACAAAACATGTTTTCGGCCTTGCATCCCAAGAGTCATAGTCATTTCCATTCTCCTTACTCCTCTGAAGCTCTCAGAAAATTCACACAAGTTAGTGGTTACTCGAAGTCTCTAAGAGATTGAAAGGTTGGTTGATTCAACACTTTGTGAGGACAAAATTCCCATAGAAAAGTACTTTTACTGAATACAAGACACCAATGCTCCCTTCTCTTGTAAAACTTTTTTAGCCAATCATTTTCAATGCAATTGTATTCTGTAATTAACCTAGAGAAATACAAGGAAAAAAGATGTTTCTAATGGATCTTTTACTGATTATAGTGAATCTTTGTTATTTATTCCAGTGAATCTTTCATTTATTGCAGTATGAAAACAAAGTTAAATAGTAAAGGAAACAGACCTAGTCCAAAGATGATTGAACTCTGCTTCAGTATCGCAATGCATGAGAATCTTGTCGAATTTGTCAACAAATCGATATTGGCTTCTAAACATTCTAATGTGAATTTTGGAATTTTCAATAATATGTCATATACAAAATCTATGCTTTGGTTGTAGAAAGACTGTTTTGATAGCAGCTGCAATTGAAGCTACTTGGTCTGTCATGATAGTCCTTGGATGCTTCCAACTCATTGATGCCAAGAAAGTCTGAAAACACCATACGAATGATTTATGTTCTTTCATTCAAAATGAACCTACATCTAAGCATTACATTCTAGTTATGATGATTCATGCCACCAAACGATGCACAAATCATGTTGTATTTGTTGGTTCTCTAAGTGGTATCTAATATAACCATGTCTCCAAAGATATCATAATCATCTTTCGTTATGCTATCTCTCCACAAAATGCTTGTGAGACTCGCTCCTTCATCAAAAATTCAAAAGCAAAGTAAAAGTTTTGATATTCAATTTTCCTTTGATTCAACTTCCCCATTAAAGTGTTACTATCAGTGCCATCTAAATTCTTCCTTTTATCAAAGCCAAGAGCACTATACACATTCTTGTTTGTGAACCCAAGGGCTGGTGGACTGCCTACCTCATTCTTTAATATTCTCATAGCATTGGACACTTTGATTCTACATGGTTGCATAAGTTTCAACAGTTCCAATTGCTCTTCTGCGACTGTTCATTGAGATTTTAAAAGATGATGTTTGCTGAGATCACAAAATGGATGGTTATGGACCTTATCATACCTTGTAATGGTCCATACACCATTTCTATCTATTGAAAATTGAACCATTGCTTTGTAACCAACTCAAGTTATTCTTTTGCTATATGACCTTATGTCAATATGTTCTTCATTTTTATTAGCGACATTTCTCTTTGTACCTTGCTTTGAACAACAATATCTCTTTATTGTTATACCACTTCGATTAGCTTTAGCCTTTGTGAATCTCTACGAATGCTGAACTCCACTCTTAGACCATAAGTGTTATATAAATCATAAGCTTCTTGCTCAGATTTGACATTTTGTCCAATCAACTCAAGTTCATCATTCTCAATATACTCTTGTTCGATGGGTTCTTATTGCTGAGGAACGACAATTTCAGTTGTCAATAATGTTAGAAGTTATTATATTTATCAATGTGTTTTGGGGATAGATAGTAGTTAGAACAGAAAAAAATTGTTGCAGCAATGCACCAAACATTCACTGTAATCAAGAAAAGATTCAGTGCATATCATAAAAGTTTCATTGGAGTAAGCTTATCATGTAAAATCACTACGAATCCACCATCACCAAATAAGAACCATTAATAGCATCCACATTTTCTAGTTTTCAATAGTAGCATGAATGGAGTTATTTTATCTATGTGGATGGATTTCAGTTACATGGAGGAACATTTTTTACACACAGCATACATATAGTGAAATTTAAAGTAATTGTTACTATGATTATATGTGAGCTCTATGACTACCTTCTTTTTGGCCATGAGTTACAGTGTGTTTATAGCACCCACCTAGGGCTTTCTTTCTTATGTATCTAATATATGAATTCTATGACTACCTTTTTTTTGGCAATTAATATTAATTCTATAGAGAATTTAAAGTACTAAGTTATAAGAAAATTCAATAGACTCAATGATTTTAATAAAGATGAAACAAAGAAATTAGGCTCAATCATGTACAAATATCATGCCATGTGCCTTCAAGCCAATAGCAGCATCCACATTTTCTAATTTGTGATAGAGAAAAGATTCACTAGCCACATGACATTGCATTGAATTTTCGAAGTATAAATCATACATGCCTATTGCTTGAGGACCATATTCTTGTTCGTAGGGTTCTTGATTATGGGGACCTGTAATATAAGAATAATGTCAGTAATTATTATATTTATTTACTTATAGTTATTCTATGAATAAGACAATTTGAGCCTATTATTAGTCCATATTTTTTGATGTATCTTTCCAACAATGCAGTGAAACCTTTGTATACTGTAGTGAACCTTTTGACTAAATTAGTGTATCTTCTTTCTCAGATTATGTGCAATGATTTTGTCATTACAATCTTGCCTTTAGGGAATTTTGTCAAACACCTTATGTGCAATGATTTTTGAATTCAAAAGTTGCACTAGGTAGATATACTTTGCATTGAAGTTTCATATATAATTGTTTCTTTGAGGGATTTTGTCAACCATACATACCTCCAGTATGAACTCCTAGTAGCTGTAACTCTTCAATGAGCAATTTTTCTGCTTCAGCTACAATCTGTTCCTCAAAATCCATTGATTTAACTAGCATTCTTGCTAATTTTTTGGATGGATTTTGTGTAATGATAATGTATTTGCTGTTTCATATTGCTGATTTTGCTTAGAAGTTTCTTGTACATGCATGGGCAAATTCAAAGGTGCAGTGCCTTTGTGTTTTCAGGATGTATAAGTTAGTATAGTGGGCCGTCCAAATTCAAAGAGAGAAGGTCAAATTACAGCATGGGCAAGGGTAGGGGAATTAGGTACATGCTTTCTTGCTGGGCCCAACTAAGTCAAGCTTGAGCTAGTGACTGCCGAAAAGAATGAGATTCAATGTTTTCTTGATGGGCCCAATTAATAAGATGTCTCCGTACATAGGTGTGTATATTAGCATGGTACATAGGTATCTACCTTAACTCATTGGGAGGGGAGGGCGAGGAAGGCACATTTCTTTTGGGAGGTGGCAGGGTTTAATGTTGTGCTTGGTCATACTATTTAGAGTGAGATTTAACATTTTATCAAGCTAAAATATTTGTTATTTACATATATGTGATTGGTAATTTAGAATTTAAATTAATACTTTCAATATCATTTAGGCTCAATTTGGTTCTTAGAAAATTTGGTGGAAAGAAAGAAGGAAAAAAATACAAAGGAAAAAAAAAGAAGGAAAAAAATGTGAAGGAAAAAAAACTAGGGTAAAAGTGAGTTTTTCTCTTGTTTGAATTGAGGAAAAAATACAAGAATTTAGACGAGAAACTAAATGTTGATGAATTACTTAAATCATGTTGATATCATCTACACAATGCGACCTTAGATGAGGTCGGAAATTCTTTTGGGAACTTTTCCCAAACTTTCCTCACAATTTTGTGAGGAAAATTTTATCACTTGTTTTTAATAATTTTTTCACCTAGTTTTTCCCCATGTTTTTTTCTTTGAAATTTTCTCTAAATCAAATAGAAGAAAAAAATTGATTTTTTAAATTTTTTTCTTTCCGCCAAATTTTCAAAGGTCCAAACAAAGCCATAGTATTTTATGCTATTTCTTCTACAAATTCATATGTTTTGATCAATCCCCACTACAAAAATGATGTTCAACTTCGACGGAAAAAGCGACGAGTTGGAAGTTTGTAGGATAATGTCAGAAGATCTGACGGAAACATTGATAGAGCCTGACGGATTTTTGAATTTTTGTCGGAATTTCCGACGGAAATTCCGACCGGTTTTCGTTTGAATCTGTCGATGCCCGTCGGACAACACGTCGGGTTTTGGGCGGATTTTACGAGGGGAGCAGGGATCCGGCTTTTAATTTGGGGGGAGGGGGTTTTGGCCGGGCATTTGAAAGCGAAGAGGGAGAAAGTGAGGTTCGAAGAGAGAGAGGGGGAAGAAGGAAGAGAGAGAAAAGTGGAGTGTTGAAGATTCCGGTGACCGAAAAATTGAACGATAAGTTGTTTTTTTACTTAATTTGTTGTTTAAAATTGAAATATTTAAGATAATTGGTGTTTTTTTATGGTACTTGATTTTCCAAGTTTTGTCGCCGCCACCAACACCGCCAGTGCCCCACCGTCGCCGCCAGTGCCACTGCCGGCGGTAGTCCGCTTGATTTTTCGGGTATCTAAAGGTTACTAGAATTGTTGCGTTTTGAAATTGTGTTAATTTGATATGTGATGTTAATTTTTGTGAATTTTAATCTTGAAGCATATTTCTCTAGTTTAATTAATTTATTTTTTCTGTAAAATATGAATGTGAATTACATTAGTTTTTTATTTAATTTGTAAAATATGTTTATTAGAATAAGTGGAGTAAAACATGTTAAGTATGTACATTTAAAATAATTATCTAATTATTATAAAATGTTAAATATGTTAAGCATGTATAATAGGTTTTGCTAAAGTGAATAATTGAAGTTTGTTTATTTTTTGTTTGATTTGCGGTATATGTTAATTTTTTGTAAGTATGTGAAGTGTATGTTTTTTGAGGTATGTTTAATTTTTTTTATGATTTGTTTGATATTTAAAGAATTTTTGTTATATTTTTGTAATATTTAGGTATGTTAAGTATATATTAATTTAGGTTTGCTAAGTATGTTAATAGTATTTTGTTATTTTTGTTTGGGTTTGTTTATTTGGATGAAGTGTGAAATAAATAGTTTAATTTGTGGTTGATGCTTAATTAGGTCTATTTGGATAAATAATATTGTTATGTTAAATTTATTTTTTTAGCATATATGTTTAATTACATTAATTGTTGTATTTTAGGCTTTGTGAAAATTTATTTGAGGAACTCGGGAATATACAATGTGAACTAAATATAAATATAAGTTTTTTTATTTGTGTCATTAGTGAATATAAAATTTATACTAAATAATGTAACTCTAATTTAATATCTAATGTATGTTGATTTGAATAATTGAAATAGTTGTGAGTACGTAAGCATGTATAATATATGTTTTGTTTTGGTAAATGGTTTAATAATGTTAAGTATGTTTATTTTTTGTTCGGTTTGTTGTGTATATTAATTTTTGGTAAGTATGTGAATAATGCTCTTTTTGGAGATATGGTAAATTTTTGGTATGATTTGGTTGATTGGTTACGTATTTTTAGTTTATTTTTTGAATGATTAATTACTACAGTTGCGGTTTTAAATGTGTCGGACAGATGTTGGATGAGTTTTGAAATCATTTGAAACCGTGAAGACAGAGAGAGAGACAGGGAGTAACGAAGAAAGAGAAAGAGGTGAGCATATTTGGATAATTTATTTAATCCGCTTTGATTTGTGGGTATTGCATTTTGAAATTATATATATTAATTTTATATGTGTTCTTAGCTTTCATAAAATTTAATTTTGAAGCATATTTAATTTGGATAATTTATTTAATTTATTTTTTTGTAAAATATAGATGTGAATTATGTGAATTTTAAATTTTATTTGTGAAGTGTGTTTATTTGAATAGGTGGAGTAAAATATGATAAGTATGTACATTTATAATAATTATATAATTATTATAAAATGTTGAAGTATATTAAACATGTATAATGTGTTTTGTTTTAGTGAATACTTTAAATTTCCTAAGTATGTTTTTTGTTTGGTTTGTGATATATATTAATGTTTTGTAAGTATGTGAAGTGTATGTGTTTTTGAGTTATGTATAATTTTTGGTATGATTTGTTTGATATGTTAGGAATTTATATTTTATTTTTGTAATATTAAGGTATGTTTAGTATATATTAATTGAAGTTTGCTCATTATGTTAATTGTATTATATTTTATTATTTTTGTTTGGGTTTATTTATTTGGATGAAGTACGAAATAAATAATTTTATTTGCGTTTGATGCTTAATTACATTTATTTTCACAAATAATATAGTGATGTGAAATTTTGGTGAATAGTTTAAGTATGTTAAATATGTTTATTTTTTGTTTGATTTGTTGTGTATATTAATTATTGGGAAGTATGCTAAGAATATTCTTGTTTGAGGTATGGTTAATTTTTTGTTTGATTTGTTAAGTATTTTTATTTTATCTTTTGGGTAATAGTATTTTGTTTTTTTTGGTTTGTTTATTTGAATGAAGTGTGAAATAAATTATGTAATTTGTGTTTGATGCTTAATTAGGTGTATTATGATATATTTAATAGTTCTATTAAATATATTTTTATGTAATACATATATATATGCTGAACTGGTTAAATAGATTTCTAAAAGATATTTATTGAAATTAATTGTAGTTTATATAACAATTAAGGCAATCATATTAGCAACATATGGATGGGTCGTTGCATCGTCAATGGATGTATAGGAGAAGAAATCCTAAAGGACATGGGCTTAGTGATGAGTGGTTGATGGGAGTTAATATGTTTGATGAATTTGCGCGAAATCAGGAGGAGTATAGAATTAATGGAGTTTATAGATGTCCATGTGTAAAGTGCAAGAATATGCAGTATTTTACATCTGATGTTGTAAAGTCTCATTTGTATAGAAAGGGATTTGTGAAGAATTATTGGTATTGGACAAGTCATGGGGAAAAAGATGATTCGGAAGCAGGGGGTGAAAGTCGTTCACATTTTATGAATTTTGATTACGATCACAACGATCATAATCATATGGAGAACGTGCTTCATGCCGCCTTCCAAGCTAATGAAATGAACATGAGTAGCCATCATGACGTAAATCCTGAGGCATTTTACACTATGCTTGAATCTGCCCAAAGACTGTTGTATGAAGGGTGTAACATAACTAAAATTGAAACATCTATAAGGCTACTTAGTATTAAATTGGGGCACAACATGTTTCAACATTGTTTCAACGAAATTGTTGGTCTGATGAAAGATATATGCCCTTTTAAAAGTGGCATTTCAAAAAATTATCATCAGCAGCTCAGAAAAGTGAGAGATTTAGGCATGGATGTTCAGGAAATTGATTGTTGTCCGAATGGTTGCATACTTTATTATAAACAGGATGAGGGTTTATCCGCATTCAAATATTTTGGACATGCAAGACAATTATCAAAGAACTCCAACCAACGAGGTCATAAGGATGTTTCATGTGCTAAAATGCACTACCTACCTTTAATCCCAAGATTGCAACGACTGTATGCCTCAAAAAGGACTGCCATCCACATGAGATGGCATCATGAGTACCGCCAAGAATCGGGTGTTCTTCGGCATCCGTCGGATGGATTAGCTTGGAAGCATTTCGACCAAAAGTATCCAAATTTTGCAGCAGAGCCTCGGAATGTAAGGTTAGGTCTTTGTGCTGATGGTTTCACACCATTTTCTATATTTGGAAGACCGTATTCTGTGTGGCCAATTTTTGTTACACCTTATAACTTGCCTCCAGATATGTGTATGACCACTCCATACATGTTTTTAAGTTGTATTATTCCGGGTCCAACAAATTCGAAGAACAGGATTGATGTGTAGTTGCAACCCTTAATTCATGAGTTGAAAATGATGTGGGATGTTGGGGTGGATACATTTGATGTTTCATGCGAGAAAACTTTTAGATTGCATGCCACGTTGATGTGGACAATTAATGATTTTCCTGTCTATGGTATGTTATCCGGTTGGAGTATTCATGGCTTGTTAGCATGTCCGATTTGTATGCACCAAAGTTGTGCATTCCAGTTATAGCATGGACGAAAGCCATCTTGGTTCGATTACCATCGTAGGTTCTTGTTTCGGAATCATTGTTTTAGAGCTAATAAAGTTACTTTTTGTAAAGGGAGGAGCAGACACATTGACTCTCCCCAAAGGATTTCTGGTGAAATGTTGTCTGATATAGTATCGACATTGCCTAAAGTGACTACAAATGTACATTTTCAAATTCCGAGATTTGAGGAAATGAACATAACTGGACAAAGCAAAGTATCTTTTAGGAGTTGCCTTATTGGAAGCATCAATTTCTAAGGCATAACCTTGATGTTATGCATATTGAGAAAAACTTCAGCAAAAATATTATAAGCACAGTGATGGATGTTCCGGAAAAAAAAGGATGATATCAAAGCAAGAATGGATATGTCTATTCTATGTAGTAGGCAAGAGTTGAACTTGGCTACAAGAGGGTCCACTGATAGATTGTGTAAGCCGAAAGCCAAGTTTGCACTGTCATTACCTCAAAAAATGGCTGCTTGTCAATGGTTGCGGGAAGTTCACGTGCCTGATGGTTATTGTTCTAATGTGGAAAATTGGGTAGATCCATCTAACACAAAGTTGCAAAATATGAAAAGTCATGATCATCATGTATTTTTGGAGAATCTTCTTCCAGTAACTTTTGCTGCTCTTCCGGAAGATGTTTTGGGACCCTTGGTCGAATTGAGTGAATTTTTCAGAAACCTATGCTCCAGTGAGTTACATGTTAGCTTGCTTGAAGAGATGAACAAGAACATTGCTATAATTCTTTGTAAATTGGAGACAGTTTTCCCTCCTGGTTTTTGGAATGTAATGGAACATTTGCCCATTCATTTAGCTGAAGAAGTTTTGTTGGGTGGTCCCGTTCAATATCGATGGATGTATCCTTTTGAGAGGTATTTTGACTGGTTGAAGCCTACGACAAAGAATAAAGCTCGTGTAGAGGCATCTATGGTTCACGCATACTTAGCATTTGAGATTAAACATTTCGCTGAGTATTATTTTCAGTAAAGCTTGCATTGCCCAAGTATTGGGCATAATGAGGGTATGCAATAACTCGAACCACAAATGCCAACTCTTTTGGTGTTCAACCGTAAGGGAACTCCATTTGAAAATCTAGGAGAAAGATATCTTACTGAGCTGGAGTACCGTGTCGCTCGCCTTCACATTTTACTGAATTGTGATGAACTGCAACCATATTTGGAGTAAGTATAACAGTTACTAAAAGTCTCATTTGAATACTTAATAATTGTTGAGTAATTAAATAATTTCCTTCGTGAAATAATACAGTTGGTTCAGACATCAATTTCGCGGTTATAATCCAAACACGAGTGATGTAGAAGTTGACTTGTTTATCGAGACAAATTTTGCACAGTGGTTTGAGTATAATGTAAGTAATTTTTCATAAGTAATCTTCAATTCCTACAAAATATTTTTGTAGCTCGAAAGGTAATCTTCAATTCCTACAAAATATTTTTGTAACTCTAAAGAGAATTACCTTCTTTTTTCTTCATAGGTCAATTCTTACCGGGTGTTTAATGATGAGAGGCAAGATTTTTTGGTGAACTTATCTCATAGACTGATTATGGTAGTTGAATGTTTTTCTGGGTATAAAGTTAATGGTTATCGGTTTCACACCAAGGCTAGAAATGAAGGTAAAGCCACATATAATTGTGGCATGTGTGTCAAAGGAGTTGGCGAAGGTGATGAAGTATCAGGGGATTATTATGGCATACTTCATGAAATTATTCGTGTTGAATTTACGGATGAACCAATTAAAAAATGTGTAGTTTTTAATTGTGAGTGGTTTGAACCGGATGTTCTTCGGGGGCTACGTTATCCTACATTTACCCCATATCCCGAGGTTAATCATACCAGACGTTACAGAAAGTTTGACCCATTCATATTTGCTGATACTGCAACCCAAGTGGTATATCTTAAGTATCCTGAGGGGATACCAGAAAAAGCGAATTGGTGGGTAGCTATACCGAACAAACCTTGCGGAGCCCCTAAAGATAAGGATAATCTAGAACTTGCCTATAAACAGTTAAGAATGACAACCATGAATGTGGACAACGTAATAGCCACAACATTAGTCAATGAAACTGCACAAGCTGATGATGTTGATGGACATGATTAGGGTGATGATCATGATGGGAATGGTGAATATGATGATGGTGATGAAGAGGATGAAGAAGGTGAATGGAAGGATGAAGATGAAGACACTAATGATGATGATGAAGAAAATATGACATTGCAAAGTGATGGCGATGATGATGACAATGTGTCCCACAATGATTGATTTAATCTTTTAGTTGCATGGATGTTTATGCATGTGTATGTAGTTTTTTTAATTACAAGCCAGGAAAAACAATTGTATATATGTACTGTAATTTTTTCACTGACAATACTATGAATATTTGTGTTGTTGTATTTTTTTTTATTTTGTTCTTATTTATTAGATGTCTGAAGTCAATGGTGGATGTGGTCAAGGTCGAACGGTTAGGAATGATGCGGTAGAGGAGCACCACAACCGACTCCACAATATGATCCTACTGATCAAAACTATGAAGCAAACACCTTTAGTGGAATGTTTGGAGGTTTTCTTGATCCAACTCAACCATTCAGAAATTATTTTGGTAGTATGAACGAGTAACCCCATATGCAATCACCTTTTTTTGGAGCAGGTATGCAGTCACCAATCCAACCCAATATTCCTTACATCGGTGGTACTTCAGCTACTCCATTATTTTATCAATAGTTTGGTATTGTTAATCCACATTACAACGATAATCAGATTATGGGTCAACCTAGAATGTCAATACGTTCAGTCCACAACAAAGGGGTCCAACATGAAGGGGTAGGAAGAGATAGACAAAGTCCTGCACCTGATAGTGAAACTGCAAGCACAAATAATAAGATATATTTATAACCTGATGGTGATACGTAAGTTCATTACAAATTTTCTAATTTCTTCAGTAATCATATTCTTTTAATGCCTACAGTAATTACTTTTAACAAATTCTTTTTTGTTCTTAGTTTTGTTCCATATCAGGGCGTAGTTCAAAAAATTGTTGAAAGCTTTGCAGGTAAGTACCCACGTCCTTGGTTCACGTGGGGGGGGGAAGCTCAACAATCTCAGAGAGACATATGATTTAATGAGTTCAAGGTTAATTTTCTGTACAACGAATTTGAAAGTCGTCATTGGATTGTTTGAGATGTTTACTAATATACTTCAACTTTATCACAGAAACACTCCTACTGGCATCCAGACAATGAAACTCAGATACAGCGTAACTTTCAGTACAGAGGTGTAACTCGACTTAGGGACATTCTTGGATATGCCAAGAAGTACAACAAAAAGCCGAAATGGTTACCACCTAGTGTTTGAAATGAGATGTTCAAACATTGGAGTGAGGATGACAAGTTCAAGAAATTGAGTAAACAAAATAAAAAGAATAGATTGAGTGATGCAGAAGGTTTTGGTCATTCGTTACGTACATGTGGCTCAATTTCGATTAGTGAAAGGAAAAGGCACCTGATAAGTAATGTGATTATTAATAAGCTATTTTTCGTATATAATGTATGGTATGGATTGAGGTTTTGGTCCTTGTTTACATTTAATCACTCGTTACATTTTTTTTTAGGCCAAAACATTAAGTAGGGAACCCACATGTGAGGAATTGTTTAAGGACACTCACTACAAGGTCACAGACAAAACTTTCGTTGATAAAAAATCTGCAAAAAAATATGTAAGTTTGGCACATTTTATTAAGATATTATTCGTACGTTATAATTGTCGGTTTAGTATGAAATAGTCTTATTGTTGACAATTTTCAGGAGGATCATCACAACAAATGGCAGGAGTGCACTCAAGCTGCAACTCAAGGGGGCTCCCAACTGTCCCCTATGACCCCAGAAGAGTTTTGGGTTAAAGAAAATTTGGACAAAAAAGACCATGTATACGATTTTGGCACGGAGGGGGTTAAGTTGAAGAAATCAGCTACATTTGCAGTTGCATGTCACTCATCAGCTAAACATTTTGATCCAAGAGAGCAAGCGCAACTCCTCAATAAGAGCATAACCAAGCAAGCAGATGCTATAAATCAAATTGTCAAGAAATAGGGGAAGACAGAGCGCATTATGAAAAAAGTTTTAAGATTTCTTAAAGGACAAAGTGCAGGTTCTTCCAGCCAAATCAACTTGAACCCTGATGATGAAGAGGACTCCGAAAATGACAATGACGATGATCCCACAAATTTATCTAATTCTGATTAATTTATATGACCTGCGTGTAGATCCAAAACAATTGTGTTTGATGAATATCGTGATTAATGTTTAATTTAAGATATAAAACTTTATATTTGGTAATTGTTACATATATTTTATGTGATGATTTAAGTTCTTTCTTTGTTTTTGACAACCAAATATTTTTTAAAAGCAAATTTTTTTTTGAGGGGGTGGTTCCGTCGGAACTTCTACCCCCCTCTGCAAATTTACCTGCACCCAAACTCTTGTCTGACAGGGGTTTTCCGTCGGAAATACCGTCGGTTTCCGTTGGATGGTTTTATGCAACGAGCTGAATCCCGACGGGCTATTTGGCGTCGTATTTTCCGTCAGAAAGCGATTTTTCCGTCGAAAAAAGGATTCGTCGGTATTTTCGTCGCAGATCAAATGTATTTTTGTAGTATATTCTTCATTAGCTTTTTTATTTGGAAAATTATTTATATAATTTATGTCTATAATCAATTAGCCCAATAGCTAAATTTAGTTAAAAAATACTTTCTTTAGTTGGTTAGTCAAATAGTTACATACAGACGTATAAACTTTAACAGTCATATGACAATTTAAATAGCTATTATCAAATATGATAAACAACTTATTATCTAATATTCAAATAACTAATCTTATAGAATAGGAGTCGAATTTCCCTTTACTAGTTTTTTTTCTTTAATAAGAATTTGGCTATTATACTATCATCGGTAGTAACAGTCAAAATGTTATGATTGGATACAATAAGCAAGCTCCCTTGTGGGAATAGTGGATGGCTATGATATACGCAACAAGAATTGTTATTTTATGTTATATAGTTTTATTATTCAGTTAGAAAATTAAAAGAATTTACTAATTTGGAATAACTAGAAAGAAATGAGAAGAAAAAAATTATACTTGAGAAGCTAGAGGATTGAAGGTAAGAATATTGAGTAAAAGGAGCAAAAACAATTTAAAGGCATTGAAATGAATTGGATAGTTACCAATTAAATAAGTTAAAAAGAACATGTTCTTATGTCTATTTGGTAAAATTAGCTACTTAGATATCAAATATTGTTTAAATAGTAGCTGGTTGCTTTAATTTAACTGTTAGCACATAACTATTTGGATGAGTGGTTAAAGAAAATGTGTTCATTAAAATTAGTTAGCTTATGAATGTAAATTATCATAAAAAGGAAAGAATAATTTGCTATGTATAAAGGATATTTTTTGACAAAAAAATATGAAACGCTACTTTTGAATGCCCAAAAGATAATATGATCAGTTTTTCAGAAATATTGCTTGAAACGATAAATCTTGCTTAAAACATTAGCCTAAACATCAGGTTACCAAACCGTATTATTTGATTAATTAGTGTTTCTACTTAGTGAAAGCATCATTGCTATTACAAACATTGTTACCAAATACGAAAACTGCAAATTTGTTTCCCTCTAGAAAAATATGATAAATGTGCATTTTTTGACATGCATGAAGAAAAATCTTGGTATCTTAGGTCAAATAAAAGATATTTTAAGGGACATCAATGCCCCACATATTGATTGGATAATTATATTATTCCATCCCGGCCTTTCATTTGTGGGTTTGTCGATTCTTAATTAACTACGGAGGGTCTGGTACCAATAATTGTTTGAGCAAAAATAGTTATGTTGAAGGGTTTCAGCTGTTTTGATCAAGTCAAACAGCCAAAGAATATTTCGTAAATAGCTATTCACAATAGTTCTTTGGCTTCAAAAAACTCTTTTTCAAAAAATTATTCTCATTAAACTTTTGAGGAGAGCTTTTTTTTTTTATTTTATAGAAATGACATAGTTTTCCAAAAGTTCGAAAAAATTAGACCATATACCATTTAAAAGCAATTTATAGACAAGACATAAATGAAATTTTATCAACATCTATTTTAGAAACAACTAGTTTTACCAAACACTTTTTCTAAAAATAAATAATTAAACAGTTAAAAAATAATAGCTAATACAAATAGCTAACAGTTAATAGTAGTTTGTCAAACATGGCCTATGTATGATATGAAAATACAAGATATAAACGATCAAGTGATCTATTTCATGGAAAAGAAAATTTAAAATTTCAATCTTCGAGTATGTTTAGGACCTCAATCTTAATCTAATTTTGTAAGAATTGATTAGTGTCAATTGCTTGGTTGTTAATCCATCTATGATGTGTGAGGATTGAGTGTAGGGATCTATCACTTTTAACACAACACAATTGCTAAACTACTATTTAAATAAACGACCCCACTAAATGTTGTCTCCAAGGTGATAATAAACGTGTCATTAATAGGGTTTCAAAAAGAATTTAATGAATATAGGTAAGAATCTAGGGTCTAAAATTACTACAATCAATACATCTAATGTACGATGCCAAAAATACCCGTAATTAATCATTAATTTTTTATGTATGAAAAATAGGCAAAATTATTAAATGTTCTTTCCTTTGTTTGATATGAAAACCAGACCCACCATTAAAAATTTAACAATGGACTACGTTTGATTTTTGGCAGCAAGAGAACCCATGTCTAGCAAAACCATCTCTATTCTCTAACAACAACAAATCCTATCTCCTCTTGGTACCATCTTCAGAAACTATACACCCCATCTCCACTACTAAAACACCATTATCACACTAGAAACATATGCCAACAAAACCAAAAAGACAGCCTAGTAAGGCCAACTTTGTCAGCACTAATAAACCCAAAAACTCAAAAATATGACTGATTAGACAAGAAATTTTAAAATTTTTAGACCTAAAATTCAAATCCTTGCGACACTTGTCGTGTTGAAGAAAGTTCAAATATGCCTATGGAGTTTTTGTGCTTCGCTATGATAAAAAGCATAGAATTTAGGGCCATATAACTAGTTTCTTATAAAATGAATGACATAGAAGTCCTTATGTGAAAGAGAAAAAGAGTGAAAATCAAGGGATAGGGTTCTAGCATTTGGAGAATGGGTACTTTGAGATTTCTTTCAAATAAAAAGGAAGAAAAGTGAGCCCTTGGCAATGACACTTCAATTAGTGCAAGCGATGGAGGTCTCAAAGATGAAGGATATAGGCGATACTTTTAATCCTTCATCTTTGTACTTTAAAATGGGTCTTAATGGTTTCTTGAGGCAAGATGAAAGGATGAATGATGAGAGAAGATAAAGATGATAATGAAAGAGAATAGTGGGAGGTAGGAGGTGGTCGTGCAGGGCGGTGCATAAGAGAAAGTAAAGGGCATTGTTTTTCCCCCCTTTTTTGGCGTAGTTGAGTTGATGAGAGAGAAAATTTATGGTTGGAGGGTGAAAACTGAAAGGACATAGGTGGAGTATAGAAATCTATCAAGCACATTTTTGACCTAATAGAAAAGCAGGTCTGAATAAAAGTTAATGATTGTAGTTATCGCTTAAGTAATTTATATGAGACTCTATTGGATACTAATAATTAATGAGCTTTGTCTATCACTTGGGGTCAACATTTATCATTTGTCTTAAATAAATAGGCAGTTGCAAGACAAATAGTTAAATTAATAAATAAACTCTCCTAATTCTTTCACAAGACATTACTTTTTACAAAGCTTGTGTACCAAATCTTTACTATCAATTGCAACATCTTCTAATTAACAGTCTAATATTAATAGAGTATTGATGTATAAATAATTAATAAATTCACAAAATGTCTTAAACTCCATCCAAGCAACATCTACATGGAAATCTATCATTGGCACACATGTAGAAACTGTTGTCTAACCATCATCCACATATCAATCGATTATAGGTTATCTCAAATAAACATATTTAAATAGATATATAGATTATCTTAATCTATAATCATGTATTAATTAATTAGGCTAATTGCCTTACATTTCGGGGCGTGGGTAGAGTTTCGAGTTTTTTTGATATATGTTGTGATTTTTTTATGCTCATTAGTTGGCAGAATTCAAAAAAATAAAAATGTATTAAGATATTTAGGATCCTCCCAATGGACGACCGACATGAGGTAAGGGGCTAGACAACATAAGTCAAAAGTTGCCCTCAAGGGAGAAAGAGGAAAGCCAAGAAGGGTATAACCATATTTTTGCTCCCAGATTGGGCAATTATTATTTTAGCCTTAGGTGCTAACCCTAAAGCTACAAATACCTCAAGTTATACCATTATAGGAATCTTTTTACACTATTCATGATATGATATATTAACCTCCCATACCTAAAAACAATAAAATTCTTTCTACCCTTTCTCTCATGTTTTTACCTCATCTTTTCTTGATACTGACTTGAGCATCTGAGGGCCGTTTCTCTGGAAAAATACCTGGGGTTGACCTTCATATAGCTCATTGAGGAAAAGACACGTCAACTCTGCCAACTGGGTGACATGTCGGTCAAAAGCAAGTCCGAACTTCTCTTCTACTTATATAAGTTTCTTTTAAAACAAATTGGCACTATCTGTGGGGAAGGCTCAGCCAAATGGTTGATGCTCGATTCAAAGCGTCAAAGGAAGGAGACCAGGGTAGATGCTAGGTGGATGTGAATTCGCCCAGGGAGCATGGCGACTCCCCAGCTTAGAGTTTAGGTGACAACTTACTGGATCTCCCTTCTATTTGACAGTCTGTCACCCCGGAGTAGCTAGGGAAAGCACTCAAGCAACTGTAGAAAGTGGTGATCTAAGGTGTATGTGAGAAGATAAAGGCCCTCGAGCATGAGCCAAAGCCCATTCGAGGGTTCGAATATGAATTGACTCTTAGATACACTCCCCTGTACTAGCAGAACCAGAACCGACACGCTCAAGGGGGGCCAAGCGCCTTATGGGGTAGAGATGCTGAGAGGATCATTAAAGCCAGGCAAGATTTTCTGAAGGCTCATAATAGCGTTACTCCCTTTAATCCACCACAACTCCATATATGTCTAAAAGTAAGGGTGCTTGCTAATATGAGGAGTGGGAGGAGTCCACATGACCTCACTACTTCGAGCTAGGGAGCTCAGGAGAGAGCTACCTCACTAGCCAAGTCTATCGAAAGAATCCAAACCGAAACTTGACTGCTCCATAGCACCCATCCCAAAGGGAGGCATAAGTAAGGGGCCTCCATTCAAACACTATCAGTCTCCCTCAATGGTGAAAATTGGCCTCCCTAAACTACCTTCACTATGCATTGGGGACTCCTCAGAAAAGGAGTCTTTGCCTTCCTTGTTGATTCCCTTTCATAGAGAAATTATAGAGGTGCCACACCCCATGAAAGTTAAGATGCCGACCATTGGCCATTTCGATGGAACTACCAATCCCGACGATGATTTGAATGCCTATAAGACGCAGATGTATGTACAGGATATTGGTGATGCTACTTCCTATTGCTACTTTCCTTCCATGTTGAACGGGATTGCACAAAAGTGGTCCAATGACCTGCCCAATGGAAACATTACTTCCTTGCTTCAATAGGCTGAGCTATTTTAGCGCCCACTTCATAGCGAGCAAGAGAGAAAGGGAAACCAGCATTCATCTTACCAAGATCCAGTAGGCCAAAGGGAGGACTTGAAAGAGCACAAGATGAGGTTCACTCATAGAGTCGTCCTGATCTTGGATTTGCAAGATGGGGTGACTGGTGCCATCTTCCTCAATGGAGTTCTCCTGGGAAGGTCTAAAGTCTCCCTTACTGAAACTAAAGTAACAACATTGGTGGAACCTTTAGATTTCATTTATGCCACTAAGATATACGCTAGGAGTGATTTCATCTAGCAAGATACTCGAAAGAGATGAGGATATGGAAAGGGCTCATAGTTCGATAAGCGTCTAAGGAATGATAAAGAAAAAGTTGGGTGCTTCAACACTAGTTCCCAAAACTTTCTCATGGAAATTAATAGCAATCCTATATTGTGCTTATCAAAGTCCATCGAGGCTCCGACCATATTTAGAAACAAGAACAAGTACTATGAGTACTGTGAAGATCTTAATCACACCACTTTTGAATGCTGCGAACTCAAAAAGGCTTTGCATGAGCTAATTAACCAAGGGCAGCTCAACTGCTTCCTAAAGCGGGTAAAAAGAGAAAATCAAAATCACACAATCTGGAAGAGAATAAGGAAATGACGTCGATCGCAACACAACGGTGATAACAACCATCATTTGAGGGATTAATGCAAATAATTGAATGCTTAAAAATTCCATATCTAAAAGCTTAGAGAATTTATGGCTGATAAGGAGTTGAAGCTCCTCATGGCGTTTAGTCTAGAGGACATGCGTTCCATACGAACCCGTTATAATGATGCCTTGATGATACAACTTAAAATAGCAATCGTCATGGTACATCGAACACTTGTGGATACTTGAAGTTTTGCTAATATCACCACTCTTGAATGCCTTAAACAGTTGCAATACAATGAGAACGATTTGGAAGTAGTTTAAAGTCCTATTTATTGGGTTTCGAAGGACAAGTTACGTATACCTTGGGTACCAAAAAGCTAACTAATCGAGTGGGGGAGAAAGAAAGCTTATGAACCATAGCGGTGAACTTTCTTATTGTGGATATCCTAATGGCGTACAATGTGATCCTAGGATATCGAACCCTTAATGCCATCCAAGTGGTAGTGGCAGCCTACTTCCTACTCATTTAGTTTAAACTGGATGGTGGCAAGGTAGAAAACTTTATGGAGACCACAAGATGGCAAAGGATTACTATTACATGAGTTTGAAGTCCTTGGGAAGGACCAAAGAAACCCTCCTAGGCAATATGTTATGACAAAACAAGGTTGAAAAGAAGGTAGCTACAGAGGCAATCGTAGTACTCTCTACCTTAGTGGAAGAACACGGAAGACCCTGCTTGGAACTGACTTGTGATTTGGTTCCCATCCCTTTAGACCCAAATATCCAGAACGAGGCGTCCAAATCAGGAGACACCTCAACCCTATAATAAGGGATGTAATCATATAACTCTTGCGATAATATGTGTTTGCATTTAACCCTTTGAAAATGTTGAGGATAGCTACTGTGGTAATGGAGTAGACGCTAAATGTGGATCTAAATCACAAACCAATCATGTAGAAATGAAGGCACTTGGGGGCAGAAAAGAGTGCGGTGACAGCAGCCAAAGTCCAAAAACTTTTAGAAGCAAGGTTCATAAGGGAGTGCCAATACCCCCCAGTGAGTATCAAATGTGGTCTTGGTCAAGAAACCCAATTGGACATGGAGAATGTGTGTTAATTACGCAGACTTAAACAGGGCATATGGCAAAGATCGCTATATGGCTACGAAGATAGATAAGTTGGTTGACTCCCCAGTCGGTCATCAACTCCTTAGCTTCATGGATGCCTTTTCATGCTATCATTAGATCCCTTTGTGCAAGGAAGATCAAGAAAAAGCAACTTTTATTGTTGACACCAACTTATACTACTATAATGTAAAGTCATTTGTCTTGAAGAATGTTAGAACCACCTACCAATGACTTATCAACAAAATCTTTGCGACCGTCATAGGAAAGATAATTGAGGTACACATGGAAGACATAATCACTAAGAGTGTGACGGAAATTATCCATGTGAGAGATATGGAGGAAACCTTCAAGGTACATAGGCATTATGGAATGAAGCTTAACCCAAGAAAGTGTACTTTCGGTGTTAGATTCGGAAAATTCTTCGGCAAAGAGGTAAATCTCAACATGCCATGCTGAATTTGAAATCTTTGAAAGCAGTAAAAGAAGTGCAAAGTTGGCCGACTACATAGCTGCACTTGGGGGTTCATGTCAAGATTAGTGGATAAGTGTCTTCCTTTCTTTAAAGTGCTAAAGAAAAAGGTGCAGTTCGAATGGGATTAGTAGGCTGAATAAGCCTTTTAAAGCGTCATGGAATACTTAGGAAGACTCCTTTTGATGTTGAGTCCTAACAATGGAGAGCCATTGTTGGCATACCTTGTCGTGTCCAACCATATGGTAAGCGCAGTCCTACCAGTCAAAACAGATGGACAACAACTCCAGGTATACTATGTGATCCATGTCCTAGCAGGAGCAAAGCAACATTACCCACCCATTGAGAAGTTTGTATATGTCTTGTTGATTGCAAGTGGGAGGTTGCACCCTTACTTTGAATCTCATCTCATCAATGTGCTCACCGGCCAACCCTTGCAACACACTCCTAAGTGATGTGGAAGCTCCGGAAGAATATTAAAGTGGGTTATCGAGTTATCTCCCTCTGGAATCAACTATGAGCCCATAAGAGCAATCAAGGATTAGGCCCTTAATGATTTCATTGCTGAGTGCTCAGTTCTGAATGACTCGAAGATAGAGGATATCAAGTCATGGCTGCTATACATTGGTAGATAGGTACCTAATGAAGGAAGTGGAGCAGGGTTAATTGTGGTATCTATCGGACGGCAAACATATGAACATGTACTAAAATTCCCATTCAAGACATCAAACAATGAAGTCAGGTACAACACTCTATTAGCCAATATGGAGGTTTGCAGTGTATCAAACACTTTTTAGAAGGTGAGCGTGGTAGGAGCTCATAAAAAAACTAAGTAATGTTGGACATGGTATTTCTAAAATAGACATTTTTCTACATAATTAAAACCAAATCCATACTTATCTTACACATGTTTGCATACAAATACATTCATATTGCATTTACTAAACCTAAATTCCCAACTGAGCTCCTCAAAAGCATTTACCAGCTGGCTAGCCTTCTTAATAATCTTGTGGTCCTCATTAGCTTCCAAAAACCTGAAAATGGTAAGGTCATTAGCACCCCAAGCCCAATGAGTAACCTTTATCTTCCTTGTTGATACACTTTGCACATTAATTGGTTAACATAGGATCACATAATACACATATATTATGACATACAAATGGAACATAGCATATATCATATAGAAGGCGACATAAGAACATGCTCATGCTTCAGAAATAGACTCATATCTTTCATATTTACCAGACTAATGAACTTCGCTAAACACACATACACACACATGTTATGTGGTGAGCAAGTAAACTAACTTAGCCATATTTGTCTTATACCAGGTACAACTCAAGGACCCTCGTTTCACTTAAGTCCCTGAAAAAACGCAACTGTTAATCTATTCACTTACCCAACCATGACTGTCTCATACCAACCATGTCTTTTAGGCTTCTAATCCTCATTTGAGTCCAATGAAACCAAAGCATGCTAAGTCAAACTAATGGCCGACCCATAACCATGCTTGACACATATATAAAAGCTTATTTCTTTCAAACTTCACATACTTGCTATAAACACATAATATATTTCTTTTAACATACTTATCAATAACACATATACTTAAAATCAATCACAATCTCATAGACATCCTCAATGATCCTCCAAATCTAAATCTAAATCCAAAATCAAAATCTAATTACATAACATATCATATATTCTTAGATTAACCAAAGTTCTTTAGTTTAGGGCAAATCAACTCATGACCTACACAAAGACCTATCACAAACATATGGCTAACAACACACATCCCGGTGGCTCAGCTACAGCTAATTCATATGGTACCAACTGGTGGTGGATAAATCGCAACTCATTCATATGGTACTAACCAGGCATACTCGCTCTAGAAGACACGAACTATCCACAAAGCATAAACCATGGATGGAGTGCATTCGTATCCTAGCAAGTTTAGATTGAAAGCTTCACTACCCACCAGGACTCGCATGACTAGCATATCAAAAAAGGTGAACATTCATATCTTAAAGGATTGGTTAGAATCCCTCTCACTAAGCGACCTGAATATAACAACAATCACCATCATGGTCATAGCGTTGAAACGCAGCGTAATAGTCCTAGCCAAGATATGAGTTTCTTTCCCCATAAAAAAATAACTCAATGAGATCATATGGTTCATATTATTGTAACAATATTTTCCAATAAAACCCAGTGTCACAATTTTAGCAAAAACATAGTCAAAAAAATGTATAAAGTTTTTTTTACTCCAAACAATTGCTCCAAGTTTCCATTACATAAGTCAACTACAACTTTTGTAAAGGAATGTATATGCACAATTTATTCCAAAACTTATATAAATTGAGACATAATCCAACTAATGATCAGAAACATACTGCATATATCCAATTCTCTGCTAATGTACACAAATAGTCCACATACGCACTAAAAATGAAAAATTCACTCAAAAACTCATAACTCCAGAAGTACACATCCAACATTCATAAAGAATTATAGGGAATTGCTAAATATAATAGGGAAGATATAATAAAATTCTCTTTTTTTTATCCAAGCCAATGTCTCACAAAAATTAAAACAATGGCCTAAACTATGCACTAAACAAGGCAGTTTTGATCAAAAACTCAACTCAAAAAATACAAATCTAAAATCCAAAAATATTTACAGGGAATTAAAGAATATTATGAATAATCTACAGTAAAAGTTTCCTAACTTTTCACAAAGCAAATAACTCCCTAATATTAGAATAATGGCTAAAATTGTTCCAAAAAACATGGTAGTTTCATTCAAAATTTCATAGCTCAGAAGCTACACATCCAAAGTTCATGATAATTTACTAAAATTTTCCAAATACTATAGAGAAGCTACACTAAATGTTTCACGATTTTTGGCCAAGTCAGTAATTCCCAGAAATTCAACCGGTGGGCGAAATTATGAAAAAAACCGAAAATAAAATCCATTTTTCCCCGCTTGAGTTCTCTTAGACCACATATTCAAGCAAAGTATTCACATCCAAAAGCTACATAAAGTTATCTTAAGTTCTGTGCAAGCTATTTTAACGACCTTCAGTTTTTAAAAATAACTGTAAGGTACCTTGACTTATGACTAACAGAAAGGATCCTCGAAGTTTATGTAAACTATTTTTTAGGATCAATTTTACTATTTTAATTCTCATGTGAAGCCCGTAATTTTTCATATTTGCATATTTTACCTTAATCTTTAAAAACTTACTTCCGAAAATTTGCATTTTGTGCAAGTGATTTTATGTTCATAAGTATTACTCCAAGCCCTCCTTTATTTGGTATTAGGGCTACGTAAGCAAAAGGCAATTAATATAATTAAGTTAATTAATGGTGTGTCAAGCTAATTAATTGTGTTTAATGCTTGAATCAACACCCACTTATCCGGCACCAAACACACTCTAGAGGGATCTACTTTAGTAGAACCGCAATTGAACTATATTGGTGATATGGTTCTAGAATTGAAAGTGAAATTAACAAGAATTAAAACTGAAGTTAAGGAGATAAAGAAGCAATTATTTGTAATCCATCTTTCTTTGATCAACAAAATTAGGTATAATGGAAAATCTGATTTAAATTAATGCTCCATTTTAGTACAAATATCCTTTCCAAAACCTTAAAACAAAAATCCATTTTCTTTGCAAGATAATAAAAATAAAAAAAGTAGTAGAAAAATCAATCAAAAAATCATTTGAAAAGGAGTAAAAAGAAGAAGATGATGAAATATAAGCAATGCAGTCTTGAGGAATTATAAATTATGTTTGATAAAGAATAAAACCCAAAAGAATTAAACAAAATCATGAGTGCCATAGTAGAAAAACAAAACGTCTTGTCTGGTGATAATGAAGAGAGAAATAATGTCTAGTTGGAAGAGCAAATATATCAAAAGATGGACCTAGTTAAACTGAAGGATCTTAGTGTGTTGTTCCTTTAAAACAAATTAAGAGAAAATAGGATAAAAAGTATGGAAAATGATAGCTGATGGTGAAATCAATGTGACTAAAGAAGAACTCAAAATACACGAAATTGAATCTAACATGGTTAATAATGTTATTCCTAAACCTGAAGAATTTGATGAATCTTCCAAAAGAAATACTCATTTTATGAGACCTAGGTATGTTCTAGTAGGATGTACAACTAACTTTTCTTTTGGGTATATCCCAAGAAAAACCACATCTTTTGAAGAGATTAGCATTACCCAATTAGTCAAATGAGTTACTTCCTAAACATTTATAGAACTCACAATAGGGAAGAAAGATTTTAACATTGTAAAAGGGGTATGAATAGTGTCTGAACTTGAATGTCACGTGTATTGCTGAAAAGTTTTTAAATTATATTGAGCATGGTTTTTCTGGCGCTATAACCGACTAGTATGACTTATTAGATGATGAAGGTAAAAACGTATAAGAATGATGGAAATACCAGCTGCTATGCATAAAAATTTATGCAAGGAAATCGAAACTGAATTTTTCGGAGCTAAACTTGATTATGAAGAAAAGACTAGAGCGTGACAAAGAAAGATTAACAACATAAAGTTTTGCGACATAAGATATCTGCAAAATTATATTGCTGAATTTAATCGATATTATTATAAAATTGGGTATAATGAAACCAAGTTTCGTTTGTTTTATGACAAATTACTCGATGCAATGAATTACAATCAGTGAAAAATACATTATTGAGGTGCTCGTTTAGTTGCAAACATGGCTTGAAAAAGCGAATGTCATCGATACCTGGTACAAGAATGTCTTATTTAAGAAAATGGGTCAATGATCAATGTCCTAATCTACAAAAACAAAAAAAAATTAAGAAATAATTTCTAGCCTATTTGGATAGTCCTCATCAATAGGGAGATGAACTCGTGAAGGAAAGAAAGAGAAACTTTTATAAGAAAAAGAGTTTTAATAAGCAAAGATGAGAGAAACACAAACGAAAATATTATAATAATCCAAGTCCCAAAAGGGATGTTTTATAAAAGTTGCTTATTGTCTAATAGGAAAAAATAATTGTAAGTGTTGGGCATGCGGAAAAGTAAGACATTATGTAAATGAATTCAAAAATAGGAAGAATAACAAATTTATTGAACCATTGGGTAGGTTAGGCTATTTTGAGCTTAGTGAATAAGAAACACTAGACCTTACCCTAAAAAATAGCAAGAGAATTGTTGACATAGTAATGGTAGAAGAATATAAAGAAAGTAATTACAAACAAACTAGTCATATAATCGAAAGCAGCTCAATTGGTCTTGACGCCCTCCAAGGAGACAAATTTATGATAGATAATGAGAATGAAGGTGTCAAAGGAGATTGAGTCCTTATAATTCAGAAATACATGATCTACAAAAAATCTATTTTTCAATTAAAGAGTAAGTATGTATGTGAAATGATGGAAGGAGATTTAAAGATAAAACACTGCGAATATAATGTGCAGAAGTTAATCTCATTAATTGAAAAAACATCCTTAAGCATGGCAAAGATAGAAAATATATGTGTATTCATGTTGGGAGTGTCCAAGTTCAAATTACTCCATTATAGTATTATAGCAACAATGTTGACCTCTGTGCTTTGCTCTATGATATTAGGCATGCCGGGTTTAATTACCAAATTTATAGGTGGTCAAAAATGTCCGCAACCAATAACCCGAACCGAAAACCTGCTACCCGATTCGAAATCTTGGGTACCTGAATTGAAATATCTTAAAATTTTGGTTCGGGTACCCAAACCAATAATTTTTTTGGGTTATTGGTTCGGGTAGAGTTTGGGCATTTTGAAGATTTGGGTATCCGAAAACCCGAAACTTCTTTTTAGGCTTTTCAAAACTTTTTTTATATTATCCCTTCTCGAAAGACTTTATAAGTCAAATATTCCCAAACTCGAAGGAGACAAGTACTTTGACTTCATTACATTGTTTTATTTGAATGTGTTGGGCATGAATATGATGTTAACAAACTTATGCCTTATGAAAGCGTGGACTAATTGAAATACAAATGGTGATAATATATAGGGTGACATTGCCGTATTTTGTAATAGTTCAAAGTGGAACTTGGCACAATACGATAACATTTTATAGCATAAACAGAAATAGTTATATTATGGATACAATAAAATTATTAGGCAAAATATGGAAAAAATATTTTACAAAAAATGATTTTTGGGCAACCAAAAACCCGAACTAAAATTTTCGGGTACCTGAATTTTGGTTACCCGAATGTTTCATCTCGAATATGGTTCACTATTTTGTTGAATCGAAATTTTGGGTACCTGAACCGAAATCTCCTTTGGCTTAGGTACCTGAACCATGAACAACACTAACCAAATTATCACATGGATCAAGACCAATTTGTGTAATCGGTTAATAGGATTCAATTGCTGACCTAGAGATTATGTGAACCTAAAAGCTAAATTTGCAGAAAACTTCTTATCCCGTAAGATAAAAATAGTTGGGATAGACATGAAGAGAAGAGGTTACCTGCTACGCATATTTTGAAAATTTATTTAAAAGTTAGATGATATAATAGACCCAAAGACTAAGGTAATAATGATAAAGGCAGAAAAATTTGAAAGTCCTACTCTAATGTAAAATATTCAAATGATGAAATCCAACTGATAGGAGATAAAATTGACCTATTATAGATATATAGCTTTGCAAAACCCACAAAAATTAATAAGAAAAATGAAATAAAAATCCATAAGAATGAAAAAATGACTATTAAACCCTAATTATTAAGAAGCATGAGTGTAAGATCAGAATAGAGAGAAGGATCTTTAACAGCTAAAGAAGAGCTTAAAGAAGATGATACAATTAGTATGACCAGTGAAATGAGTATAATGAGTTGTGAACTCGTAAGACACAGTGTAGATCGAATTATGAGTTTGGATAGAAAAGTTATTAAGTACAAAATAGGAACCATTAGTGAGCCAATTTATGAGGATAAACCAGTGAAAAATATAACTATACATGGAGATATGTTATGAACAATGCTAATCCTAATAGCATTTATATTCCAATAAGTATATGCTTAGAGGGATGTAATAAATATGAACTATGCACTTACAGCAGTGGCAGAGCTAGGGTTCAAACCCTAGGATGTTATACTATATAGTACAACTAATATTCGTCTAATTTGCACTGTAATTTTTTAATACATTTTCTTCCGTATTTTGTTTATAATACAACATAGCCATAATGTTACCGTAAACCTATAAGAGATCCCAAATTCATCAATTTTGATCTTCAAGCTCCCAACCAAATTTGCAAGTTTATCAAAATTAACTCCAATTTGGCTATTTCCAAAATGGTATTAGCATAATTGTTAGACATAAATTTGACTAGAATTGTTCAATTAGGCACAATAGTTGCAAAGAATGATTATAAATAAATAAAAAATTCCATCAATTTTGACCCCAAAGATAAATCCCTTTATACTATATTCTTTCTAGGTTGATGTCAACATAAAATAATTTATGTTTTAACTTTCCCTTATTTTCACCGACATATCAAGCTAGAAGCAACCCCAAATCTTCCATTTATGCAAGGTGGAAGAATTAATTAAATATTACATGTAAAATTAATAGTAAAAACGGTGTATATCTTCATTAAAAAAAGAGCCAAAAATTGGAGGACTTTATTAACTACATGCCAAAATTAATGGTAAAAACATTATGTATTTTAATTAAAAAAAAGGAGCCACATAATTGCAATTGCCTAGAATCAAACACATGATTTACCCTCATAACAAAATTCAAGTGCCTCACACCACTTGGCCTTTGCACACTTGCTGTTGTATATGCTAACTAAATTATATAT
This sequence comes from Selenicereus undatus, assembly GCA_017589665.1. Taxonomy (NCBI): domain Eukaryota; kingdom Viridiplantae; phylum Streptophyta; class Magnoliopsida; order Caryophyllales; family Cactaceae; genus Selenicereus; species Selenicereus undatus. Next base: position 50,031,337 of record JACYFF010031959.1, on the reverse strand, counting down.
ATGTTTTTTTCCCCATAAATTCAATATTTAAAAATTTTTTTCCCAAAAAGTTGGGATGTCAGTTGACACCCCTTGCACTCCTATAGCGCCCGACTTACATCAATGGTGGTTGTTCTGTCTGTTTTGGAAAAAGTTCTTTATTTTCAAAATTTATGCAAAAAATTGTCAATAATCCTTTATAAGCAAGAATAGCTGATAATAGCATAATAATCCAAAACGAAACCATTATCCATAAAAATAAGAAGAGTTCAATGTATTATACTAGTTCTACGGACTACTAGCCAACCCTCCCATGGTATAATTATTATAAATAATTTTTAAAGGCTATATTCTCCATGGGTACAAACCATAAACCAAATCATGTTCACCATAAATGGCTACATAGTGCCTATTGATAAGTTAAATAAACCATAAATTCACCAAACAATTATCTTTTCAAATTTTGGGACAAAGGAAAGACATTTGTAAAGATTACTTTGCTAAATCCCAACGCCACTATCTGATGCTAGGATATCCAAGAATTTGATAAGTAAATCAAAGAACTTTTATATAAAGGTTTAATCAGATATAGTAAAAGTCCTCACATCAGTCCTACTTTCATGGTTAGTATTATGCTGAAGAAAAAAAGGAAAAATTTAGAATGATAATCAATTACAAAAGCTTAATGATAATGTTGTCTTTAGTGGTAATTATATTCCTAACAAAACAATTTTTTGGAGTAGAATTCCATGAACCTCTTGGTTCTCAAAAATGGATTGCAAAAGTGGATGAAGAAAGCAATCCTTTGACTACTTTTAGTGCCCCTTGGAGACATTATGAGTGGATCGTAATGCAATTTGGTCTTAAAAATGCACCTCAAATATTCCAAAAAAGAATGGATAATATCTTCAAAGATTTTAATCAACATTATCTAGTTTACATCGACGATATTCTTGTCTTTTCTAAGGCCACAGAACAACACAAAAATGATGTTCTTGATGTCAGCTAAAGATGCATTGATCATGATATTATTCTCAGCAAAAACAAATGCATTTATGCCAAATAAGAAACAGAGTTTTTAGGTCTAGAAATAAAAGCTGGACAAATCATCCTACAGAAGCATATTTTTGAACAAAATTGAAAATTTTCATGAGAAGATTGAAAATAGGAAACAATTAGAAAGGTTTCTTGGATGTCTTACCTATGCTTTAGATTTCATTAAGAATTTAGCTAAACTAAGAGAACCATTCAAATAGAAACTCAACAAAAAATTGGACATGGACCTCTTGTGATTCAAAGATTGTTCAAAATTTCAAAAAGATGTGTAAAAATCTTCCTATTCTTAATTTGCCCAATTAAGGAAATGATTTAAATCTTGAGATAAATGCCAACAAGGAGCACTAGAGTGCAATACTCAAAATCAAAGAATGAGAAAAATAATGCAAATACTGCAATGGAAGTCTTAATAAAGTATAATGCAACTGCTCCACGACGGGGAAAAAATAAATCCTTACAGTCATAAGGGAAATTGAAAAGTTCTTAATCTTTTCAACCCTAAAACCTTTTTGATTCACATTCATTGCAGAGGGATACTTAGTTTGGTAAAATAAAATTTATCAAATATGCAAGTGCAAGGGTGGCTCATGTGTTGGCAATAACGACTTAACCAGTTTTCTTTCTCTATTGAACACATACAGGAATCGAAGAATTCTTTGATAGATAGTTTAACTGATGAGCTTGCCAATGGTGATCATAGAGCATAACTCCTAGTAGAAAAGGAGTAAATCCAAAATGAAATGTCACTACTGCTACAACGGGTTTCTCCTTCTAGCCGAGTCCTTACGGATATTTTGGGATTTCATACAAAAAGTAGATTTTGCTTTGGTTTACCATCTTCTGCCTATCTGATAGTACATAGATTCAACATTTTAGAGTTATAAAGAATTATTTAAGGTGTCCTTGTGAAGTTCAAGAAAAAATAAGTTCTTGTGTTAAAGAAAAATGGTTCAATGACTGGTATGCAACCTGCATCTACTATTATCATAATTATTCTTATTATATTTGGGAGTCATAGAGTACTATGATCTTTCTTGATGGATCTGATGTTGGTGGTGTTAAATTCCCAGTAAATTTAATCTCTCTAGATGACTGCATCACGAAAGCCTGAGAACATGGGATGGTAACTTATCTCATGAAAGTCGCTAGTCCAAAGTACCCATTTTCTCAAAACAAACTAAGTTTCAACAATGTATGTTTAAAAGGACTCATTGGATCGTCACATCCCCTAATGGTCTAATAGAATTTACATACAATAGAAGTTTGTAAGTCAAGGTACATTGCATATAAAAATGGAAAGGAGAAACCAATTCATTATCTTGTTCAACTAATTAATCTTAAAGATCGCAATGATCAATGATAAGAATGGTTTCAAGAATAACAAGAAGTACTTAGTGATTCGGCTTTAGTAAGAACAATTGGATTTTATAAAATTTTTTACAAAATGTGGGCATTTATTGAATGAGGAGAAACATTCGTGCATTGTGGGAACACTACCTTCTTTTATCATAATTAGGTCAACAAATATATGAAAGCATAAGGAGCTACATCCAAAAATGTCTTTGATTATCTCTTTCATGCTGGAACTGCAAAATTCGTATCAGAAAACGAAAGGCGATATCTACATAAATTATTTGAAAAATGAGATCCAAAGCATGTCAAGCTTGATGAAGATTTTGATGATTATCTGGATAATGATGGAGTGGAAGAGACTATTAGAGATAAAGACATGCAAAATCTCAATGACTAGTATAGTTAGTATTAAGTGCTCTGAAAAGTTGGTGCACCATTATGTGTTACCTTGTCAAGTGTCAAGTTAGTAGAAGAATACAGTCTATTGTAGCCATGTGAAAGCGTCTTGTAACAGTACGTGTATTGTAGTCATTAGAGCATCTTATGTACTCCATCTTTTCTATAATAGAAGAAGTTGAGTATTGCGAAGGGACATAGTCATTTGAGCATACTTCAGCAAAAAAGAAGTTGGGACTCTCCATTTCTCTGTGAGCAAGCATATATGATGATCTTAGTAGTTTAAGACCGTCTTCAATCTTTCAATTATAATAATTTCACTTTGAAGATATCAATAAAAGAATTTTTCTAGTGAAGAATGTTATTCAATCGAACCTTATGTCTTAAATATTATAATTTCTTAATTAGAGTCTCACTATTCTTAAAAACATAATAACTTGATTAGGTACTACTGTTTAAGGTAGGAAACGAAATAGATCTATGTTATGCCTGATCTAAGGGAGGTGTGGTTGAGATTAGCAATATCTGTAAACAGGAATGCCAGGCTCTAGCGCCGGCTAAGTTCAGGTAATGGTCAAAACTCTCTAGTAAAGCTTTATTATTTTGCTAAGCATGGTGGGCTTATAATCACAGAAAATATAATATTTATGATATAAGTAATAGATTGTGATAATTGGTACCAGTATAGTCATTACAAGAAATAAATCATTTAAAACATGCATATTTCCTAAAAACCCCAAAAAATAGCAAAATTACTAACAATACCCCATTTGGGTCAAAGTTGAAAATTTTTGAAAGTTTTGGGCCAAAATAATAAGAAAAAGGACCTAAGAATATGTTATCCGAAAACATAAGGTGCCCTAGCGTTATTTTCAAAAAGTCAGGGGCCTTGAGAAAGTTGTCCTAAAACTCAGGGTACCTGAGAGTCATTAATTGTATTCCCAACCTAGTACATACAAATTCAAATTCACAACATAACTTCCAAAATCATAATATCCACATGATCCAACAGTCGCAAATAATCATGAAATTTCTAGTGGTGGATAACAATTGAACTTAAGCTCATAATTTATTAAGCCGTAAAAACATCAAAGTTCATAGCTTCAAGCTTTAATTAATTAATCAAATTCAAACATATGCCATCAAAGTAATCTTTCCAAGAATCACTCACCTGTAATGCTTTGCCAAGTTCAATTCCTCTTCTTCTTCTTCTTGTCCTCCTCCTCCTCTCTCTATACCTCACCCTCTTTCTCACTGGGGTGTGTGTAATGTGACTTTGAGGAAGAAACCTTCGCCTTCACATCATTTAAAAATATCCGCCCTCGCCCTTCTTTTCCTTTTTTTTGGATGGCATAATTATCTCCTTTTTCCTTCTTTTTTTCTTTGTACAAATACTACTGAATGAGGCATCCTTCCACTTATTCCTTAAAACATAATAATATTAACACTAATTTAAGCACACATATATCTTTGGAATAAAACACGTGGAATATACACATGAATCACACATTGGCATATAGATCAAAATAGTAACTAAAATTTCGGGGTGTTATGGTGCGTCCCAAAACATTCAGGCTCATAACACTTTAAGGAGAAGAAATACAAAAACTTGGCATTTGAACAACCTTAGGAGTTACTGCATAAGGCTAGGTTAGATGGTTTACATCTAAGAAAAGTATGTTTCATTGTAATGTATCTGCAATATGTTCGGTTGGCCCCTAGTTTTATTACTTACGAATTTCAATGAATGCTAGTTTCCTTGTATTCGTTTCTTAATTGTCTGTTGGGGGCAAAGGGGGATATAAACTACCAACAAAATGATAAATCTAACCAAGTAATAAAACTTCACGACAAACCCGACTAGCAATCGAGACATGATGATGCAAGGATCAGCTAAATTGGCTGATGTCCAGGCTCATCCCACAAACGTTGTGATAGGCAATGGGAATGATAGGGCCTCATCCTTGCAACCAAGCTCGTTCTATCCCTCTTAAGTACGGGGTCTAACCAAGAGTGACAGTTTGGTTAAATTATACTTGATGCAAGGATCAGCTTGTTCGACTGATGTCTGGACCCATCATATGAGCGTTGTGACAGGTAATGGGAATGATAGAACATTAACCTTGCAACCGAACTTGTCATACCCCCTTAAAGAATGGGCCTAACGAAATGAGAAATTTCAATTAAACCGTATGCTGAAGCAAGGATCAACTTGTTTGGATGGTGATCAAACTCATCCCAGAAATACCCATATAGGGTATGGGAACAATAAAACACCGGCCTTATAATCAAACTCATCCTACCCCCCTAAGGAATGGACCTAAATGTGTGCAATGAGCTTGCGTTAATTGCACGATAACTTAAGACTTGACTAAATCAATAAATGACTAGATCGAAGGACAATTATAGCTCAATCCTTTATCTCACTACAACTTGAACCCCTAAGGCTAAGGGGTGGGTATGCGGCTAAGTTATGCTTAAGTTCTTAAGAGTCCCTATAAGATGATAAAAACTACACCCCTTTAGCCTATAGGGGCTAGGGAGTCGCCTAACTATTAAACAACAAACGATTAATGAACTCGCCTCGAGGTTCGGGAAATACATCGACTTGTCAAGGAATTGACAACAACATATAGCAAAAGTGAGAGACCCAGATGCATAACACAAAAATAAACCCTCAAACATAAGGGTTATCATACACGCTAAGCCCTATTCTTTTTGTTGGTGTATTGCAGGTGTGGAATGGAAGGAGTGAGAATGAGTGAAAAGAAGTGGGTAGGAATGGTTTGTTGTATCTGGGAGTGGAAATGAGCGCAAATGAGTCGAATGGAGTGAGAATATTGATATTAGTTATAATAATAATAATAATAATAATAATAATAATAATAATAATAATAAT
>JACYFF010031959.1:49921426-50022565 GCA_017589665.1 Selenicereus undatus | reverse complement strand
AACAACAACAACAACAACAACAACAACAACAACAACAACAACAACAATACCAATATTATTAATAATAATAGTCATAATAATTTTTAACACTAACAATACCAATTATTGATACTAAAATTTATATTAATACTATTAATAATTATTATTAATTTTAATTTTAATTATTATGACAATTATATGATAAATATGATTATTATCATAAATATTATTAATGAATATTAGTAATAATTACAATCATAATTAATATTAACATTAATATTAATTGTAACAATTAGGTTTAGAAGCAATAGTAATTATTAATATTAATATTAATATTAATTCAAATTACTAACTGCTATTGTTAGTTATAATTCATAATTATAAAAATAATAATTACTAATAAATAATATTATAAAAAATAATTATGATTAATATTAATATTAATTCATAATTAATAATAATAAATAATTATTATTATAATAATAGTAATTATTAATTTATTACAAAAATAATAATAAATTGTAATAATTATCAATATTAATAATAACAACTAATAATAATTATGATAATAATTCTTATTAATAGTAATAATAATAATAATCATAGTAATTGTTAGTGTTGATAATAATAATTGTTATTTATATTAACATTAATATTATTATTAATAACTATAAGTAATTAATAATTAATTTCATTATAATTATAATTATTACAATAGTTATTGTTTTTAATCAAAATCAGTAATAGTTACAACATTAATTACTGTTAATATTAATAATATTCAAAATTATGAATTTATTATATTAATACTAATAATTAATAAAAAAACAAATAATAAGCTTATGAATAATAATAATTATTATTAATATCGTTAATAATAATAGTTAATATTAGAAATTATTCTTGTTAATAACTATTATTTGATAAATAAATATTTAATTATTGTTTTGAATAAAACTAATCCTATTAGTTTTCTTATTAATTATAATAATTAACAATGATTAAAAATAATTATGCTAATAATAATTAATTAATTAATAGTAAAAATAACAATTAATCGTGATAATAATAATTATTATTATTAATTAGCAATAATAATTGCAACAATAATACTTGTTAATATTAATAATAGAAATCATAATCAAATAAGTGGGGGTGGGTAGGAGTGGGATGGAGTGGAAGAGAGTGGTATTTATTTTAAGAGGTGGGAAGTAGTGGAAAAGAGTGGGAATGAGTGCGAATAAGTGGAATGAGAGCATTTACCCACGAAAAGAACAGGGCTTAAGTAAAATAAAGCATCACGAAGCACATATAAACTGCCAAAGTAAACAAAGCTAGGAATCAAACACATTCATACATCCCTGGCTGAAAGGCCCAAAACAAGGATTGTTTGCCCACATATGCAAAGTCTAATGACTAATTGAAGGATGAAACAGAGAAGGGGGAATCACGACTGCACCCCATCATCGGCATTCTTTGTGACATCTTCACCAACATGGGACACCTCGGCATCCTTCTCGGATGAATCCTCTGGGGCATACTCAGGGAAGAACGGGTGGACAGTGGATGCTGCACTTGAATGTGGGTGGGAGACCTCTTAGCGAGCCTTCTCCTACCTCTGGGCATGAGTGTTCGTACCCTGCATTTCAACCACCTAGATCCACTTTAAGAGGATCCCCCAATCGAGCATGAAGAGCCCCTTGCCGCATCATGCTTCTTGCTAGACCTGGCCATAAGCTCCATCATTGTCTCCCTCGTCTTCTAAAAAGAAGTGTTGGTGGCATCAAGCTGCTCTTTCAGTTTGTACGCTAGCTCCTGGATCTTACACCCATTGACCTTGATCCTTTCCCCGAGGAACTCCATATCTTTCTTATCATGCCTTGCCTACTCCTTAAGAAAACTAAGCTTAGCCTCCACAATACGCTGGGAAGGAACGCATCGAAGGGCGGAGAAGGCAAAAACTATACCCTGAAAACAAAAAAAGGAGAACATTATGGCAAGTAAAATCGGGTGCGAAGGGAAGGACTAGTTGTGACTAGTGAAAATTGATACCTCCATGAAGTAGACTTGGGCAGCCTCTAGGGTGTTGGGAACCTCTTCTGAGCTCTGAGCTGGGGCAAGTTTCCACTTTTGGGAAAGCACTTAGATTAACAATGTCTTCCCCTCGTAATCAGCCGAGAGGAATGAACTCCTCTCCTTGGAAGGACAGTTACTCACGAAATTAGGAGGGGTGAGAACTCGTAAGGGAGCTTTCTTTTCTTTGTAGGAGGCTCGGTACACATCCCTCCTTGTCGAGGAACATCAGTAGGTTGGGACGTCATTCCTTTAAGCTACTCAAGACGTAACAGAGCTTTCATCTGCTCCAACACTTGGTTCTTCATCTACGATTCCAACGTAATAACCATGTTAAGTAGGGGACAAATACAATTTGGGGGAGGGGCACGCTTGATGGAGCTTAGCTTGTGTTTTTTAGAAGAAGAACATACCAAAATGAGGTCCTGCACCTACTGGATGATGTGCTCTCTAACCTGCTTTTCTTGCCTTGCATCGTCAAGGTGACTCATCTCCTCCTTGGTTAGCTTGCCCTTCATCTTGACCAGAGTGCCGATAGCTTCCTTTACAAACATAAAATCCAAATGCGTAAGGTTAGCAAATAAAGAATGCGAGCCACATACACAAACAACGATCAAGTTACCGTAGGGGATAATCGAACAAAGCCAAATGGCACAAAAGAAACATTCATAATCAAGTAACTTCTACAAGGAAGGCAAGTGCCCGGAGCTTTCACAATCTTTCCTGATCGAGGATTGACAAAGTCAATGAGCCGAAAGTAATTGATGGTAGCCATTTCCTTCTCCATATTTCAAGTTTGGTTTCGAAGCCGTCTTATTCCATATGGAGATAGTCTAGTCCCTTTTTACTTTCTTGACATACACGAACCTATACTTCCACCCGTGAACGGAGGAAGTTTTGTCCAAGGCCAATAGAAAACTAGTGCGGTTGGAAATTTGATACCAACCTTTCCCTCCACAGGTCTTATTAATTTTTTGAATTATATGGACATAAGTAAAGGACAAGGTCGTACACTCCATATGCTTAAGCTTGTAAATGGCGACAAAGGACATGATAGATGCCTACTGGTTGGGAACGAGTTGGCCAACCGTGATACCATATGTCTGGAGGATTTCCATAATGACCTTAGGAAGTGGGAATTGGATGCCATATTCTAAGGACTCCAAACACACTACAATGCAACCCCGAGGGGGGTCCGACACAGTGTTAGTGGGTGATGGAAGGATTACCCAATAGTAGCACTTGAAAAAAAAAAAACTTCACCTCAAGGTCAATAACTTTGTTGACTTCATCGCGAAAGGTTGGGTTGATGTAATGGGTACTAGGCCCGTCCTGCAGGTCATACATAGTGGGGTTTCTAGAAGGGGCAGGGTTTAGCTCTTGGGTATCCACTACATCAATGGTCGGTATGCCAATGCTAGCAAAAGGCTGAGGCAGTAGGTTGGCTACTGAAAACAACCATGGATGCGACACCAACCGACCTAAAAAATAAGAGTCAAGGGACAAAGAGTTTTTGGAGTTCTCCTCTAGAAAGTTTAGGTTTATTCGGAGGTAATGCCGCTATAGGATCATTATGGGAGGGCGTTGGTGGTGTCTAACCTCTTGGTCAAGATTATTAAAGTCACCTAAAGGTTAGTCTAGTTTCCTTTGTTATTACTTACTTTGGATACTTATTTATGGAGAAAGTAGATTAAATTTGTATAATAGAGTTGCTTAGCACAATTAATCAAATTGAAATCCCATATCTCAATTAAGACAATCTAGAGCTAATCCATTCTTGAGCTAATCACACATCATACCTAAGGTGGACTTTTTACCCATTCGCACCCCCTAAAAACCACACCAGCAAATTGACGTTGTTGTTATAGATTATGGCATTAGATTCACATTTGATTTATTCTTAATTGTTGTACATAGCTTAGTTTTAGTCATTTAGAAAAATTCAAAAAGAAATTGAAAAAAACAACCACAAACAAAAGAGAATGAATGAGTGATTGTACAAGGTCACCTAGTTGTTGTTGAAATTTCACCATTCCACACCGAGGCAACCCCAACCATGAAGCTTAATTTTGAAGAAATGGCGGAGGAACAAGCTCAAAGGCCTCCTCTTCCTCTCCTTTGGCTCCAATGAGTTTGAACCAAATTTTTTTTCCCACTAGGGTCCACTAATCCATCATATTTTCAAATCCTGCTACTTGGTGGGGATGTTGAATTTGCTTTAGTCCTCAATACATGACCATGCTTTCCAAATTCAGTGGAGATGGTAATGCTTATGTATTTCTAAGTGAGTTTGAGGAAGGATGCTTGATGATACAATTCCCTAATGTGCCCCAATATATTGTTAAGTTGCGTTTTATTCCTTTCAACTTGAAAGATTCGGCAAAAGTGGATGCATAGCCACCCAGCAAATTCCATTTCCAGATGGGATGTTTTTGAGGGTTTTCTTGAGAAAAATATTTCTTAAAGGTAAAACCATGAAACTAAGGAATGAAATCAATCACATCGGCCAACTTGAGAGAGAGTCCTTTTGGAAGTGCTGTGAAATGTTTAAAATTTTGCTTGCTCACTATCCTCACCATGGTCTGGAACGTTGGCATTTGTGCAGAATAATCTATAAAGGTCTTGACCAAGCCACAAGAACCATGGTAGAATCTATGTGCCAAGGGGGCTTTTTAAATAAGAGTGAGATCGAGGCATGGGATTTCTTAGAAGAGTTAGCGAAAAAAACCTTGTAATAGGAAACCACTAGGGATGAGAGTTTAGGTGCTAGAATCAATAGCCAAAAGGGAGGGATTCATATAGTGGCGAATACCACATATATTGATGCTAAACTTGCTGCCCTAGAAAATATGTTGAAGGGTTTTGTGTTGTCTCTAGCATTGACCAACTTTATCCCTCTCCAAGTGATGGAGATGTCACCATGCCCTTTGATTTAAAAGAATCAAATCAATTTAGCATTACTAATATGCTGGTTAAAGGTTGTATAATTCAACCAAGTTTTGTTTTAGTTGTTTCATTGCAGGACAAAAGGGAAGAATCCATCACTGACCCTATTTTGCAAGCAAAATTCGACGAACATAAAAATGGTTTAGGTCTGATATTCTTGCATGGATTTCAAGCTTAAGATGTCAGCTTTCCAAAAAGACAATTTGCATCCAATTTGGAGTTCATTTGGTCATTCAAATCAGCCATTTACCAAGATGTGTCAAAACTGTCCAGCAAACCAGAAACAACCCGGTTTTGATTAATTCATAACTTAAGCTATACTAATGCTTAAGTGATGAATTTATACATTTTTGGAGTCCTCAAGATGTGTAATTTCAGGTCCAAGCATCAAATTCCAATTATGCACAAAAGAGGATGAAGAAACAAGGAGTTTTCCAAAACTGGTCAGATTAGGCTCTAATCTGCACGGTTTTAAGTTTGAGTTTATTTAACCCATTTAAACTCACCCTAACCTTGATTTCTTGGTTGGGGGGGGATTATAGACATCCTAAAGTTACCCCGCCATGTTTAAAATCACAATTATACTCACTTTTGCTAAGCTTAATCAATGTCCTAAAACCAGCCAGAAACTGTTGCTAAACCCGGTTTAGTACAAGCTGAAGTATTTTAAGCTCTCAGCCATTTTCCTCCACTTTCAAGCTGATAGGCACGTCCCCCTATGCTTGGTACACACTTATAGGCATTCATTTGATTGGTTGCATGGCCAAAAGATGGTCCAATGAGAGCTTGATTGGTGTCCATGAGTTGCTTGCTTCCCATTGGCTAGCCGTAAAGTGGTTTCCTACTTTTGGGCTGACCAATGAGGTGAGAGTGAAGAATCCTCAGCATGTATTAAGGCTAATCATAGTGTATAATGATGTATTAATAGCTTAGACATAATTTAGATTTGTATTTCAATGTATTAGATTAAGTTAAGAATGTTGTAAACTAGATTAGTACTATTCAGCTTGTATTAGTGCTCTAAACCTTTCCTAAGCATTAAGGAAGGTTAGAAGTGTACTTTTTCTTGTTTACTGGCTTGCCTTGGCTGCCTATTAAAGCATCCCCATGGCCTAGCTTGTAACAACAACCCCTCTTGAAGTGATAAATCAGTTTTGAAAGCTTGTGTGCTTTCTTCTCTCAAACTCTTACTTGCTTATCCTTAATTAGGCCAATTAAGGTGGTGATCAAGTGAGTCTTAACAAGGATTAAGTGGTGTTTCTGTATCTTAATCTAAGTTAACGGCCCTAAACTTAAGCTTGGTCGTGATTTCTGTATCCTTGCTTTAGGTTTAGTTCTATCCTTTGATGCATACACTCAAGGTTTTCCTAAGGGAGCTTAATTGAGTTTTACTAGCTTTCTCTTGAGTTAGTAATTCTTAGTTTTGCTTCACCTCCATATTCCCACACTTACAAGCACCTTCCATGTCCATTTCCATACACAATCAAAGCTTAGACTTGTACTAAAAGCCTAGCTTCCACCCCATCATCTCAAACCACTTCAACCGTGCAAAGTGTTTTACTCACGGCCCCTTAGGCAGCAAAGTGGCACGGCCACCCCGTGCCATAGGGCACGACTGTGCCACCCTCACTTCATGGCCAAATTGCTTGGTTGTCACCTTTCTTGGTTGCTTGTTCCCTAATTCCATTCCCCCCTTGTGTTATACATCACCTCACGTTAAAGAACCTTTGGTTTATCACTTAGAATCACTTGATTCTAAGTTCCATTCTTCCTCCACATACTTGATGCCTCACAACCATCATTTAATGTGTTCATTTTCACTTGTTTCCCCTTGATGTTATCTTCCCTTGGTTGCTAATTTAGTTGTATTCTATTGAACCCTAGCTTGGTCATCGGCAGGTACATCATATTTGGTATCAGAGCTAAGTCTCATCCTTGGCCTGGTTCATCCTTGCTCCCACAAACAAAATCCAAACACATCCCCCTTAACCTACATCAAGTACTACCATGAGTTTCAGCATGAGTCTTGAAGAAAGATTTGATGAATGTATGAGACAACATGAGTTGATGTTCGGATTCAGTTTAGTCCCTCACAAGAAGACTACCCTTGTTGCAAAGAGCATGCAAAGATGTTCTAAGTGTCAAGGTATTGGGGTCATTCTACCTCAATCTGCCCCAACAAAGAAGCATACACTTTGGCTCAAGTCTTAGAAGCCAATGAAGAAAAGAAGGAGGAAGAAAATGAAGAATCAAATGGTTACATACTTGAGGAAACTCAAGAAGAGATCATTAAAGAAGAGGCTAGTGAAGAAGAACAATTGGCTTTGAATGAAGTTCTAAGCCAAGTACAAGATGAACCATGCTTCCCACCACTTGAACAACCTTTTAGCAAAGGGAGTTCAAGCTCTTCATCCCCACCCCACCACCTTGCCCACGCCACCCCCACCCACAAAAATACACTCCCCACAAAATTCTGTCAATCCATTCCAGAACCCTCACAAAAAGACCCTAACCATGTGTTAAGTGACTTTGAAGAGGAAGTTCGTAGCATGTTCCCCCACTCTCCTTTGTTAATCATTCATATTCCTAAGGAGAAGAAGAAGAAAGAAGTCTCCAGAACCAAAAGAGACTTATTTTCTTGGCTAATTTTATTCCAACCAGAATTGGATTAAGGAGAGCCCCTATTACTAGCTAGGTTGATTTGAGGACAAATCTTTTTTAACAAAGGAAGGATGATGGAGATGTCACCATGCCCTTTGATTTAAAAGAATCAAATCAATTTAGCATTACTAATATGCTGGTTAAAGGTTGTATAATTCAACCAAGTTTTGTTTTAGTTGTTTCATTGCAGGACAAAAAGGGAAGAAGACATCACTGACCCTATTTTCCAAGCAAAATTCGACGAACATAAAAATGGTTTAGGCCTAATATTCTTGCATGGATTTCAAGCTTAAGATGTCAGCTTTCCAACAAGACAAGTTGCATCCAATTTGGAGTTCATTTGGTCGTTCAAATCAGCCATTTACCAAGATGTGTCAAAACTGTCCAGCAAACCAGAAACAACCCGATTTTGATTAATTCATAACTTAAGATATACTAATGATTAAGTGATGAATTTATACATTTATGGAGTCCTCAAGATGTGTAATTTCAGTTCCAAGCATCAAATTCCAATTATGAACACAAGAGGATGAAGAAACAAGGAGTTTTCTAAAACTGGTAAAATTAGGCTCTAATCTGCACGGTTTTAAGTTTGAGTTTATTTAACCCATTTAAACTCACCCTAACCTTGATTTCGTGGTTGGGGGGGATTATAGACATCCTAAAGTTACCCCCCATGTTTAAAATCACAATTATACTCACTTTTGCTAAGCTTAATCAATGTCCTAAAACCGGCCAGAAACTGTTGCTAAACCCGGTTTAGTACAAGCTGAAGTATTTTAAGCTCTCAGCCATTTTCCTCCACTTGCAAGCTGATAGGCACGTTTCCCTATGCTTGGCACACACTTCTAGGCATTCATTTGATTGGTTGCATGGCCAAAAGATGGTCCAATGAGAGCTTGATTGGTGTCCATGAGTTGCTTGCTTCCCATTGGCTAGCCGTAAAGTAGTTTTCTACTTTTGGGCTAACCAATGAGGTGAGAGTGAGGAAATCTCAGCATGTACTAAGGCTAAGCATAGTGTATAATGATGTATTAATAGCTTAGACATAGTTTAGATTTGTATTTCAATGTATTAGATTAAGTTAAGAATGTTGTAAACTAGATTAGTACTATTCAGCTTGTATTAGTGCTCTAAACCTTTCCTAAGCATTAAGGAAGGTTAGAATTGTACTTTTGTTTGTTTACTAGCTTGCCTTGGCTGCCTATTAAAGCATCCCCATGGCCTAGCTTGTAACAACAACCCCTTTTGAAGTGATAAATCAGTTTTGAAAGCTTGTGTGCTTTCTTCTCTCAAACTCTTACTTGCTTATCCTTAATTAGGCCAATTAAGGTGGTGATCAAGTGAGTCTTAACAAGGATTAAGTGGTGTTTCTGTATCTTAATCTAAGTTAAGGGCCATAAACTTAAGCTTGGTGGTGATTTTTGTATCCTTGCTTTAGGTTTAGTTCTATCCTTTGATGCATACACTCAAGGTTTTCCTAAGGGAGCTTAATTGAGTTTTACTAGCTTTCTCTTGAGTTAGTAATTCTTAGTTTTGCTTCACCTCCATATTCCCACACTTACAAGCACCTTCCATGTCCATTTCCATACACAATCAAAGCTTAGACTTGCACAAAAAGCCTAGCTTCCACCCCATCATCTCAAACCACTTCAACCGTGCAAAGTGTTTTACTCACGGCCCCTTGGGCAGCAAAGTGGCACGGCCACCCCGTGCCATAGGGCACGACCGTGCCACCCTCACTTCGTGGCCAAATTGCTTGGTTGTCACCTTTCTTGGTTGCTTGTTCCCTAATTCCATTCCCCCCTTGTGTTATACATCACCTCACGTCAAAGAACCTTTGGTTTATCACTTAGAATCACTTGATTCTAAGTTCCATTCTTCCTCCACATACTTGATGCCTCACAACCATCATTTAATGTGTTCATTTTCACTTGTTTCCCCTTGATGTTATCTTCCCTTGGTTGCTAAGTTAGTTGTATTCTATTGAACCCTAGCTTGGTCATCGGTAGGTACATCACCAAGTGATTTCATGTTCTCAATGTCAATCCATGAATCACTGTTAGTTTTATTTCATTGCTTCTATTTTTTGTTTCCCAATTAATTTTATTTGCCTCCAGTAGTTTTTTTTTCTATTGTTTTGAGTGCGCCGGTTTTCTTTTTCTGGGTCTGTGTTTGCGGTAGTAGTGTAAATCACTAGTGGGGGGTATAACTGAGGTTGTGTTGGGTGTGTTAGCTTTATTGTTTAATTTTATCCTTTTAGTTAGTAGTTTTACGACTGACTAGGGTGTTTTCTTGCCTAATAGTTACCTAGGCTTGTCTACTAAGTCTGTGGTTCCCGGTAGCCAGCATCTCTGTTCCTTTTAGTTTCAGTGTCTGATCCCTTCCCTTTTATTTGAGCCCACCTGTAGTTTATTTTGGGGAGCTTTTCGTAATTTTTGTAATTTGCGTAATTTGCTTCATTTTGTTTTGTTAGTTAGTAGCAACTATAATTTGTGTTTTTTGCGTAATTTTGTTGTTGTGAGGAGTGTATTAGTAGTATTAGCAGTTTTAGCAATATTGTATTAGTTTATTATTTTTAGTCAGTAGTTTTGTGCTTGTTAAGTGTGTTCTCTTGCCTAGTTGTTTTCCAGGCTTGTGGCGAGTAATGTAGTAGCTTCAGCCAATCCTCCAGGGGTTAATGGGGTTAGGCGCGGTGTAGGGCTGAGGAAGGTGCGCCTAGCGTCTTGGAAGATTGGGTCTCTTACGGGTAAGTCGATAGAATTAGTTAAGTCTTTGCGTAGGCATAAGATTAGCATAGCGTGTGTTCAAGAGACGAAGTGGGTGGGTGCTAAAGCTAGAGAGATTGATGGTTACAAGCTTTGGTATTCGGGGTCAATCAAGGCGAAGAATGGAGTTGGAATCTTGGTTGAGAAGGAGCTAGCGGACTTCGTGGTTGAAGTGCGGCGGAAGAGCGACCGGATTATGGCCATTAAGGTTTTGGTGGGTTCAGTTTTTGTCAATGTGGTTAGTGTTTATGCACTGCAAGTAGGCCTGCCGGAGGACATTAAGAAGCTTTTTTGGGAGGATTTAGATATGGTCATCCAAGATGTACCTCGAAGCGAGAAGCTCTTCACAGGAGGCGACTTTAACGGTCATATTGGCGCGGAATCAGTTGGGTACGACGCGGTCCACGGGGGTTTTGGTTTCGGAGAGAGAAACACGGGAGGGGTTTCCGTGTTGGACTTCGCGGTGGCCTTTGATTTGTTAGTGGTCAACTCCTTTTTCAAAAAGAAGGATGATCACTTAGTGACCTTCAAGAGCGGCTCTTGCAGGACCCAAATCGATTACTTTCTAACGAGGTCGGATAGCCGGAGATCGTGTAAGGACTGTAAGGTGATCCCTAGCGAGTATCTGGGAACGCAACATAGGTTGTTGGTTCTGGATGCAGATTTCAAGAGTTCAATGAGGAAAAAGGGAAGAGCAGGAGACCCCAGAGTTAAGTGGTGGACCCTCACGAAGGAGAACGCGACGTTAATAGCGGAGAGAATTACTGAGGAAGGAGCTTGGAGGAGGGCTGAAGATGCAGATTCAATGTGGGAGGCTATGGCAGATTGTATACGAAGGTCGGCTAAGGAAATCCTAGGTTTTTCCAAGAGAGGTGGCAACAAGATGGAGGGTGCCTGGTGGTGGAATGAAGACGTAAAGGAGAGAGTCAATGAGAAAAAAGAGGCGTACGCGGAGGTCATGAACAGTGGCTCTGACGAAGAAAGAGCGACTAAGAGGATTATATATAAGGCAGCTAAGAAGGTAGTCAAGAAAGCTGTGGTGGCAGCAAAGAGCCTGGCTTTTGATAGATTGTATCATAGATTGGGGACCAAGGAGGGGGAGAAGGAAGTTTTTAAACTGGCAAAAACTAGGGAAAGGAAGACTAGGGATTTAGGTGTGGTGAGGTGCATCAAGGACGAAGATGGTAAGGTGTTGTATGAGGATGCTGAAATCAAGGAGAGATGGCAACTGTTCTTTGCTAAACTCCTTAATGGGGAGGGGATGGGAGAAGCCTGTAGTGGGGCGGAGAAGGTAGTGATAGGCTTTTTGATCCACAAATGTATGGCCATATAACAAAGGATGAGATTAAGGAGGCCTTGAAGAAGATGGCGAATGGGAAGGTAGAGGGTCTGGACCAGATTCCGGTGGAAGTTTGGAAGTGTCTGGGGGAAGCAGGTTTAGAGTGGCTTTCGGAGCTTTTCAACGTCATTTTTAGGAGCGCTAAGATGCCCAAAGAATGGAGGGCAAGCACAGTCATTCCCCTATACAAAAACAAAGGGGATATTCAAGATTGTAATAATTTTAGGGGTATTAAGTTGCTCAGCCACACTATGAAGCTATGGGAGAGGGTGATCGAGAGAAGGTTGCGAAGAGATGTTGCAATTTCAGAGAATCAATTTGGTTTTATGCCAGGCAGGTCGACCATAGAGGCGATTTACCTTCTCAGAAGGCTCATGGGTTTGTACAGGGATAGAAAGGTGGATCTCCATATGGTGTTCATTGACCTGGAAAAAGCATATGATAGAGTCTCGCGGGAAGTGTTATGGAGTTGTTTGGAAAAGAAAGGGTTGTCGTCCATGTATATTCGTGTGATTAGTAGGGGTCTGCACCAGGACTTAGCCCTAAGCCCGTTCCTTTTCACCTTAGTTTTAGATGAACTTACTAGAGGGATTCAGGGGGAGGTTCCGTGGTGTATGCTTTTTGCAGATGATATTGTTATTATCGATGAGACCAGGCAAGGGGTGAATGACAAGTTGGAGAGTTGGCAGCTTATGCTGGAAGCTAGGGGTTTTAGATTGAGCAGATCAAAAACGGAATACATGCATTGTTGTTTCAGTGGAAGGATAGAAGAGGGGGGAGAAGTCACCCTGGATGGGAGACACATACCTAAGGTAGATAAGTTTAAGTACCTTGGCTCGATCATCCAGCAAAATGAGGACATTGACGAGGATATTAACCAGCGCATAAGAGTGGGCTGGCAAAAATGGAAGTCTGCCTCAGGGGTGCTGTGTGACAAGAGGGTGCCCTTAGGATTGAAAGGCAAAGTCTATCCGATGGTAGTTCGACCGGCTGTCCTATATGGATCGGAATGTTGGCCCTTAAAAAAGACACAGGTTAAGAGATTGATGGTAGCTGAGATGAGGATGGTCAGGTGGATGTGTGGTTTTACGAGAATGGACAGAGTTAAGAATGATGTAATCAGGGACTTAGCTAAAGTGACCCCCATAGAAGAGAAGATGAGGGAATCAAGACTCTGATGGTTCGGCCACGTCAAAAGGAGAATTATGGCCGCCCCAGTGAGGCGGTGTGAGTTAATCGATGTCCCCGGTGGTAAGAGAGGAAGGGGTAGACCGAAGAAGAGTTTGGACGAGTTGATTAGAGAGGACTTGAAAGTAGTGGGTTTGATGGAGGACTTGGCTCAGGATAGGAGGATGTGGCGAAGTAGGATTAGGATTTTAGATGGTAGAGAAGCGACTCTGTAGTTGTCTGTAACTGTAGTGGTTTGGTGCTGGTAGGGGTCTGTCAGGCTCGTATGCAGGTTGGGCTTTTTTCTGAGAGTGACGGCAGCTGCTTAAAGTAGAGTGTTGAGGTACGTTCTTTCAACTTTCTTTCAGTTTCAGCTTCTTTGACACTGTTTTTCCTCTTTAAATGCTTCGCAAACGCTGTCTTCTATAAAAAATTTTCACCAAACCTTTTTCGTGGGTCTCTTGGAATCAACCTCTCTACGGGTAGGAATATCGGTAGGGGTAAGGTTGCCTACAGCTGGATCTCCCCAGACCCCGCGAAAGCGGGACCCACACTGGGAGGTATTGTTGTTGTGTTGTTGTAATGTCAATCCATGAATCATTCTCTAAGTGCATGTCTCCTATTTTCTCAATAATTAGCTATAAGCCAAGAGGGGTCAAGTGAATGCGGCCATCCAAATGCCAAAATTGGATCCCTACTTTCCTACTTACAGTCCAGGGTGGGCTAAGCACCCAAATTTCTCATGGACCGTGCCCAATGCTCAAGGGGGAGGCTTCCAAGGAAATTCTTCATCTTCTACATGCCAAAAGCCACCCTTATAAGGGGCATATAATGCTCCTAAGGGTACCCCTCCTTAACCACATATTGTTCAATCATATCCCCTTCCCAATTATAATGATTTGGATAAAGTGAATAAGAAAGTCAATGATATGAAGATGATGATTAGAGAACTTACCAAGCTGAATGAGACACTGATGAAGACAATGAGTAAACAATTTACACAATTAGCCATGTCTAATAGGAAAAAGGGGGTTTTTCGTAGTCAACCAGAGGCAAACCCAAGAGGGGGGGTCTCCTCTTCATTTGACCCAAATGTTGTTCAAAAAGTGAATGAGTAAAAGGTTTACACCCATGTGGGTGAGCAAAATGAGAATGAGTGCCCAATGTGCTTCCTTCCTTAATTGACTCAATTCCCTCTTAGGAGATGTATTAACCCAAGGACAATGAGCTAATAAATGATCTATCCCTCATAGGGATGCTCCTATACCTTCCCATTCGGCTTCCAAAACCCCTCTGGTTTTCCCTAACTGATTGAAGAAGAAGAAAGTGCAATCTCATGTTGATAAGATTAGGAAGAATTTCTCTCAAATCAAAATCAACATTTGTCTTCATGATGCGATACAACAAATGGCCCTTATGCCAAGAGCAAGGTCAAGTGAATGCAGCCATCCAAACCCCTACTTTCCTACTTACAATCTGGGGTGGGCTAAGCACCTGAATTTCTCATGGACCGTGCCCAATGCTCAAGGTGGGGCTTTCCAAGAAAATTCTTCATCTTTTACATACCAAAAGCCACCCTTCTAAGGGGCATACAATGTTTCTAGGGTACTCCTCCTCAACCACAAATTGTTTAATCATATCCCCTTCACAGTTATAATGATTTGAATAAAGTGAATAAGAAAGTCAATGATATGAAGAGGTTGATTATAGAACTTAAGGAGTTGAATGAGACAATGATGAAGACAATGAGTAAACAATTTGCATAATTAGCCATGTCTAATAGGGAAAATGGGGTTTTTCGTAGTCAACTAGAGGCAAACCCAAGAGGAGGATCTCCTCTTTATTTGACCCAAATGATGTTCGAAAAGTAAATGTCATAATTTCTCTATGATCGGGTAAAAAGGTTAACACCTATGTGGGTGAGCAAAATGAGAATGAGTGCCCTTCCGTATCATCTTCTCTCCTCTCCCTTCATAGTTGTGATGTGTTCCCTTCCCTAATTGATTCAATTCCCTTTTAGGAGATGTATGAACCCAAGGAGGAAAGTGCAATCTCATGTTGATAAGATTAGGAAGACTTTCTCTCAAATCAAAATCAACATTCCTCTACATGACGCGATACAATAAATGCCCCTTATGCCGTTTTCTTAAAGATTTGTGCACCACTAAGAGAGTTGCCAATGTCCCCAAAAAGGAATTCATAACATCTAATGTGAACTCAATTATTTCAAACCAAGTGTATCTTAAGTGCCAGATGTGCCCCACAATCTTAATTATAATTAGCAATTACAACATTCGTTGGGCCCTTCTTGACTTGGGTGCTAGTGTTAACCTTCTACCTTTTGCGGTGCATGAAAGGTTAGCTTAAGGGGAGCTATAACCTACAAAGATAGTCCTTCAATTGGCTGACCGATCTACTAGACTCTTTAGAGGGATGGTTCAGGATGTGTTGATAAAGTGGGGGGATTCATATTTTCAATTGACTTTGTTGTTTTAGAGACCGAAGTTGTGATGGGTCCCGTAAATGAAATGCCGATCATCCTTGGTTGACCTTTCCTTGCCACTTCTAATGCTCTCATCAAATGTAGGGATGGGAAAATAAGGTTGAAATTTGAAAATATGAGAACGGAATGAACATACTTACCCTACAAAAGCAATCCATGGGGTTTGATGACTTTGAGTACCCCACTCTTAATTAGGTAGGTGACTTTTTGTTCAAGGACATATAGTTTGACCATGAAGAGGAGTTAATGTCATGTGTGTATGAGTCATTTTGTGTGGAGTATGAACTCGAATTTGATGCATTTGCATTTGAGGAACAATGTGATGACTCACTACATTCATCGATTTTTATATCCCTCTCCTCCCTTCCCTCTCCATCTCAGGAGGCACCTTTTAGTATGCCCTCATCCTCCTCTCTTGAATTAAAATCCCTTCCCAATATGCTCATACATGCATCCTTGGATCCAAATAAAACTTTCCCTGTGATAATTGCTAATGATTTGAATCTGGACCAAGATATTCAAGTCCTAGATTTGTTAGGGGAAAACCAAGAGGCTCTAAGGTGGACCTTAGGAGATATTAGAGGCATTAGTTCTACCATAGTGCAACGTTGAATCCACCTAGAGGACAATGCCAATGTCTACCAAGATAGACAAAGAAGGTTGAACCCCACTGTAGAAGGCAAAAAATCTATGACAAATCGGAACGTGCCACGTGTAAAAAATAATCCAATTATAGATTGCCATGTGTCACGTTAACTTTGGTGGACCCGTTTGATCAAAATTAAGTTCAGCCAATTAAATGCCACCACATGTCATTGATGATGCAGAAATTAGTAATTATTTTCTTTATTTAAAAATAAAAAAATAATTACTGGGCCGAGGCCTAAAACCCGGCTCTAACCCTAACTGGCAGAGCCTATAAATAGGGGTCTTCTCCCTTCATGTGGATCATTCAGCATCTGCAGAATTCAGAGCTCAGACAGCAAGGAGCATCTAGCTACCAAGCAAGAAGGATCAAAACTTGTAGAGCTTCAGAAACTACAATCAACCACTTGTAGATCAAAATCAAGAACAGTCTTCAGAGTTGTTCAATCGATTTGCATCAACCGAGATCAAGCATCAAGCCCTCGAAATACTCAAGTCATTAGGAGATCGAATCAGAGGATTAGTCCATTATATTAAATTCAGAGATTGTACCCATATACAACATCAATACAAAATTTAATTTGTTTATGAATTTCTTGTCTAATTTATTTTAGGCACGAAATTTTGTGTTTACAAATTTTTGGCACGCTCGGTGGGACATTCTCTGCCTCTCATCTCTTTCTCAAAACCACAAACTCTACATTCCCTCGAAGACGACATGGCCCCTAAGACTGCCATCTCTCAACCTTCAAGGAAAGTTGTCCGATCCACATCTCAAGGATCGACAACCGCTAGCGTTACATCTAGCGGAGTCATGACTAGAAGCATGCAAAAGCTGCTGCTGTGATTGCCATAAAACAATCAGTTGGGACTGTCCTGTCGCAGTCTCGCAAGATCCCAAGCCTTGACTCCAACCTGCCTAAAGGAGTCAGCAAAGTCACTTCGCATCCTTTGAAGCAAAAACCTGTTGTTGGCTTCAAAATGCATCAAACAATTCTGCAAGAGATGGATGAGCTTCAAACTCAGGCTGACCTTACCTTCAAACCTTTCGGTGTAGAAGATCACGGCTATACTAGCAGTGACTCCTCACCGGCATTGCCGAGAGAATTAGTTACTCAATCGGAGACCGAATCTTCAAATTCTGTCATTATGCCAGCCATGGTGACGAAGGCGAACAACGTAGAAGAACAGCTCGCAAATATGAAAGCAACATTAGAGAGGCTTGCTAAAGAGAGTCTAGAGAAAGACGCTCAAATCAAGCGTCAAAGTGAGCAAATTGCTACTCTAATGAAGAAGCTGGAAAGGCAACTGTGCGAATCCTCTAGCAAAGGCTCGGAGGGCGAAGAGTCTGATAAGGAGTCTAATCACAGCGAAGACTCTGATGATGAACGGATAAAAAAGGAGTCCTCATTGGGCTCGATGTCCGTTGAACAGATTCAAAGTCTAATTGCAAATGCCGTTAAGGCTTAATTGGGGGGAGGAACTCACAAGGCGCATCTGTACACTAAGCCTTATACGAAAAGAATTGATGCCCTTCGTATGCCCCATGGCTATCAGCCCCCTAAATTCAACCAATTCGATGGTAAGGCCAATCCCAAACAGCACATCGCTCACTTCATTGAAACGTGCAGCAATGCTGACACTGGGGGAGACAGGTTGGTAAAGCAGTTTGTTCGATCTCTTAAAGGGATCGCCTTTGATTGGTATATAGACTTGGAGCCTAAGTCTATTAACAGTTGGGAACAAATGGAGCAGGAGTTCCTCAACAGATTCTACAGCACCTAGCGCACTGTTAGTATGACGGAGTTGACAAATACTAAGCAGTGGAAGGATGAGCCGGTCCTCGATTACATCAATCGTTGGAGATCTCTCAGCCTCGAATGCAAAGACCGTCTGTCCAAGGCCTCCGCCGTCGAGATGTGCGCTCCAAGGCATGGAGTGGGACCTGTTTTATGTCTTGCAGATGAGCAAGCCTAGGATCTTCCAAGAGCTAGCTACGAAGGCACATGAAATGGAAATGACGATAGCAAATCTTCGCAGCAACCCATCCTCCTCATATGAGTTCAAGAAGGACAAAGGTGAGATCAAGAAGAACTCAAAGCCTTCCAAGGCACCAGCAAACGAATCCATGGCCATTTCCATTGAGGAACCTGTACGGATTTCAGGGAAATCTAGGCCAGAAGAAAAGAAAGGAGCATTCTCGAGGGATGTTGGACGGAAGCGACCTACGTTAAAAGAGCTCCAAGAAAAGAAGTGCCCATTTCCTAATTCGGACTTGTCAGGGATGTTGGATGACCTACTTGAAAGTAGGATCATCGAGCTCCTTGAACCTAAGCGACCAGAAGAAGCTGGAAGGACAAGCAACTCGAAGTACTATCGCTATCACAGGGTTGTTAGCCATCCTTTAGAGAAATGCATTACTCTTAAATAACGCATTATGCAACTAGCCAGGGATGGAAAGATCATATTGGACCTGGATGACTCCGCCGGGTCCAATCATATTTCTGCTGATGTGGAGTACTCTTCTCCATCGCGGCAACAAAGGCCTACTCGATCTTATCAACAAAGGGAGAGCAGCACAATCCGTTCTCAAGGACTATTCACCATTCAGTTCGGAAGCTTGGAGCCTGTCGTCGTTCCCTTGACGGTTAGGGGTCCGGTGATGGAGATAAATTCCAATCCGGCCGAAGACGAAGAAGGGTGGATGGTTGTCACTCGAAGGAGGCCAAGGAATCCAAAACAAGCTCAGCCACCGCCCCTTCGCCAAAGAAAGAGACAAGGTAGGAGGAAGACTCCTCAGTGTATGAAGAGTAAGAAAAAGTCAAAGGCTAGCAAGAGACACAAAGTCCAACCTATTGACTTACTCGAGCAGAAGTCGCTTGTTCCTATCACACTAGAGGAATTTTTCCCAGTGAGATTTCTTGAGAAGATCACTGTTAACATGACTTCGTGTTATGAGCTGGAGAATGAGGAAGATGAGAAGGAAGCAAAGTTATAAAAACCTCCCAAAAATGATGGTGAGGCTCTAACTAGTTTAGAGACCTTACCGATCTGTGGCGATTGGAGGCAATTTTTCAGCTTGCCAAAAGAGATACGTCAACAGATTGTTGCGGCCTTGCAGCACCCAAAGGTTTATGTTGACAAGGTGAAAAGTGCGGGTCAACCAGTGAAAGATGTCGCCCATTATGCTGCTTGCAACACCGCCATCACTTTTACTGATGATGACCTGTTGTTGGGCTCCAAGCCTGACAACCGCCCCCTGTTCGTCACTGTTTATATCAGGGAACAAAAGGTCAAACAAATCCTTGTAGATGGAGGGTCGGCGGTTAACATCATGCCTAAGTCTACAATGAATGAGTTAGGGATCACGATGGAAGAGCTTTCTAAGAGCCGAATGGTGATCCAAGGATTTAGCCTGGAGAGTCAACGTGCAATCGACATGATTCGCCTTGAGCTGATGATGGGAGACCTATCAACATCTTCGATCTTCCATGTGATTGATTCGAAGACTTCATACAAGCTATTGCTAGGACGTCCATGGCTTCACGGGCATGGGATAGTCGCTTCAACTCTCCACCAGTGGCTCAAGTATTATCGCGGAGGAGAAAGGAAGATTGATGGTGACATTCGGCCATTCACTAGGGCAGAGTCATATTTCGTTGATGCTAAATTCTTTGAAGAAGATTCGGCGCTTAAGGAAATGATGATATCGACAATTTCATCCACGGGTAAAGGTGAGCCAAAAGCTACCAGGAATTCGCATGTGGCAATAGGGCATGATGGTACGAAACAACAACAGGGCGAAAGGGATGATAAGCAAGTTAGGGAAATACAGTATGTCAAACAAGTTGCGAGACAGATGACAGCTTTGACAAACTCCATGACACCGGTTTTGAGATACATTCCGAAATCCTGTCATAAGGAAGGAGAATCACCCTTCGGTGGCGTTGTGAATGGAGAGTCTGAAAGTAAGATTACTAGGAATGCTGACGAGGCAAACTTGAACACCCATAAAGAAAGTGTTGCGTTGCCAACGCAAAACATGAACCAATCGAAGGTGAGCAGACACCCCCTCCCTGGGTTTGTTTCCTCTTCTAAGGCTTTGTTGAAAGAAGAAGAAGTGTTGCCACATACGCGTACCAAGGACGGATTTGACCCAAATGCATACAAGCTTATGGAAAGAGCTAGTTATAACTTCCAAAACCCAGCTACCTTAGGGAAGGTAATCGAAGTCAAGCCTCATGGCCTCAATGATACTCAAAAAATGATCCAAGAGCAAGGAGGTTCAGTGAGTGTCTCTAAAGTCGGACTTGGTTACACACCGTTACAGCCAGTAAAAATCTCGGGGCGATGAAGGAACAAGCAGTCAGTCGTTCAACACATCTCTGACGAGGAGGTAGATGGGAGTGAAAAGGAGGATGAGCCACCTAGCAAGAGGACTTCTGTATTTGACATATTACAATCGTCGGATTCAACAACACGGCCATCTGTCTTCACCAGAATTGGGGCACAGTCAAAACCTTCAGTATTCAATAAGATTAAGAAAGGGATAGTGCCCTCGAAGACATCTTCCCAAAAGTTCAAAGGTTCCGTATTTAACCGTCTAGGTGATACAAACGAGGTACGAAGTTCTATTCCTTCACGGATGAAACGACTTTCAACCTTGGACGTTAAGACGGAAGGTTCATTGCGAGTGAAAAGGCGCACTGTGATCCTCACTTGTCAACAAAGTAACCCTGACTCGAACGAGGAGGAAGAGCGAGGTGAAATGGCTTCCTCTCACCATGTCACAGCTCGAGAATACGAGGATTCAGATTCAGAGACGGAGCCTGCAGAGACTCCTAAAACCCTTAAGGACGGGGGGCAAGCTACGGTCGATGATCTGAAAGAATTGAATCTTGGTACCACAGACGAACCTCGCCCCATTTATATAAGTTCGTTGCTGACGCCCGAGGAAGAAAGTTAGTACTTTAATCTCCTCTCGAAATATAAGGACGTGTTCGCATGGAGCTATAAAGAAATGCTAGGGCTTAATCCCAAAGTTGCTATTCATCGCTTGTCCATCAAAAGGGGAGTGTCTCCAAAGAAGCAGCCCCAACGACGTTTCCATCCAGAGTTGGTACTTGAAATTGAAAAAGAAGTCAATAAACTCATTGAAGCATGGTTCGTTCGGGAGGTAAAATATCCAACCTGGATCGCAAACATTGTCCCCGTAAGGAAGAAAAACGGACAACTTCGTATCTACGTAGACTTTCGGGATCTCAATGATGCATGTCCAAAGGACGATTTTCCGCTCCCTATCACCGAACTCATGGTTGATTCGACTACGGGGCACGAGGGCTTATCATTCATGGATTGTACTGCAGGATATAATCAAGTCCAAATGGTGCCAGAAGACCAGGAGGCCACAGCTTTTCGCACACCCAAAGGCATTTTCTGTTACAAGGTGATGCCTTTCGGCTAAAAGAATGCGGGGGCAACATATCAAAGGGCAATGCAAAACATTTTTGATGATATGCTCCACAAGACAATTGAATGTTACGTCGATGACTTGGTGGTCAAATCTAAAAAGAAATGCGACCATATTCCAGATCTTCCTAGCGTCTTCGAACGTCTACGGAAATGTCAGTTGAAGATGAACCCACTCAAGTGTGCATTTGGAGTCACTTCTGGGAAATTCTTGGGCTTTGTCGTCCGCCATAAAGGGATCGAGATTGACCAATCCAAGATCAAAGCAATCCAAGAAATGCCAGAGCCTAAGAATCTCAAAGAGCTTCGTGGCCTTCAAGGTCACCTGGCATATATTCAAAGGTTCATATCAAATCTAGCTGGACGTTGTCATCCTTTCAGCCACCTCATGAAAAAGGGAGCACCTTTTGATTAGGACGAGTCATGTCGCGAAGCCTTCGCGAAAATCAAGAACTACTTGTCGAACCCTTCGGTATTTGGAGCACCAGTCCCTGGCAAGCCTCTTATACTCTACATCGCGACTCAAGAACAATCGTTGGGAGCACTGTGTGTTCAAAAGAATAAGGAAGGAAAAGAAGTAGCTCTATACTACTTAAGTTGTACATTGGTGGGGGCTGAATCGAAGTATTCACCCATGGAAAAGATCTGCTTGTCAATTGTATTTTCCGTTCAAAAACTCAAACATTACATGCAGGCATATACAGTGAATGTGGTTTCTAAAGCCGATCCCATCAAGTACATTTTGTCAAGGCCAGTCCTCAGTGGACGGCTTGCGAAGTGGGCTATGATCTTGAAGTAGCATGATCTTGTCTATGTGCCACAAAAAGTGGTCAAGGGGCAAGCACTAGTAGAATTCCTAGCCGATCACCCAATTCCTGATGAGTGGGAGCTAAACGATGACTTACCAAGTGAAGATGTGCTCTTGTCGATATCCTCCCGCCTTGGGAAATGTACTTTGACGGAGCTGCAAGAAGCGATGGAGCTAGTGCCGGCGTAGTGTTTATCTCTCCTGAAAGGCATGTCCTCACCTACTCATTCGTGTTAACCCATTTATGCTCAAATAACACGGCTGAGTACCAGGCATTGATCTTGGGCCTTCAAATGGCTATCGAAATGGGAATCAAAGACCTTGACATCTACGGTGATTCTCAATTAGTCATCAAACAGCTTCTCGAGGAATATGAAGTCACAAAGGACGACCTCTTATCCTACCATAAATATGCCTTGCAACTGCTCGACAAGTTTGAAATCGCCAAGTTACAGCACGTTCCTAGGAGTGCCAACAAGATGGTTGACGCACTCGCAAACCTTGCAGCCACTTTGGCACTGGGGACAGAAGAAAGCGTGAATGTCCCCGTTTGTAACTGGTGGGTTGTTGCACCTCTCGCTGAAGAGTCTAAGGAAGAGGTCAATGCGATTAGTGCCTAGGAAGTAGACGAACAAGACTGGTGCCAACCACTCATTGATTAGCTGCAGCATGGGAGGCTCCCTAACGATCCAAGGCATAAGACAGAAATCCAACGAAGAGCTCCCCGCTTCCTTTATTTCAATGGGACTCTTTATTGGCGTTCCTTCCGTGGCATTTGGTTACAATGCTTGGGAGATGAAGAAGCAAGACAAACAATGGAGGAAGCACACTCAGGAATATGCGGAGTACACCAAGCAGGGCCCAAATTACATGATCGAATCAAGAGGATGGGTTACTACTGGCCTACCATGGTGCAAGACTGCATTAACTATGCAAAAAGGTGCGAGCCTTGCCAGTTTCATGCAAATTTTATTCATCAACCTTCGAAGCCACAACCACTCCATCCAACTGTGGCTTCTTGGCCATTTGAAGCTTGGGGGCTTGATGTTGTGG
Organism: Selenicereus undatus; assembly: GCA_017589665.1. Lineage (NCBI taxonomy): Eukaryota > Viridiplantae > Streptophyta > Magnoliopsida > Caryophyllales > Cactaceae > Selenicereus > Selenicereus undatus. The sequence continues at coordinate 49,999,154 of JACYFF010031959.1, read as the reverse complement.
GCCCTATTACTCCAAAATCCTCTGCTGGCCACTCGTACATCTTGGCAGCGACTGACTACTTTTCCAAATGGGCAGAAGCAATCCCACTGAGAGAGGTAAAAAAAAAATGTCTTTGATTTTATTCGAACCCATATCATCTATCGATATGGCGTGCCTCGGTATATTATCACTGACAATGGCAAAGCATTTGTCAACAAGTTGGTGACTACCCTCTGCAAAAAGTTTAAGTTTGCCCAGTGCAAATCCTCGATGTACAACACACCTGCAAATGGGTTGGCAAAAGCCTTCAATAAGTCACTTTGCAACTTGCTAAGCAAAGTGGTGGCGAAGTCAAAACGTGACTGACATGAGAGGCTGGGGCAAGCTCTTTGGGCATACAGAACCACGTACAAAAAGCCGACCCAATCAACTCCTTTCGCTCTTATGTATGGGGTCGAAGTAGTATTACCTTTGGAGCTCCAAATCCCTTCACTTCGTATTGCCATATAGGAAGGCTTGACCGAAGATGAAAATCACAAGCTTCGTCTGGCAGAGCTCGAAGCCCTTGATGAAAAAAGACTTCTAGCGCAACGGAAGCTGGAATGCTATCAAGCTCGCTTATCACGAGCCTTCAACAAAAATGTATGACCTCGTTCATTTCAAGTTGGAGATTAAGTGCTCGTGGTAAGAAGGCCAATCATCATCCCACACAAGACTGGAAGCAAGTTCACTTCCAAGTGGGATGGCCCCTACGTGATTCGAGAAGTTTACACCAACGGAGCTTATAGGATTGTCGGTACCGACGGAGTGCGAGTTGGACCAATAAATGGCAAGTTCCTAAAATTATACTATCCTTAATGTATTAGTATATGTAAGCTCCTAAGCAAGAGCCTAAACTGCTCATTCATGCAAAATAAATAAGAAAAAAAAAATTAGAAACCTTTGTACTACTCCTGGCCCGCAAGAGTTTAAACTGTTAACAGCAAAACAGAATAAACAAAAAAAAATGTTATGTCCTTGAACTATGTATGGCTTGATCCTTTAGGGTATTACATCTCCTTTAGGTACATAGGCAACTTGGGCATATTTCCTAAGTACAGCCGTAACAAAAAAGGATAAATAAATTTTGTTGGTACTCGCTGGCTCTGGTCGTTTTCTATTATTACATCGTACTGCAAGAGCTTGAATTGAAAGATTCATCTTATTGCAATATATCAAATCCAATTCCAAAAGACTATGCTGAGTCCCACAAAAAAAAGGGTTGCACAGTACCAAAAAAAAACGTCTAGAACAAAGCCACTAGATATGGTCTAGGCATCCAGTGCGGCCAAAAGTTGTTGGGCACGCTTCTTTGCTGCTTCAACTTGAGCCGTTTCTTCTGCCATAATTTGGGGGGCAGCATCCAATTCAGCAACATCTCTTTCAAGAAGAAATGCATCATCTCTAGCTTTCTTCAATGAGGCTTCAGTCTCTACTAATTTGCCTCGCAATTCCAGCTCATTCGCTTTTGCACGTTCAAGATCAGCCTCAAATAGCTTCCTTCGCTTATGAGCTTAGGCGATAGCGGCGGTTGCCTCATCAAACTATACGCCAACCTTTTCCACCGAGCCACGTGCTTCCCCAAGTCTGTCTAACAGGGTCGTTCGCTCGTTTAGCATATCTTCGGTATGAGTCCGACCTTCTAATTGGGTTTTCAACTTCAAGTACTGCCCAACTTTGTTCAGGTACGCCTCAACAATGTTCTTTAGCTCCAAATAATTTGCCTGAAAGGATGATAAAGTTTCATATATCTGCTTAGCTTCCTGGCGGATGTTGGCGATGTCTCCTTCTGTCTTTGGGATAAACTTTTTCAACTGTTGTTGAAAGCGTTGCTTCACACTCGAGGCCAGGTCGCTAAACACGCTAAAGGCAATTCTCCCAGGGAAGTAGGTTACAACAGAGGGAGTAGGTGATTGACAACACTCTACTTGTTTCGCTGGCGATGGCATTATGTTAATAGAATCATCCGCGGCTGACTCAGCGGCAGACACAGTCAAGGTGGCTTCACTACCTTTGTCACCAAATGCAGCCTTAAGTCCATCTTCCGCTTTAGCAGTATATCCCTACATAAAAGGATGATTAAGTCAAAAAAAAAAAAACGAAGGGAAAGGGGGCAGAATAACAAGATGCACCTCCCCCTTTGCTTTTCTCTTTGATTTCAGTGAGCTCCTTGCACTATTAGACTTGTCCTTGGAGCTAGGCAGCTTGATTATGCTATCTGGTTTGCTCTTTGAGGCTGATAAATTCTTCTCTCTGCTAGCAAAAGATCTGATACCTAAGCCTCTCAAGGCTTCAATCTTCTCCTTCCCAGGCAAGCAACTCCTGCTTTTTTGAGAAGATGCATCTACTCCCAATGAGGAACTATCACCTCCTTCCCTTCCAAGCTCAGCCGGCGATAGGGCAAGTTCGTTAGGTTATTGCATGATTGGTTTATGTGCACTCGCTTTACCGGAAGTGACAACTAAGGCGAATGTAGCATCAGCAACTCTCATTTTAGAAGCTCTTCGTGGCTGCGCAGCCTCGCCTCTAGGATATTTAGGTCCTTGAGAGAAAAGATCGCCCCGCGAAGATCGCCACCAATTAGCATATGCAATAGTAACCAGTGTAGACTTCTTATCAGGAGGAGAAGGAATTGTCACGCTGGACCTTGTTTTGTGTTCGGTAAGGTTGAACCAATAGCGAGCTACGTCCTGTAGGGTGCCCTCTCGGTCATTCATTCGTGGCTCACTTAGTACATCTTGATAAAAGCTAAACTGTTGGCCAAACTTGCAGGGGAAGTACAGCTCAATCACAATTGTCCTTCCTTGTCGCAAGGTCAAAAACCCAAAGCGGAGGCAAATCAAATATGCTTTCCAGCTTAAGGATAAATTTTGGGTGTCAATCAAGGTGATCGATTTATCCTTCATAAGAGCGTTAGAATACATGACAGATGGATCCTTGCATTTCAATAGCTCTCGAGCTTCTTGTACGTCAGGAGTCCGATTCATCTTTTCACCAGAAAACCTCATCATTTTAGGGTGGCCGTGCCGATGATGAGGATGATCAAAATAAGTTTGGAAGTAAGTCCCTAACCATCCATAAACGTAGTGAATAGGGAAAATTACTTCCAACTTATTCAGGCTCCGAGCCGTAGAAATTCTATACAACCCCCAATAAATGCTAGCCAGAGCAGGAATTGCAAGGTTTAGGCATTCCCCGTGGGCCAGTTTGCTTGCAGCTACAAACACAGTTGGGCGTATGAGACACACTGCTTCAGTTGGTAGCACAAAGGAGCACAACCAACAGGAAATAAGGGCAACAAGGTAGGTCTCTTCGATTAGGGCCTCAGGAATGTTGAGCATCACAAAAGGGTCTTTCTCTCTCTTCGTTCGCCCTGTGCGAGGAGCGATCATGCTAGATGGACATGATGTGTTTGTTGGAGCTTTAACTGGCTTTCTGTTGTCACAACTGGGAGGAGGTGTGTAAATCTGTCGCCCTCGAAACCAGAAGCGTATCCATTCCGAAGCAGTAAGTTGAACGATGCCATGAACATCTTGGCATAGTCTATGGAATGCAGAGAAGAGGAACGAGCACGTCACTGGAATATCATTATCTCCACGTCTCTGGCGGATGGAATGACTTCTTTGTAGTAAGCACCGTCAGCTGGAAGTCCACCTATAGCTCACAAATTCCATAAGGAGGTTGACATATCGCCACTCTTTGTGCAAAAGGTGTTGGTAGTGTGGCACCACAGTTCACAGAATGCTTTGAAGACGGTGAGACTTATGTCATAAAAGAACAAGGATGCGTACATTCCATCGTAAAGCCTCCATTCCATAAGCTTGTCTTTGTTGAGACTAAGAACGTCTTCAAGCCATTCTCAATAGCATGGTGTGAAGAAGTTGTCAGAGAAACAAGGTGAAAAATTGCCCCAGGATAGCGTCCCGTCCATTATACGATGTCAGAGTAAGGGTGTTGCTCCTTGAGAAGGGATTGAAGATGCAAATAATGGCGAGCTAAGCTTCAAGACTCTCAAAGTTGAGATGACTCTGTCTAATCTTTGTATGTCACGGGTAGATTCCACGCTCCAACATGAATCTGCAAGGTAGTTATGGAGTAAAGAACATCTGGACAGTAGGGGTGTTGGCATATCTACGCGGAGAGTCACGCCTTCTTTAATTGGATCGTCTTCTCTGTCCAGGATGGTAAGAGTTGGCTTCTTGGGATCGGATGATGAGTCCATAAAATGCACCATGGTGAAGGAAGAAAGGCAAGTCGACCCCAATTAGATTAAATGAGGGAGTCTTCTGCGAAGAATCGAATCTACGGGGAGAAACGATTCCTCGTCTTAAAAGTCGACCTCACTTCGCGATCTAATCGGAGGAGCTGCGACTGGAAAGAAGAAATTTAAGTTGATTCAGCAGCTTCTTGAAAAAAGAGGGAGAAAGAAATATTAATTTAAGTTCCCTAGAAAAAAAGACAAAAAAAAGGGGTTAAAAAAAAAAAGACAAAATCAAGGAGTTAAAAAAAAAAAGAGTAATCAGAAACACCAAAAGTAAACTGGTGAAAGCACACTGGGGAAGGCGTAATCAGAAGGCCCTGCACGGCTCTGCGGTTGCAGAGGATAAGGCATCCAAAGCTGCTAAATTACAATGAGGTGTTACTCTCATCCATACCAACACCTTGTCGTAATTTGATATTTTAGTTTGCAAATAAACATGTATCCAGTGCTATGCTTCTGCTCTCTCGTGCCCTGTTCCTTCTTCCTTCCTCTACTCCTTCTCTCTCCTCCCTTTCGTTCATTGAAGTGATGATGGAGAACCAAAAAAAAAAAACAGAAGCAAAGCCTCGACAGTCCATGCGCTCCCCAAAATTTCATCAAATAAAAGCCTAAATCAACCCTAAAATTTCATCACACCTTTTGGACATAGTTTTTGCAAGAAATTCTTGAGATTTGCAACTGATAAACGTGAAAAAACGATCAGCAATGGAAGATCATGTAACGATCAGCAATGGAAGATCAAAACACAATCCAACTTCTATGCCCAGAAGAAGTTAAGGCAAGGAAAGAAGCCAGGGTCTTAAATGGCAGAGAGGCCGAACGTCAGAGCCTTGAGAACGAAAAAAAAAAAGACACAATAACATTAATCTACACTACAGCAGAAGAAATTGACTTGAAAAATCAAGGAGAGCTGAATACAATAGAAAATAGAGTATGAACGCCTTTAGGAGTGCAAGATGGGGGTAGATGATTTTTGGGTCATGAACGATGAACTGGAGCAGCCGCATATGGAATTATATAGTAATAGGCAATGGAGCCTCTATTGTGTGATCAAAATCTTTAGAAAATTGTTTTGGTTTTAGAAAGTTTCCCTTGTATATTTGATTCCTATCTTTATACCATCCAAATATTTATATTCCATATATTCTGTAAAAAAAAAACAGAGAGAGAGATAGAGAAAGATGCTAAAAGGGGGGGGGGCGAATATATTGAACTCATTGAAGGCCATGCATGTTTCACTGGGGCTGGGGCAAAATCCTCCATTTAGTTTCTTTTAAAAAAAAGGATTATGAGAAAAAAAAAAGAGGAGGGATGCTTTGGGGCCCTTAAAAAAAAATCAAATAAGTGTCCAAAAAAAAAATTGGCAGATATAAAAAAAAAGAAAAAGAAAGAAAAAGAAAAAAGAGGGGTTACCCATCAAATTTTTGATCATCAGTATCATCAAAGTTTTTGAGATTCAACCGCTTCAAACACTTCAAATTCGTATACTCGGCCGACTCTCGAGGGGGCATTTGTAGAAGGCAAAAAGTCTATGACAAATCGAATCGTACCATGTGTAAAAAATCATCCGATTACAGATTGTCATGTATCACGTTGACTTTGCTGGACCCGCTTGGTCAAAATTAAGTTCAGTCAATTAAATGCCGCCACGTGTCATCGATGATGCAGAAATTAGTAATTATTTTCTTTATTTAAAAATAAGAAAATAATTACTGGGCCGAGGCCCAAAACCTGACTCTAACCCTAACTGGCAGAGCCTATAAATAGGGGTTCTCTCCCTTCATTTGGATCATTCAGCATCTGCAGAATTCAGAGCTCAGATAGCAATGAGCATCCAGCTACCAAGCAAGAAGGATCAAAACTTGCAGAGCTTCAAAAACTACAATCAACCACTTGCCGATCAAAATCAAAACAGTCTTCAGAGTTCTTTAATCGATTTGCATCAACCGACATCAAGCAACAAACCCTCGGAATATTCAAGTCTTTAGGAGATCGAATCAGAGGATTAGTCCATTATATTAAATTCAAAGATTGTACCCATATACAACATCAATACAAAATTCAATTTGTTTCTGAATTTCTTGTCTAATTTATTTTAGGCACGAAATTTTGTGTTTACACCCACCCTTCAAGAAGTGGTAAAGAAAAAAATTCTAAAGTGGTTGGATCACGATATTATCTACCCCATCTCAGATAGTAAGTGGCCGAGTCCCGTCCAAGTCGTTCATAAAAAGACTAGTATCACCGTGGTTAAGAACAACAAGGATGAGCTCATTCCCATAAGAATTCAATCTAGGTGTAGGATATGCATTAACTATAGGAAATTGAACTCTGCCACTAGAAAAGATCACTTTCCTTTACCTTTTTTGGACTAAATGTTGGAGAGGTTAGCCGACCAGGCTTTCTATTACTTTCTTGATGGGCACTTCGGCCATACCCAAATTCCTAGCGCCCCTAAAGACTAGGAGAAAACTACATTAACATGTCCTTTTAGCACTTATGCCTTTAGGAAGATGCTCTTTGGTCTTTGCAATGCCCTGGCTACCTTTCAAAGGTGTATGATCTTAATATTTTTCGAAAATGCCTTGAGATTTTTATGGAGATTTCTCCGTATATAGAGACTCTTTTGAGGATTGCTTGATTAACTTGGGAAAAGTTCTACGAAGGTACCGAGATGAGCATTTGACCCATAGCTAGGAGAAGTGTCATATCAAGGTCAAGAGGGCCATAATCTTGTGCCATATTATCTCAAGTAAGGGGATAGAGGTAGATAATGCAATAGTGAGTTTAATTATAAACCTCCCCCTCCCCACTTGTGTGAAGGACATAAGATCTTTTCCCTGACATACCGATCTCTACCGTAGATTCGTCAAGAACTTTAGTAAGGTTGCTAAGCCCTTATCTTCACTCCTAGCCAAGGATATGCCATTCCACTTCTCTAAGGAGTGTGAATTGGCATTTACAAAGCTTATGGAGGCATTGTCCACAACTCTCATCTTGCATCCTCTCATTTTAGGAGAGTCATTCGAACTTATGTGTGATGCATCAGACTATAAAATTGGGGTAGTTTTAGGATAAAGGGTTGATAAGAAACCCCATATAATTTATTATGCGAGTCGTGCCTTGAATTAGGCATAAGTGAATTACAACATTACTGAAAATGAGTTTCTCACAGTAGTTTTTGGATTCGAAAAGTTTAGGCCCTACCTCGTAGCTTCCCATGTCATTGTTTTCACCGGCGATGTCGCCTTGAAACATTCTTGTTGGAAATAAAGATGCAAAGCGTAGGTTAATTAGATGGATTATGTTGCTCCAAGAATCCGACTGCGAGATTAAGGATAGGAAGGATTGCGAAAACCCAATAGCAAAGCATCTCTCTAGTATAGTGACTAGCGATGCAAGTGAATCCCTTATTTATAATCGTTTCTCCGATGAGAAACTTTTTAGGGCTCATGTGGAGCTATGTTTCACCGATATAGTGAAATGTTTAGTGGCTGGGGAAATGCCTAAAGGTTGGAACAAGGATTATAGGGCCCATTTTCTTTCAATGGTTTAGTTCTTTATGTGGGGCGATCCCTACTTATTTAAATAATGTCTGGACCAAATCATTAAAAGATGCATTCCTGACGATCAAATTCATGGTGTCCTCTCTTTTTATCACAACCAATCTTATGGGGGCATTTTAGTGGGAGAAATACCATGGCAAAATTTTTTCAAAACAGAGATGCCCACGATTATTGTAAAAGGTGCTTGCGTTGCTAACAATTGAGCAAGATAGGTAGAAAAACATGATGCCACTCACCCCTATCGTCGTTGTCGACATATTTGATGTATGGAGCATAGATTTTATGGGCCCGTTTCTAAATTCATTCAAGAATGAGTACATCCTTTTATATGTGGACTATGTATCTAAGTGGGTGGAAGAAATCCCCACAAGAACAAATGAGTCTAGGGTGATCACAAGGTTTCTAAGGGAGAATATTTTTACTTGGTACGGGATGCTACGAGCAATCATTAGTGATCAAGAGACCCACTTTGACAATAGGTCCTTTGATGCACTACTAAAAAGGTATTCCATCCTTCACGACCTCACAACTCCTTACCAACCCCAAACGAATGGTCAGGTAGAGGTTTCCAATAGATAAATCAATCAAATCCTTGAAAAGACTATAAAAAAGAATAGGAAGGATTGGGCGGACAAGTAGATAGATGCATTGTGGGCCTACCATACGACCCTTAAGACCCCATTAGGCATGTCGCCTTATAGGGTGGTCTATAGGTGCCTGTGTCATCTACCCATTGAGCTTGAGCATCAAGCTTGGTAGGCAATTAAGGCCCTCAACTTCGATTTAAATACCCCTGATGAGAAAAGAAAATTAAGCCTGAATGAGCTTGAAGAGATTAAAAGAGAGACTTATGACAACACCTGCTTGAGCAAAGAGAGAGCCAAAGTCTTTCATGACAATCATATCAATAGGAAGAATTCTCTCTTGGGTAAAAAGTCATCTTGTATGACTCTCGACTTCATCTATTCCCGAAAAAATTTATGTCTAGTTGGATCGGCCCCTACATTGTGGTGAAAGTGTTCCCTCGTGTGGCAATTAAAATCAATGACCCCACCAAAGACTCTGTAGTATTCAAAGTTAATTGGGATTGGTTAAATAACTTTCTAGAAATGCCAATTAAGGAGGATGTGAAGTGTCTTCTCCTCCATGCACCTCCTTCATTCAAGTAGTTACAGTCTAAACTCCTTGTATATTTATAAATAGTGTGTATATGTGTGAGCGGTGTGTGTTTGAAAAAAAAAATAAGAAAAAATGAGAAAAACAAAGCAAAAGGTTAAAAAAGGAGGAGAAAAAGAGAGAATAACAAATTGAGTAAAGAGATGAGAAAGAGATGAGCAAAACAAGACAGGAAACATTCAAGGAAAAGAATCGAGAGGGTGTATGCTTTTAGGCTGAGATTTGGCATTAGGAACCCTAGCCCTCATGCTACCCAAGGAGCACAAAATAAGCGCTCACAGAGATTTGGCACGGTGTATCCTTGCTAAGGGGCACGAGCATGCCAAACTAGGAAAAACAGTGAGCTGAGTAAAGATTTGGCACGAGGGCCCCGTGCCGTGTGAGATGACCTTGCCGCCCTCTGGCATCCCTAAAACCCAAAATTCTCCCATTTCTTCTTCATTTCTCCTTTTTCTTCATGAGCATTTTCTCTCTCTATGTGACTCTCTCTGGATATGGGAAAGTATAACCCGACCCAAACCCAAGCTGAAGTTCCTGACAGATACCCAAACCCGACATGACCCAAATTGATTTCGATCCAAAATCGACACGATTTGACCGTTTAACTTGAAAATATGTTATTTTTTTATTTTAAGTAGGTTTAAACTATTTGCAAGGCTGACACAAAATTGACCCGTTTATTACATGGGTTAACCCGAACGGACCCTTTACCTAGCTCTAAATTTTTCCCTCACTTAGCCTCACTTCCCTCCTACTCTCTACTCAAATTATTCCCAAATCACATATTTTTCATAAATCTCCCAATTCCCCTCATAATCCTTCATTTTCCACCAAAATATCCCTCAATTTCATCCTCTTTCTCTCCCCTAACCACTCACTTCTCTCTTTAGAACCCTAACCTCCATTGTTAAGGCTGAAGGTTGTAGAGAACGAAAGAGTGCTCCTTACTTCCATTTTTGCAAGCAAAGAAAGCTTGAGTTGCATCACAATTTCAACCATAGACAAGAAGAAGGTTGGTCAGTCATCCCAAGCTCCATGTCTACCCAAGAAATCTTCAATGACTTCCTCCTCTTCCAGTGCACCTTCCCGAAACAAAGGATGCTTACCTTTTGATTCTTCCTCTTACTACTAGAGGTTTAGTGTTTGTGAATGAGGAATAAAAATTGGAGTATGAAACTTTGAGTACTAGGAAAACTAGTGAACAAACGTTTTGGCACGTTGACTTGTTGCGAGCCTGGGGAATGCTTGAAGATGCCTTTGCTTAATGGTCATGTGGACTAGGGTGGCAATGTCAAGGTTTCCTTCCATGAAATGAGGTTCAATTGTACCAAACTTTTCACTATGGCCCAAAGCTTGCGCAATTGCGGTGATGGTTCCCTTCACACCTATTACATTATCATGGGTGGTATTTACTACCTCCACTAAGTGGCAGATGATGAAGAACCTGTTGTTTGCATGAGTGCCCATTGAAGCACATCAAATGAGAAACAATTTGACTTTGCTACATATGTTTTGGCTATCATTATGCCCAAATATGATATTAGTCACTAAACGTCGTAGGTAGCTAATGTTAGCATTGCATATATCAGTGGCCTTGGCTTGTCTAGGGTCATAGACTCGAGTCTCCCAAACCTGTCAGTGTAGGTTTTGTGTTTGGAGCAAGTAATGCTTAACCAAACAGGGTTGGGTCTCCACCTACTTGGAACATCCCTAAAGACATTCGCATTGATCGGGAGTTAAAGTAATGCATTGAACCCCCTATTGACACAAAAGGGAGCATCAACAAACACCCCCACCACAAACAAATCCTATTCACTACTCTAATAAAAAGAAAAATATATCAAGCCCTCTAATACACAAGTTATTACTTGTCATAAAGTAGGACACAGAGCCAATACATGTCCCTTAAAGGAGAAAATTTTGCAACTCGAAGATAAAAAAAAACTCTAAGACATAATGCTTTCCCCTTTAATCATGACGATTCAAAGGAAGCCCTTAGTGAAATTCAAACATCTGATTCCAATCAATCTAACTCTTCAGATGAAGAAGTTACTCTTTGTCCTAAAAATTCTAATGTAAATACAAAAGATCAATCTTAAGAACAACTCCTTTCAATATCAACAATAAAATTGAGGAACTAGAATTAAAACTCAGTGTCTCCAAAGGCTTAAAAACCTATTGTTTAAAGACAAACTTATTGACTTAAGAATACAACCTTTTAGTCTAAAACAAGTAATAAAAGTTTTGAAGGACAAGGATCTTACCACTCTTAGCCCATAACTTTCAAAGAGTTGAAACAAAAAATCGATCAGCTCAAAGTCGAAGTTAAAGAACTAAGAAATCATATTAAACGCAAAATCTCTATGAAGAAACAAATTCAACTCTTATTTCTCAACTTCAAGAACTTGAAAATCGAGTTTCTGAACTTGAATCTTCAAAATCCCCTAATAAATCCACACCTTCTTCCCCTAAGTTAAATCCAAATGAGCAAAACCATGAGGCATTCCTTCCAGTTATTAATCATATTGATTTTGAAAAATGCTATGCATCTATTACTATCCTAGTTAAAGATTTCAAACCCCATTCTATCACTCTACTAGACAATGGTGCCGATATAAATTATATGAAAGAAGGGATGAATCATTCAAAATATTTTTAGAAAGCTAAAGAAAACACAACCAGTGCTACTAGATCCAAACTTCAAATTAATTACAAGCTTTCAGATGCATATATTTGCAACAGTGAATATTGTTATTTTTTTACATATAAAAAATCTTAAGCAACAAGTTATCCTTAGAACTCCCTTCCTTAAATTTATCCTTTTACTGTTGATTCTGAAAGAATTTATTCAAATATTCTTAGAAAAGATATTAGATTTGAATTTGCTTCTCCAATGAAAAAGAATGATATTATAATTCTTCAAGAAGCTTCCATATCTAAATTTATATCTGCTAAAGAAAAACAAATAGCTTTTCTCCAAACAAAATTTGTTCAAGCAAGTATTGAAGAACAACTTGTCATTCTGAAAATTCAACAAAAAAACTCAAAATATTAAAAAATTATTTGAAGATCATGCTCGTGCTGATATTCCAAATGCTTTTTGGGATAGAAAGCAACATATGGTAGAATTACCATACGAAAAGAATTTTGATGAAATAAATATTCTAACAGAACCATGCCCTATTCAAATGAATAAAGAGATTTTAAAATTTTGTAAAAAAAAAATAAGATTCAATCTTTAGTAGACAAAAAGCTTATTAGACCCTCCAAATCTCCTTAGAGTTGTACATCTTTCTATGTCTCCAATCAAGCAAAAAAGGAACGTGGTGTTCCTAGAATAGTTATAAACTACAAACCACTCCACAAAGTTCTTCAATGGATAAGATATCCAATTCCCAACAAAAACGATTTACCAAGAATATTATATGAAGTAAAAATATTTGCAAAATTTGATATGAAATTTGGTTTCTAGAAAATTCAAATTGCTAAAAGAGATAGAAATAAACCGTATTCACAGTTCCATTTAGGCACTACGAATGCTCCTTCTGAATTTCAACATATTATAAATGATATACTCAATGATTATTTTAAATTTTCAATAGTTTACACAAATGATTTCTTTTTTATTCAAAAATTTAGATGAACAGTCTAAGCATCTAAAAAAATTCTTTAACGTCATTAACAAAAATGGCTTAGCTGTTTCTGCTCCAAAAATGAAATCTTTCAAACCAAAATTCAATTTTTAGGCCATGAAATTTTAATGGTACTATTGAACCCATTTAATGCTCTATCGAATTTTCAGACAAATTTCTAGATGAAATCAAATATAAAAATCAATTGCGAAGATTCCTCAGTTGTCACGATTATGTTGCAGCTTTTTTTTCCCCTAAACTTAGAGAAATTTGCAAACCACTTTTTCAAAAGCTTAAGAAGAATCCTTCTGCATGGTCTCAAGAGCGTACTCAAATAGTCAAGTACATTAAGAGTAAGGTCAAAACTCTACCATGCCTAGGCAAACTGCATCCATAGGCATTCCCAATAGTTGAAACAAATGCATCAGATAAAGCCTAGAGCTGTCAAATATGTTAGGTCGGGTCGGGTTCTTGTTCGGGTCGAAGTTAAATGGGTTGAAAACCCCCCGACCTGAACCTTACCGGTTTAATAAACAGGTTGAAAATCCCAACTTGAAATCGTTTAACATTTAAACGGGTCAACCTGATTCTAACTTGTTTAACCCGTTTAAGTTAAACGGGTTAGAATCAGGTACCACTTACCTGTTTAACCTATTTAACTCACTTAAGTTTCAAACTTTAAATGAACATGTGTGTGAGCTTGAGACTGCAGCTAGACACTTTATAAACAATACATGATTATATGAATTCTTGGTGTACCAACTACTCAACAAACCAGGCTAGTCTAGCCAACAAATCAACAACCATTGTCCATAAAGGACATTGAAGGCACATCTGCCTCACTACCTACAACCTATTTATAAGCTATTACATCACCAAACTAACAAGTTCAGAAGCTCTTACAAACTAGCAAGCCTAGTCTAGCCAAATGAGTACAAAACAGCAAGCGTATTATAGGCTGCCTTTTCAAATTTCCAGTTCCGTGTTTGCTATCTCCAGGATAAGTTTGACAACATTTTTGGCGTTTACAAAACAAATTACCCTTTTCATCAGGAGGAAAAACTTCATAATGTTCCCACACAGTAGAAGTTAACTTTCGCTGACGTTTTGGGGGCTTACCAACACTAGCATCAGTAGTACAAGGCTTATACGCCCCTGTTTGAATGGTAGTAGGCCTCTTTGCTTCCCTACTGTTAACTTCAGCTACATCCTCACCATTTGAATTAACATCAATGGGCATTGAATCTTCATAATGTAACACCATTCTATTCACATTTTAAAAAAATTGTCGCAATTAGCAAGCAAACATCAAGCATCAACAAAATACACAATCAGCAAGCAAGATTGAAAGTTAAAAGTCTTACTGGGTTATAGATCGAAGGCTGACAAATTGTTGGCACAGGAACTGAAACGAATTATAGAGGCAAATGCATGTTAGAGAGGAAATCATCTTCACATACTAATCATATTACACACTTACGATGTGATAGATCTTTAAAAATCATCTTGACATACTAATCAAATTACATACTAGAGAGGGAGAGAGAAAGACGGAAAGAGAGAGAGAGAGGAAAAGACTTACCAGAGACGGACTAAGGGGTGGCGATTCGACCGACTTCTGAGTGGCGATGGCCGTGACTTCGATCGGCTTCTGAGGAGATCAGTAAGCCCTAGAGATCAGTAGTGAGGAGATCGGGTGAGGGGAGTGGAGAGGAGATGGGGAGATCGGATTAGCAGAGAGGAGATGAGAGGGGCGACTGAAGGCTGAAGTAACTCAAGCAAGCTCTAGCTCTATGTGGAGGAGTGGTATTGCGAATGAAGAACTGAAGAAGGAAAGAAGCCTTTTATATCTAAGGTTTTCACTTGATAAGGTGGGCCTTATGGGCTTAGGAACTAAAAATGTGAAAAATATAAAATTTGAACTCCCCGCCCCCCCCAGCCAAAAATCTGAAAATTAAAATTTCAATGGCCCCCAAAAATGTTCAAAAAAACTACACATAATTATATAGTAATAAACAGGTTAAATGGGTTAAACGAGTTGCTGTAAACAGGTAAACAGGTTGACCTGTTTAACTCATTTATTTAAACGGGTTAAATAGGCATTTTTCGTGTCGAAAATTTCAACCTCAACCTAACCCGTTTAATTAAATGAGTTAATCGTGTCAACCCATTTAATTAAACGGGTTAAACCCAAACCCACCTAATTTCGTGTCCGGTTCGGGTCAATAATCGTGTCGGGTCAGCTTTTGACAGCCCTAATAAAGCCTACAGAGGAATTCTTAAGCAACACCTTGACCATAATACGGAACAATTAGTAAGATTCCATAATGGGACTAGACCTCATGTCCATTATTCCACTGTTAAAAAAGAAGTTTTATTTGTTGTCTTGTGCATTTCAAAATTTCTAGATGATTTATATTACGAAACATTCTTATTAAGAATTGATTGCAAAAGTGCAAGAGAAGTTTTAAAAAAAAATGTTCAAAATATTATATCAAAATAAATTTTTGCTCACTGGCAGGCTATACTTTCAATTTTCGATTTTGATAATGAATTCATTAATGGAGAGAAAATTTTCCTTCATGATTTCCTCACTAGAGAATTCTTCAAGCAAAGTAATTTCCCTTCAATTTCTTTATTCTAGTTGTCGTCCACCTTCAATTCTACCCCTAAGAGACATTCAAGAACCTCTTGTATTTTACATTAGAGATCATGATCATGGACTATGCTTTACTCCTCTCGAAGGACTATAATGAATATGCCATCTTTATCCAATACAATTAATTGCTCTCTAGCTCAAACTCATCCTTTTATGCATGCCTTCAAATCATCAAGTTCTATATATCACTTTTACAAGAGCTCTATGATCATGCAGTACTCATTGTGGTACCTAATGGCTATGTGCAAACCATATGTTTTTATGGCCAATATATCACATATTATTGGCAATAGATAAAACTTCTTTCTTAATAGTGGAATAATGGACTTGAGGTCCAGTCCAGGATCCACTATGGAATCCTACTAATTGTTCAAAATTTGGGTCAAGATGTTGCTTGAGAAGTCCTCCATCGCCCTTATCTAACACGTCTGTTTCAACCATTAGGAATGCATGTGGATGTAGCATGCATAGGCATGGGAGATAGGGGTGGTAATTTCACTTGTACCCGATGGAGATCCATTCTACTCGATCTGAAAAAGGGGATGAAAATCCAAAATATATGAATGATGGATGATGGTTTGATAGATTGGATTCGATCCAGTGATGCTCCATCCGACCCGTCACCTAATCTGTCGCCCACTTAGTCATTCGCTTGTTTATCTATTATTTGCAATTAGTTTACTTTTTGTTTTTGCCCTTTAAATTTTACTAATTTTTTGACAATTATATTGTTAATTGTATGATTTTATCAAAACTAATATGATGGATATCATATTTATTCGTTCCTTATGCCTAAAAATATCTTTTTATAAACTTTTCAAATGACAAAGCTTACTTTGTTATATAAATTTTCTAACATATTACGTATAAACTTTCATCACCCGTTCACAACCCGATCCACCCGTTTTCAATCGCTGATGGTGGATAGATGGATTGGATTAGATTTTTGCAGATGATCGGTGGATTGGATGAAGTGAATTAAAGCGGGTATGGACACAAATGATGGTTCACTTGACCATAACTAATTTCTCTAAGTATGCTCTTGAGACCATGTATGAGGTTTTTTCTTAAACCTTTGAAATAGTGATTTCCAAATTTCTCTAACTTTAGGAATAAATATGCAATATAATTGAGACTACTAAGAAACCTTTACAATATATTTTTGTATTTGATTTCTTCAAGAAATTTGTCTGCAAATTCGATAGATTGTTAAATGGGTTTAATAGTACCATTAAAAATGTCATGCCTTAAAAACTAAATTTTGGTTTGAAATAATTTCACTTTTAGAGCAGAAGCAACTACATCATTTCTTTTAATGACATTGAAAAATATTTCTAGATGCTTAAAATGTTCATCTAAATTTTTTGAATAAATAAGAACATCATCAATGTAAACTATTAAAAATTCAAAATAATCATTGAATACACCATTCATAATATGTTCAAATTCAGAAGGAGCGTTCTTGAGTCCAAATGGCATTACATTCCACTTGTAGTGTCCAAATAGAACTCTGAATGTCGTTTTATGTCTATCTTTTTCGGCAATTTGAATTTGCTAGAAACCAGATTTCATGTCAAATTTTGAAACATTTTTTTACATCATATAAACTTCCTAATAAACTTTTTTATTGGGAATTGGATATTTTATCCATTGAAGAACTTTGTGAAATGGTTTGTAGTCTATAATTATTCTACAAACACCACATCTTTTTCTGCTTGATAAGAGATATACAAAAATGCACAACTCCAAGAAGATTTGGAGGGCCTAATAATCATTTTGTCTAGTTAAAATTGAATCTCTTTTTTACAAAACTCTAAAAGCTCTTTATTCATTTGAATAAAGCATAGTTTTGTTGGAATATTTCTTTCATCAAAATTCTTTTTATATGGTAATTCTACCATACGTTACTTTCTATACAGAAAAGCATTTGGAATATCAGCATAGGCATAATCTTCAAATAATTTTTTGATCTTTTGAGTTTTTTTGTTGAATTTTTGGTATGACAAGTTGTTCTTCAATAGTTACATGAACAATTTCTATTTGGAGAAAAGCTATTTGTTTTTCTTTAAGAGATATAATTTTAGAGATGGATGCTTCTTGAATAATTGCAAATATCTTTCTTTTTTATCAAAGAACCAAATTTGAATCTAATATCCTTTCCAAGAATATTTGAATAAATTCTTTAGAATCGATAGTAAAAGGATAAATTTGAGTAAGGAAGGGAGTGTCAAGGATAACTTGTTGCTTGAAATCTTTAATAGGTAATAAAAATAAATTTGAAACAACATTCACTGTTGCAAATATATGCATCTAAAAGCTGGTAATTAATTTGAAATTTGGATCCAGTAACACTAGTCATTTTTCTTTAGTTTTCTCAAAATATTTTGAAGGAATCAGTCCTTGTTGAATACAATTCATATTGGCACTGCTGTCTAGTAGAACAATGGAATGAAGTTTGAAATCTTTAATTGGGATAGTAATAGACACATACCATTTTTAAAAATTAATATGATTAATAACTGAAAGAAATGCTTCATGGTTTTGCTCATTTGGACTTAACTTAGGAGAAGAAGGGGTGGATTGATTTGGGAGATTTGCAAATTCGTGTGAAGAAACTCAATTTCAAGTTCTTGAAATTGAGAAATAAGGTCTGAATTTGTTTCTTCGTGGAGGTTTTGCTTTTTCATTTGATTTCTTGATTCTTTAACTTTGACTTTGTGTTAATCAACTTCTTGTTTTAATTCTTTGATTGTTATGGGTTTAGAGTGATAAGATCATTGTCCATCGTAAGTTTCTATTACTTGTTTTAGACTAAATGTTGCATTTTTGACTAAGTAACTTTATCTTTGAGCAATATAGGTTTTTAAGCCTTTGGAGACCTTGAGTTTTAATTCTAATTCCTCAATTTTCTCTTTGATATCGAAGAGGAGTTCTTCTTGAGAATGTTCTTTTGTAATTACAATACAATTGTTAGGAGAAAGAGTAACTTCTTCATCTGAAGAGTTGGAATAGTTTGAATCAGATGTTTGAATTTCATAAAGGTCTTCCTTTGAATCGTCATGATTAAAGGGGAAAGCATTATGTCTTAAAGGTTTTTTTATCATCAAGTTGCATAATTTTCTCCTTTAAGGGACATTTATTGGCTCTGTGCCCTCTTTTATAACAGGTAATAACTTGTGTCTAAGAGGGGCTTGGTATATTTTTGTTTTTATTATAGAAGTTACTTTTAGAGGTTTTTTGGGGTATTGGTAGAATTATTTTTAATTTCATATTTTTTTAAGATAACTTTTTGAAGATTTTTTTTAATTAGCTTTTTATTTTTAGATGAAGGAACTTCAAATTTTGGATAACCAAAATGTTCACAAATTATACGAGTTCGATGTGGAATAGCTTCTTTTCATATCGATATTTATTTTGAATTCTTAGTTCAGTTCAAAGGGCTAATCCTTATTTTTTTAATAAAGTTAAATAATTGACCATAAGTTAAACTATGCAATGGGATTTCTATTATTCCACGTGATCCTTTAACTTTTGTCTTATTCTATGGGAAAATAAAGTGGGTAATTTAGAAATGAATTTTCTTTCCAATAATTTTGATTGACATCTTTCCTTTGTAGGACATAGGTAAAGAAAGTATCCTTATACCATTTGTTGTCACTTAGACTTAGGCATATAAGATTTTGAGTTATTTTTAAGTGTGAAGATGTCAATTCTTCAATGTATACTATGAAGTACATCACTACGGTGTAAATAAGATATTCTACCACATTAGAGTACTTATAGATAATTCTTGGCTTGACCTTAGATGTTTGTGGACCTTGAATGGTTTCTATTAAACTTTGAAGTTGATGGTGTAAGATATTCAGTCTATCTTGTTCAGTAAGAATATTATCTCGTCAATTTTTTAGTTGACATGTTCGGTAAAAATATTATCCCACCAATTCATTCTATCTTGTTCGGTAAGAGTTATTGGCTTGAACTCAGATAGTTATTTAACTAATTGAAGAAATGTATATTTTCTTGATTTTAGCTAATTGATTATAATAAATAGTTTTGAGCAATTGTTGCATATCCTTAGAAAAATAGTAAAAGAACAATTCTCAATATCTTTTATTGTAATCATGATAAAACTCTTTAATAGATTCTATTTACTTGAAATTTGATTTTCTTCATCTCAAAATAAATTTTTCCTTCAAAAGTTTCAGAGTTTAAAACTTTAGTAGAAGAGGTCGATTTGATGGTTTGAGAGAAATCATTTTGCTTGAAATAGTTTCGTTTTAATACAAACGTTGATTAAGCATCATGCTTAAATGTAAAAGAGAGCTAAACGATGATGATGATGATGATAATACCATGATGATAAGATGATTAGTCTCGGGATAATCACTTAAACTAAAAAAATTTAATCAACACGAAATAGCACATAAATCTGCTTATTGCAGATAAAGATTCACTAATCACCTAACAATGCACTGTGAGACCACACCAAGTCCACCTCCATTGCAACCCCATACTGCCGATATCACCATTCTCCAAGCTAATCAATGGACTTACCAGGCGCTGTAAGGATTCACAGAGGCTAACAAACCTCTGCTGACCAACATAGCTTCCATGCCAAGCAACTAGCTTATCTGAGTCCTTAATAAGAATATTTATATGTCATTAAAGGTTAATTAAACTTCTTTAGGTTGACTGAAAAATTCCTCGACTACTCCTAGGGGATTTAGCTGTGAATCACGTTAAAATTAATACTAGGTAGACAATTAACTTGAATTTGATTGAAATTTGAGTAGACACTTCTTTCTGACATCAGTTTGGGAATAGGACTAAATACATATTTTAATTTTGAAATTTATATCGTAAACAATGATAAATAAAATGAATAATAATTCAAACGAAACATTAATGAATAGTAATTTAAAAAATAAATTAAATGAAATGAATAAAAGATGAAAAGTACTCTAGCATGAACAGTGATGCACAATAAGTTGAATAGAAAATTTTAACAAAAATGAAAAGAAGGCACAATGAATTGATTGAATAAAATTACTATTATTGAATTCAATAGGTGATGTCTTTTAGCAGGGAAGGAAAGGATAGTAGAGGGTAAGGAGTGTAGGAAAATAGGAAAGCAAAATGGTATAGGTGAGTTCTGTCGAAATGTTACAACTTTGGAGTCTTTATATAGGCCTAAAAAAGAAAGTAAACAGACTAAAATTATTGAAATAATAAAACGATATTATTTCTAACACTTGAACAGTAAAAGGATAAAATTATTGAAGCATCTTGAATGGTATGGTAATCTAGAATAATTGTATGCAAACATTTTTGAATAGTGATAACTGACAAGCTTGATCTGACAAATGCTGCTTGATTTTATTTCTATTGATGAATAATAAAATGTATAATAATTAAAAGAAACATAAACTAATAGTGAATAATACCTCAAAGAATGAATTAAGCAAAATGAACGGAAGATGAATAGTAACACAGCGTGATCAATAAAACACAATAACTTAAATAGCAACTTCAAACGAATTCGTAAATGAAAGATGAACAGTGAATTGCATACTAATTTGAATTGAAACTTACCAGTATTGAACTGTGGCGAATGCTATCTTAGAAGAGAACATGAGATAAAAATAAAAGAAAGCAAAAAGGAAATAGGAAAAAGATAGAAATATTTTTAGAAGAAGAACTTGTGCTCTGTATTACAACTTTGGAGCTTTTATATAGGCCCAAAAAGATGTATTGTAACGCCCCCAAAATACGAATGACATGATCACTGAGAATTGCAGCGGAAGACTTAGTAAACGAAGGCGCTACCGCCGTCCTTATAAGGACAAGGCTCATTGAAACCATTTAATTCTGCAACTCGTGCTCACAATCACAAAATCTATTAATTGAAACACTTCAAGACCAAAGTTCATAATAGTTCAACCATACCATGTACTAACTCACATTCCATCCCACACAAGGACTTGACCTTAAGGTCGGTTACAATATTCATACTATGCTGAATCCACTGTGAGCATCTGACGACCTTCAAAAAGGCTTGCTAAAAGGAGGAATATGTGATACTTCATCACCTAAAATGGAAAACATGAAAACAATTCGAAAACATGAGCAAAAACTCAGTACATACATCCCTGCATTTGTAAAATGACCATAGAAACACTGGTGATGGGTACCCGACTTTGCAATTCATTTAGTTGGCAATAAAAATGAAAATGAAAGTAATATGAAATTGAATTGCTCATTATTATCTGGATGTGAACCCCTTGCACTGATATGATCTATACATAGGTGTACACCTGCCAATCCGATCAAGAGTTGGCCTGAAGCCGCGCGGGTAAATGATGGGCTGACGCCCTATAGATGATAACTGACGGGGTCACAAGTTAAATGGCAAATCACTGTATAAACTGATTCATTGATAAACTCATTAAGAGTTGTAACTTGATAAACATGATATGCTTTCTGAAGATACAGGCAATGGACGTACCTTGAGTCTTCAAAACAAAATGTTATCTAACTCGATACAGGTCAGCTATTTCATAAATGTCATCTGACTTGAGACATATGCATAATGGGGAACGATAACTAGGCCTCAACTGTGTTTCATAAATGTCATTGAAAGTATGTGTAGTTAGTAAATGATCCTTACTCGCACAATTGAGTAAGTAAAAGTATGCGTAACAGAAATTGAGTAATTAAATGGTACACATAACTCGTGTATTTCAATATAACTTCAAAACTGAATTGATGAAAGTAAAAATAGTCCACAATAAGATAAATGGTATTACAAAGGAAAAGGCCTTGATGGCGATAATCGAGATAATGGTTACGGCCTTTTCTGAAATAAGTTGCTGATACAAGTTTAAGGCTCGTTGATGTATAGTTTGGTTCAAGATAACAACGAGTACACTAGATTGGCTTGATAAATACATTTGATACAATCTGAATTGAGTAAACAATAGAGGTCTGAGGCCAAGAGAGGTATATCTTGGTTCAATGGCACAAACTGCAATAACTTGGTCTGATAAGTCACAACATCCACCTCTCATATTTCATTCATAAATCCATTAGATAAAGAATTCCATCTCAAATGGGTCATTGAACTCATTAGAAGCTATTAAACTCACCAACCATGGTATTTTCTTTGTAAAATCCATAACTAAATCAAAGCTCAAAAACAAGCTCCCAATTATATATTTGTCTTCTTCTTCCTCATTAATCAAGCTAAAAACTCCATAAAAATCCATGAATATTTATTTTCACCTTAAATGACTTGGCCCAAAATACACAAAATGAGTGCATGATAAATCTCACTTGATCTTTATTATTGCTCTTTATACAGTTACTCAAAATGCTTCCAACAATCACCAAACTCAAAATACTCATCCAAATTTCATGAAATCTTACGGGAAATTCAGAAATAATATGAACAGTCTACAATAAAAGTTTCAGAATTTTCCTCCAAGTATACACTGCACAGAAATTGTAATAACAACCTGATTTACACCAAAGCAGGTCAGTTCCCTTCAAAAATTCATAACTTTCATTCAGGACCTCAAATGGAGACCTAAAACCCCAATATGAAAAGATTAATAAGTCCCCAAAAACTTTCATTTATAACTCAAAACATGATTCCTACAATAGGATTCCCAAAAGGGACTAAAATACAAGTGTATCAGTTTTGATCTCATTCTGCGCAGTTTTGGTAAAATGACCATAACTTTTTGCACAGACCTCCGATTAAGGAGATTCGAGAGGCATTTTAAATATAACACACTGAACTATATACCCACCAAAAATCATAATTTTTGGCTGGACCATTCATTACCAGTTTAATCCCAAAGTCAGCCCTAATTTCCTGAAATTTCAGCCCTTCACTGATTTAACTTCCTCTCTCTTTTTCACATAAAACTCACTTGAAATCATTGTAAATCACCACAATCAGATAAAAAATATCATTTAAGGCCTCATATATATATCCAAACTCTAAACAACTTCATTAATACATAATTACTAAATTCGTATCCAAAATAGGGCAGATTTCTTCAAAATTCCATAACTCACTGATTACAACTCCAAACTTCATGAAATTTTGCCCGAAAATCCCAAATAATATATAGAACCTACAGTAACAATTTCAGAATTTTTGGACAATCCAGTGATTTCCAGAATTTCGACAGTGGCATAAAAACGAATGCAAAATCATGAAAATCATGCTCTTGATCAAATACCCATAACTCCAAACATCTCCAAACTCAATAAAAATTGCACAATAACTATCAATTTGATCATCCAAACATAACCCATAAAGATAACAACCATAAAACTCAAGATAAAACAAGTTAGGGTTTTGAGATATACCTCACTTTAGGCTTGAATTAATGAGATGAGGAGACTGTTTTGAGTGAAATAAATGGTTGGGCATGATAGCTAGAAGCAAGGGGAAGTCGGGGTAGCCGAAAAGTGGCCGGAAAAGTGGCCGGAAACCACCCAAAGTGGCGGCACAAGGGGCAGCAGCTGCTGCCCCTGTTTCTGCTGTGAGGAGAGAGAAAAAAATGGGGATGGGTTTGTGATAACTTTGCTGAATTTTGTGTTTATAAAGTGCCACTTAATAGCTAAATGTGACTGAAAATTATCCACCCAAAAATTAGCTTTTTACTAATTAAAATTAGGTGCTAAAATAAGTAATTAGTGAAATAACAAAAGTTAGTAAGGTTTTGGGCTTTTGTTTTGGGCCCAAAAAGCTAAATTGGGGCTTGAAAAATTATTTGGAGTGTTGAACAAAAATAAAAATTTGTATTGCTCGGAATTAAATTTTAGCGAAGGTAAGAAAATAATTATTCACTAATTTATACTCACCGAGGCCTAATATCGATTCACCCGATATTTATTCAATCAACGAAACTTCGAATTAACAATCAATGAAACTTGAGTTGCAAAGTGGTACCCAAAATAAAATATCTCCCAACCGGAAAGATTAAATACGATGAATGAAGGTGGAAAATTTAAATAACATGATGGAACTCGTTAAATAAATAAATGGAGCGTAATTGAATTTAATGAATATGATTTGATTAAACAAATAACCATGAGTGATTAAGTCAATAAACATGGTAAAGTAATTGAATAAACATGATTAATGAAATAAATAAAAATGATTTAAATAACTAAATAAATAAATAAATATAGGTTAGGGTCGGGTTATTACATGTATAGTAACTTAAAACAGTATAACGATATTATTTCTGAAACTTTAACAGTGAAAAGATAAAATTATTGAAGTATTTTTACTAGATTGTCCTTGAATACTTATAATATGTTGCCAGCGCTATCAAATAGCCTGATAAAGGCTGAGTAGGTGTTCAATTTGTAATTGTTTCATTGGGTAAAATGACTATAGAGTCTTGTGTTTATAATTATGGGTTCTCAAGACATTGTCCTCCTAATGAATCGAAGTAAGAATCAATTGATGAAATGTGGTCATCGTCATTTACTGCTCGAACCATTGCATGAACTTTTCTTAATGTGGCCTTCTTGGAACCTTTGGGTGAGCTTGATGAAGGGTATGGTGTTTGTCATCATTCTTGACTGGTGTTGAGAGATTGTCCATGACCTATTTTGTGTGGCATTTTAATTACCTCTATAAACTTGATCAAGATTGCACGTTCAATGAAAATTGAATTTTTTCGAACACTTGAATTTGAACTTACGGACAATGGAGGCAGAGGGATCATCAAGATGAAATTTGAAATATTTGAAATTCCAACAAAGAATCCAATGAACCTCAAATTCAATTGGAAGTATAATTTCATTCAATGTTTTGAATTATTTTGCCTGCTTCATAAGAACTTGAAAACTTTGAACTTTTGATGAAGGTAATGAGTCTGATTTGTATCCAAAGGATGGTCACCATTCGAAGAATCAACTTTGAATTGATTTGACACTCTTTTATCAAAGGAGATGAAACATGAATGGTCAAAGTTCCTATAGTAGACAACTCTAAACCATGTCATTTTGTAATCAAGAAAATTGGAATGCTAGGGCTAGAAAATAACTGAGAACTTTTTGTATTCAAAGGTGCATTGGGCCCATTCGCTGGAATAAATCTTGAGAATTCTAATTTGGTAATAAAGGACTTTTCCTTTGTCATCATTGATACACTCAATTCAAGTAGTTTTGGTTCAAGGAGGAGAAGTTCATAAAATCTATGATTTTTTAGTGTATCTGCTTCAAGAAAGAGACTTTCCTAGCTCAAGAACTACATTAAAGTTTGAAGTTTTATAGTTTAAATGTGTTGTGGTTCATGAAATGAGTGAAGGTTATGAATTCAAATTTTGATTTCGAAAGTAGCATGATTAAGATTTTGGACAAAACTTGCAATTGAGACATTTGAGGGTTTTGAGGAATTGGAGTTGTGGATTTCATGACTTGGCTACATGCTAGAGGTGGAAATTGAGTGAGACTTCCATGTAGGTTTTGAATTTTGATTTTAGGATGAGCTTGCATTTGAGTCTCGCTCTTGGATTTATTGTAAAGTCTTAAATGGTAGGAGCATGTGATTGAATTTGCTTACCTCTAGCTAAGTTTGGTTTAATATGTAATAGAGAAATTGCAGTGAGGTTTTTTTAAAGGAATTTACTTATGAGAAAATAAGTTAGGGAAAATCCTTTGAAAAGTTTTAGTAATAATATTGAAGACAGAAAAAATTGTTTTTTTGGAAATGGAAGAAAATTTTGAATAATAGAATACTGGGTTAGAATCCAATCCAGACTATATTATCGGAGTCTAAGTAATTTCTCTTTGGTGACTTATAAATGATGAATGCATTTGAGTTCGATGCGTTAAATCATAAAACTCAATTGGTAGTGTATGCATCTGACTATGGATGCAAGGGGAAGATTTGTAAAAGGAAGTAAAGGAATATAATTGACATAACTAAAAGTCTTTTGCAAATTGATTTTGAAAAATAATATGAATTATATTTGGAATATGCCGTTGTGTAGACATTCAGAAGATTAAGTGGAAGGGGGTAAATTTGAAATATTTGCAATGAATAATATGAATAATTATAGAATATGTCTAATATCTATATTACTTCATAATGGGCTAATGCCCTTTTGGTTACTTCAAG
Organism: Selenicereus undatus; assembly: GCA_017589665.1. NCBI lineage: Eukaryota > Viridiplantae > Streptophyta > Magnoliopsida > Caryophyllales > Cactaceae > Selenicereus > Selenicereus undatus. Next base: position 49,972,693 of record JACYFF010031959.1, on the reverse strand, counting down.
GTTTTGATTCCAACAATTCTCTTATGGTATTAGCATTTGAGCTTTGTCTAACAGAGTACGAATTTCTTGAGTTCTCTCTTGTAGAGGGGAGTTTACACCATTCAAAAGAGAGTCATTAATTTTGGTGTATAGTATTTATATGCATTCTAGGCCAAGCTTGGAAGTCTTTTGCCAAAGTTTTTTAATAATTTGAATGTGGCTTCTTTGTTCTTTTGTATCATATCAAGTATTTTTATTATTTGAATCTTTTCTTGTTTTAGGTCATATTGTTCATTTACTCTAATCATATTGACTTGCTTAGATAAAGTTAAATCCGTTGGAATGATGAATTTGAAAGAAATAGTATACCCCATAATATTAGTATGAATACCATTTTCATCTACCTTGAAAATGATAGATTTGAGTATAAAAGGAATACCAAGAATGACTTCTTGTCTTATATTTTTAACTAAAATAAATGAATTTTTGAAGCAATATTCTTTATTACAAATATAAGCATTAGTTAATTTGTATTTGATTTGTAGTGGAGTTTCATTAATGCCGAGAAAGTTGTTCTTTTGATCTTTTATAATATTAGGATGGAATTAATTCTTGTTTAATGCAATTTTGTTCTACACCAGTATCAAGGATGGATATTGTTTTCAACTCAAAATTATCTTTGATTTTAAAAGTAATATAAATATACCATTTTTTTGAAATTAATTTGATCAATGATGGATTCTTAGTTAGAATCTGATTTGCTTTGGTTACTGTTGTTTTGATTTTTAGAAGAATATGTGTGTTTCGATTGAGTAGAGGTAACTTTGAATATTTCCTCTCGAATTTTAGGATTGTTTGTACATAATTTTTTCTTTTTATTGGCCATATATACGGCTTTTGCCATATTTGAGGCACATTATTGTTTTGGATATTTTCCGTTTTGAATTAAACTTCTAGGGATGTAAAGCAATTATTTTTAAATTTCTTCTTACGATAAATGAAGCTTTTATTTTGAAAGTCTTTTGGAATTATTTTTGATAATTGCAATAAGATTTGGCTTATCTGAGATACTAAATCTTAGATCTGAATTCTTAAGTTGATTGTCATCGGATAGTTTATGAATAACAAGGATTTGTTGTGGTGATGTGTTTTCTAACTTTTGAAGAGTATGGAAAATTTTCTAAAACAATTTAGGCAGTGTTTGGGGGGGGGGGGATGGTTTTTCCGGAAAATGATTTTTCAATTTTCCGTTATTTGGCACAATAAAGGATGGAAAACTATTTTTCACGGAAAATGATTTTCCCCCCAATGATGATATGGTTAGCTGAAATTTTTGAGAGGATGGGAAGTTGATTTTCTTCCTTCGAACTCTTTGATGATATGGTTAGCTGAAATTTAGGTGCAAAATTCGATTTCAACAGTTTGGATCAAAACTTGACTATCCGATGAGAAATATTAAAATAAACTTAAATCTAAATTTTCAGCTCAAATTTCTTTCATGTGATTGACATTTGTCTCCACCACGACAATTTAATCGACTGTTTTTGCCACTAAAACAATTCAGTCGACTCGCCACTACAAGAATTTCAATGGTTTGGATCGAAACTTGATCATCAGATAAAAAACATTAAAATTGGCTCAAATTCAGATTTTGAGTTTGATATTCTTTTATTTGGTCAGCATTTTTTTCGACAACGATAATTTAATTGATATTTCTTATCCCTTAAACAGTACAATCAATATTTTTCACCACAAGAACAATTTCAATAGTTTGAATCGAAACTTGATCATCGAATATGAAATATTAAGATAAGCTCAAATTCAGATTTTGATCACGACATTCCTTCATTTGGTCAACATTTTTCTCTGCCACGACAATTCAATCGACGTTTTTCGCCACTTAAACAATTCAGTTGATATTTTTCATCACTAAAATAATTTCAACGGTTTAGATCGAAACTTGATTATCCGATAGGAAGTATTGAAAAAATCCCAAATATGAATTTTAAGCTCAAAACTACGACCATTTAGTCAATATGTTCCACCATTTAAACAATTCAGTTGACGTTTTCTTCTTTTACATGAAAAATTATTTATCTTGTACCAAACAACGAAAAATATGACATGAAAATTAATTTTTCTTGGAAAAATATTTTTCACAGAAAATAATTTTTCGGGAAAACCATTTTCCTTCCAACCAAACACTGCTTTAATTTCTTTTGTATTGTTGTTTAATAAGTTTGCTTTGGGAATAGAAGGAATTTCTTTAATGGGAATGCTAAACATTGATTGATGTCTTTTAATGAACTACAAATGTTGAACCCTAGTCCTAAACCCAAATCCTAAACACTATCTGTTAAAAACCATGGACTCTAATCCTCCAAAGCTTAAATGCTATGTCATGATTTACATCTCTAAAAATCTACTTAAGTTAACACATGTCGTTTTAGACATATTTTCATGTTAAACTGTGAACTGTAAGTCGTGAGTATTAAGCCTTGCACATAAGGGTTCAACCCTCACTATTTGCACTGATTCATAATTAATGGCTATTAAGGTTCCACAAAAGATAAACCTTAGCCCAAAACCTTAAACCTTAAACACTAATCCTTTATAAACCCTAAATATAATTCACAAAAGTTAAATGTTAAACCCTAAATCGTACGTGTTAAATATTCAACATGCACTCTAAATCAACTATCACAATCTTGAAATTATACTTACGTTAATCAATGTGGTTGTTTTGCATAGGTTTTCAGTTTAAACCTAGGGGTTGAACTTTAAATACAAAACCTTAAATGTCAAACTTGTGTAAATTAATAAATCATTATTGAGAAAAAAAAAAAAGGTACCCCTGAAAATATAATTAGATTAACCTATGCTATTCTGCATATATTTTCAGTTAACTCAAGTACATATTGCAATTTCAAAGCATCGCACCCCCTCCTAACGTGAGTAATGAAATTAATTATGTTTTATTGAACTATAAAACAATTTATAATAATTAATTAGTCAATTACCATTGAATTTTGTTCATCTTCCTCAGTCATATTTAGATAGCAAAAACGAGTCACTATCCATATTGGGTTCAATTATCGATTCAAGTTTGTGTAAGTTAACTATGTATTACGTCGAATAATATTGACATTGATACTTTTCAATTCTCGTCACTGTAATTAACCCAATAAGTTGACCCAAAATGTGATCAATTAAATTATTCATGAAAAATGGAGATTGGTCTTATTTATCTTGTATAAGAGTGGCAATGGGGCGGATTTAGCCGTACTCTCACCTATACCCATTTTTAAAATTAGTACCCATACCCATACCTCCGGTGTTGTAAAGCTATACCCATACCCACTAGGTATAGTGGGTATGCGAGTTTTATTCAGGTATATATAGAACAACAAATAAGAATTAAACCATTTTTGTGCCCATATTCGATATCAAATAGTCAATATGTCACATTAACACCAAGTTTCTAACAACATATCATATCACATCGAATACAACTAAAAGTTTGCCAATCAATGCAATAAATTAGCATTTGACAATTACAGTTTCTAGCAAAATGTCTCACTAAAGTCTTGAATATCATACAATTCAAAGTAACTAGCAAAATATCCAAGTATAAGTAAAAAATTAGAATTTTAAACAAACAAGTACGGGTTATATATGAGGTGGGTATTGGGTGGGTATGGGGCGGGTATTGATAAAACTGATATGAGGCCGGTAGGACCATACCCATGCTCATACCCATACCCATACTCATACCCATACCTATTTTAGCAATACCTGCTCTATACCTTCTTTCTTTTTTTTTCCATTTTCACCACCCATACGCATATCTATTGGGGCGAATTTTACGAGTTCTAGGAGGGTATGGGTTTTTTTTTTCTAGCCCTAAGCTTGTAATACCCCATAATTAAGGTAATTAATTTAAAACTTATTTATAAAATATTGGTTGTGAGTCTTAAATTAACATTTCGAATTATTAGATAGTTAAATTGTATCATCAAATATTAATTTAAATCATATATTTCCTTCTCAAGACTTTCTTGCTTCTTTTTCTTATATATCATTCATATTCAAGGAGAAGACATATACATAGGATACAGAGTCAATGTAGGGTTGTCAAATGTTGACGTGACATCATCACCCATCCAAACCGAACACAAAAGTAAGTGGTTTTGACTAGATTTTTAACTCATTTAATTAAATGAGTTGACACGTTTAAACTGTCGATTATGTTCAGGTAGAGAATTTCGACACGAGGAAAAAAAAACCTATTTAACCCATTTAACTAAACGGATTACATAAGTCGACCCATTTACGAAATTATCGTTTATTTTTTGGGCGTAATTGTGGAAATGTGGGGTTATAATCAACTCAATCTCTATAGCAAAGAACAATACATATGAACGACACCAGAGACTGGAGTAACTAAATGGATTAAATAGGTCGACCCATTTACGCAATTATCGTTCATTTTTCAGGCGGAACTGTGGAAATGGGGGGTTATATCAACTCAATCTCTATAGCAAAGAACAATACATATGAACGACACCAGAGACTAGGGACAAAGGACGGTGAGAAGGATGTCTTCAAATTAACAAGGGATAGGCAAAGGAAAACAAGAGACTTGGGAAACTTAAAGTGCATCAAAGGTGATGACGGTAAGGTCTGAGTAGATGATGCAAAAATGACGAAGAGATGGTAGAGTTACTTTTCTAAGCTCTTTAATGGCGAGATGAGCGAGTATTCCCATATCAATAGAAATCGGATCAGGAGGGGCAACAAAATTATAGGTTATGTAGTTGAATTAGTAAAGAGGAGGTTCGGAATGTATTAAGGAAGATGAAGAATGGAAAGGATGTGGGTTCAGACCGCATCCCTGTGGATATCTGGAATTGCTTGGGTGAAGAGGAACTACACGGGTTAACAGAGCTTTTTAATATCATTTTTAGGACTACATAAATCCCCGCGAATAGAGCATCGGTACAATTTTCACGCTTTACAAGAAAAAGATTAATGTTCAAGATTGTAATAATTATAAGAGTATTAAACTGCTTAGTCATACTATGACATGAGAAAGGGTGATTGAGAGAAGCTTCAGGAAGGACATTTCAATTTCAGAAAACCAGTTTGGTTTTGTGTTAGGTAGATCGACTACAGATGCAATCCATCTTATAAAAAGGCTCATGGAATTGTATAGGGATAGAAAAAGGGGTCTCCACATATGTTCATATATCTAGAGAAAGTGTATGATCAAGTACCGTGTGAAGTGCTATGCGAGTATTTAGAGAAGAAAGAGGTGTCGATGGCGTATATCTGGGCTATCAAGGATATGTATAGGGTTCGTTTTATATTCGGGCTATCAAAGACATGTATGGGCGAGTAAAAACAAGTGTTAGAGTTAAAGGAGAAGACATAGAGGACTTTCCTATTGACATTGAGCTCCATCAAGGCTCAGCTTTAAGCTCATTCTTTTCACTATTGTTATAGATGAGCACTCAAAAGGGATTCAAGATGAGGTATCATGGTATGTTATTTGCTAATAATATTGTAGGGATAGACTTAGCAGCAAGTTTGAGTAATGGAGACATACCTTAGAATTTAGGGAATTTAGATTGAGCATATCTAAGACTGAATATTTAAAATGTGGATTCAATGGTAAGGAATAGGGTGATGAAGAATTCACAATAGGTGGTGTGGTAATACCAAGGGCCAAGGAGTTTAGATATATAGGCTTGATCATTGAGGAGTGAGGAGATATTAACGAAGATATTAACCAATGGATTAGAGTGGGATGGCAAAAATAGAAGACTGCCTTTAGAGTATTGTGTGATAAGAAAATTCTTGTAGGATTGAAAGGAAAAATTTATCGTCTGGTAGTCAGACCAACTTTGTTATATGGTTTAGAGTGTTGGCCAATCAAGAAAACTCAAGTCCAGAGGTGAATAGTGGCAGAGATGAGAATGATTCGATGGATATGTCGCTAAACGAGATTGGATAGAATTCGGAATGAAGTGATTAGAGAGAAAGTAGAGATTGCACCTATAGAAGATAAGACGAGGGAGACTACACTGAGATGATTTGGATATATTAAAAGGAGGAGTGTGAATTCACTAGTAAGGAGGTGCAAACATGATTAACCTTTCGGAATATAGAAGAGGTAGAGGGCGGTCAAAGAAAGGTTAGAAAGAGGTGATAAATATGATTTGAAGTATATAGGACCAACGAAGGACGTAATTTAGAAGAAAAGTTTGTGCAGATCTACGATTAAGGTTACAGATCATAGATAGTGTGCTTCTAGTCCTTCCTTTGGCCTTTATGTAAGTAGTGATTGCTGTTGTGTTATACTGACTATTATTTTATCTTGCTTTTAATGCAATCCTGTAGGTTAGTAGATTAATCTTCATAGGGTTGTTATTATTATCACACCTCTTATTGCTTAAGTAGTACCCTTATCACATTTGCGCTATCACTCCCCCACCTCTAATTGATTAAGTGTAGACTGCTCTTGACCAGATTAGTAATATGTGTCGTTGCTTACTACTCAAGGTACGTACAACTCTTATTCCTCATCTGTTATTCACTTTAATTTAAGTTATTTAAAGTAATTAGGCCTTGTGTTTGTTAATTTGGTTACCTATTAATTTTCAACTTCAAAATACTTTCTTAAAACTTTTTATATAGGTTTATTGGAAATGGTTTCTCTATGTACATTCATGTATATAAAGTTAAGACTTCCTACATCTGACTCTCCCTATTCCCCATGAAAACAAGACTTACACTATGAATTGTTGTTGGTGTAATCAAGTTAATCTATATTTATGGGGTTGTGGTTCTTGTCTATCACGGACAACGGTAGCATTGTATATGACGATATATTAAACTCAAAAAATTGATGTATAATGCTTCGGAATCATATTTTAATTAAAATATTAAGTTAGTAAATAGGAAACCGAAAAATCTAAACCGGACCCGTTTATATTAAATGGGCTAATAGGTAAATTTCAGGTCGACCTGTTTAAAAAATAAACGGGCACATATTAATATTTTCGACCCATTTAATAAACGGATTAGGCTCATATCAAGAATTTTTTTCTCGGTTAAATTCAACATGAATACGAATACGAATATGAACACAATGTCAATCTGATCTAACCTATTAGACAACTTGTAGTTAGGGGATAGGAAATGGGAAGAATGGAAGAACAAGTCAAGCTCACTTTTCCTTTTCTCATCCACGGCTGTGATCACGGAGGCTCTCAATTCAATTCCCAAGCGGGAAACAACACCAATGAGAAGGGGGGGGGGGCCCCCTCACGTGAAAATAGTTTTAATTTAGGATTACTGTAATCTTTTTTATTAGAATTCAAACCCCTGTGGTGCTATGGAAGTCCTTAAAGCATTTCTAATGGTACTCACGTGAAAATAGTTTTAATTTAGAAACATTAATCTTTCTGATTATAATTCAACCTTACGCTTTGTCTGTGGTGGTATGGAAGTCCTTATAGCATTTCCAATGGTCTCCTCGTTAGTCAAAAGGGAATGGCAAGCGCAGTGAAGTTGGCATAAGCAGTTGCATCAGGAACGATGCGCATCTTGGCTCAGGAGCCAGCTGCGAGGGACGAGGCACTTGGGAAGGCGTCCGTAGGATAAACGATGCCGCAGCTATGGTGTTTGACTTCCTTTTTTTTTGGACCATTGAAGTGAATTAAAAAAGAAAAAGAAAAATCAGATAATTGGATTGTTGGCCTGCAAGTGCTGTTGGGCTGATTTGTGTTTTTCTAGCCATTGGTCCAATGGTTAGAAGCGAGTTTTTTTTTTTTTTTTAATCTTCACATCCATATATATCTTGCTAAAAAAATGTGTAAATTTTCACATCAAAATTTATCTTCCTCTCAATATAAAAAATTTCGAAGTGGTTATTCTGAAGGAACAAGTAAAGAAATTACTAGTAAGTTTGATTTTCTAATTTTAATTCAGTACTTTTTAAATTATGTTATATTTTAGCACATTTATGATATTAATTGTGTGTGTTAATTATTTTTGGTTTTTGTAGAGTAGTTGGTGGTTCTCTCAACCAATAGCGAAGTGAAGCAATTTGTTATTACAAATTTATTTGATAAGTGTGATTCATATAAAATGATATGATTGTGAAATTATTATGATTAAATGTAAATATGTTTAAAACTTTTGCTACGGTAGTGAAATTAATATGCTTGAATTTAAATATATTTTGGTGTGTTAGTAAAGTTAATATGATTTTGCTAACTAAATTTATATGATTATATGTTACTGTCTTTTTTTTAAATGTTGAATGATCCTCGTACTGTAATTTTTTAAAATGTTGAACTATTGTAAATTTTTTTAGTTGACAGTGAATCAATGTATCTTTTTTTTATTTATTAACGAACTTTTGTAAAATTTATATTCAAGCATGTGTGAAGTTTTTTAAAATTCAAACTCTTGTGTTGTTTTTTTTTAAAAAAAAAATTATGAGCTTTTAATTAGTTCTGTTATCAAATTATTATATACAAATTATTTTTACAAAAAAAATAAAGCCAATTAACAAAACAAAACATAAAAGCTAAACTAATTAAATATGGTTAGGTTTGAGGTCTATATATTATTTTATTTAGTGAACCAAAATGATGAGTCATGCATTGGAGAGAAGGAGACTTGTAAGTCAAAAAGTTGGCTCAAAAGCTGATGTGATAGAGGTAGACCTCTACTGATGAACCAAAAATAAGACTCACCATTGGAAATGCTCTTACAATTATTCAAGTTGAATTCTTCACTTTTTTTTCCCTTCCTCTGCTCATGGTTTCCCCGCTTTCCCGACACCAAGAAAAAGAGTCAATTTTAAACAAGTTAGGATTACACCCTTCTTCAGCTATCCATAAGAGCATTCACAGTGGGAGTTCCAGATTTTGGAACTCTAGCCTGCCACATCAGTAAAAGTTCCACAATTTTGGAACTTGCATTCCATCATTTCTCCAACCTATGGAACTCAATTTTACTCATTCAATAAAAATATTTGTCATGGACCCACCTTATAACACACAACTTATTTTTCAAGTCATTTAAAAATTATATACTTACTTCAAAAAAAAATATTTTAAAAAGATGAACAGTGACACACGGGAGACACGCACAAGCGTGCTCCCCTGCGTGTTACACGCGTTTCCATGTGGCTAGGGAGGCAAATTTGACACGCACCAGACATGCGGGCTCCATCATTTGCCTCGCGTGTCAGCAGCTGCTAGTGCTCTAAGTTACCTTCGTTGTTGCCAAGCAGTGCTTACTGAACTGGCATGGACTCGCCCTTCCCGAGGGAGCACCCGGGTGCGAACCCCAGGTGTGGCATGTTTCGCTCGTTTGGACAAATTATGCTATGGACCCAGGTGTGGCATGTTTCGCTTGTTTGGCGAAACCATGCTATGGCTGGACAAGCCACGGGCTTGGTTTCTTATTGAATTGTAATCCCCCATCCCCTTGCCAGTTAGTGTTCCATTGGGCAGCAGTTCTCCATAGTAGCCCGGTGAGCTTGGCAGTTCACCATTGTTAAAAAAAAAAAAAAAGAAGTTATCTTCATTCTTTTTCAGCCTATGCTTAAGCTTTCTTTGTCCATTTCTGAGTTTACACTAAAGGTCTATGTCTCTGAATTTTCTCGTTGTGCTGAGAACTGGAAACAGGCAATTGCATTAACAGCATTAGTAGAGCTTTCATCGTGGTAATCTAAGATACTCAGTTGGAAGTGATCCTTGCGATCTTCATGCTTCATACAGGAATCAAGATGATGTCGAATCTCCAAGGCTAACCATCTTTACAAGTAGGTAGTAAGCATATTATCCATCTTAACAACCTTTGCTTTTAACATGCTTAAGATCTTTACGAGTAGGTAGTATGAAACTTAACTCTTGCCCACTTACGACAACAGCATGAACTTTTTGAGAGATGATTGCGGCCGTAGATCGGCATGCTTGACGATAAGTCTGTCACAGAAGCCGTTTAGATTAAGATCGATTTCCATCTTCATTTAAGCCGATCAACTCTAAGTCTCAAGTCGCTCATAGTCAAAATTGAAACCAAAGGCATCCCCCTTTCCTCATGAAGTTATGAGGTGTGAGACTGTGGCTGTTGTAAGTAGAGTTGAGAAAAGCTGACTTCACACGATTATGAATCATTAAATAACACGAAGAAGTAGGTTCAACATGTTTAATTAAATATGTTGATCCGTTCCAACCCATTTAATTAAATGGTTAGATTCAGGTCAAAACTTTCAACAAGCAAAAATATATACGTAACCCATTCAGTTAAATGAGTTAAACAAGTCAACTCATTTTTTCATTTATGATTTATCCGTTTACCTTTTTATTGGATAATTAAGAATATGCAAAACAAACAATGAAAATGTAAATTATGATGAATCAAGGGGGTTCTAGAGAATAATTGCTTAATGTGATATGTAAACTTAATTTTTAACACTATGTAACTACGTATTAGTTGAAAATGTTAAACACATAAATGGGTAATTAGTTGATTTAACTCAACTTATTTACCTTAAATTAAATAGCCACAGGCCAAGATTTTCCAACCTATTCAACAAACAGGTTAGGTTAATGTTGAGTCATTCTTAATCCGTTTAAGTTTGATACAAATACGAATTCGACTCGACTTTACCTATTACTGATGCAAACAAAGGGCAAGTTCAAGTTATTCAGTTTGAAGGAGGAGAATCATTGCTCACTAATCATCTTACGTATCAATTCTGTGAAGGGAAGCAATGCAATTTTGATGCTTGTCTAGGGAGGTCCTTGCTTTGTTGGACACCCTAAGTCCCCTTATAAGCAGACACAAGTCATTTTGAGGCTAGCCAACAGGCTTTAGTCAATTCAGTTTCAATAAGATCATCTATAATCCACTGCATTTTTGAGTTCTCCAACAATCATTGGTGAATCAGTTCGAGTCCAGGAGCATTAGCCCCTTTTTGGAGGTAACCTAGCTCATTTATTAGCTCCAGATTCAGCTACTAAATGATAAAGGTTGTTTTATTTCCTCCCAGGCACTTCAGCAAATCAGTTCCAGCAGCAACTGTTTCAATAGGGTTATTTTGATTCCAACTTAGCAACTTATTTTGGCTTGTTTGAGGACTTGAAAATGTATCTAAATAATTACCATTGAAGGTCCTAAATTTGCAGAATCAGATCATTCAGCAACTGCTTTTAACCAACACAAGTATCTTGGAAATACCCTTTGATCCAATGGATTTCAGGGTGTTGTACTTTGCTGATTGCGGAGCTAATCACATGTTCAATGGTTGCATTTTGCTCCCCAAGACATCATTAGTAGTACTTGGATGCTTCAATGGCGTGACACCTCAGTAATGGAGATTAGCAATGTAATTAAGTGCCAAGATCAAGCCTAGCTGTTTTTTAGGATGCTTTGATTCAAACTGATATTTGCTATTTTAATCCCTTGGTATATTCTGTCTTAACCGTTGATTGAAAGGCTAAGTATAAACGCCTTTTTTTTCATTTTGTAATAGGCCGACATTGATTAATGAAAGAATCAATTTGCTTATTCAAGCAAAACTCTCTCAAATCTCTCTAAACTTTAGCCTGCTCTTGGTGGTGTTTAGTGAGTAGGTCCTTTATCTGATCTTCTGGTACTGAGGTTTTAGGAAGGTTGGTGGTGGATCTTTCAATCTTGGTTTGTGGAGTTGTTCTTCTTTATTTCAAGGCATATCCTCCATGTTGAGTTGCTAGGTTTGATTCATCTCTAAGCTCGCAGTTCAGCATACATCAATTACCTACCTGTAATTTTAAGGATCATGATCATTCATAAATTACTGAGGTAATATCTTTCACGTTAATCGCTTATTCGGTTTGATAAATTAATGTAAAAGCGACTAAAATGCTTAAAGTTGCTCCATTATATCTTAGAAATAATTAAAGAATGTAATTAATAATTCATTCTTCTTTATTATAGAGTTACAAGTACTTGAACTTTCACACAAAAAAAAATCGTGATTATATCACGCTTTATAGTGGAAATTCAATTTATTTGCAACGCTTCCGTTTTTCCTCTACCTCACCCAATGTTTCTTCCCCAGACTTCCCTCCGTCACACTACTAACCATTTGACACGGCAAGTGAATCATTCATTTTGATTTTAGAACGAATTTACAAAGTGTGTCCTCTCCTTGCCAAGGTTGAGAGAACCGACCCGGTCGATCGAGTGAGTCGATGGTTCAACCGGTCAGACCGTTTGGACCGGTTGACCCGGTTTACCGTCCAACTGGGTTAGACCAGCACAACCCGGTGAACCTGAAAATTTTTTTATATATATTTGTTATATATATCTTTTTTCAAATTACTAACTAAAATCTAATAGAAAAGTTACAAGTACAAAATAATAAAGAAGAAGATAAATGAGAAATTTATTTATGATCTCACATTGATGGAGTAGAAGGTGATTATAAGACTCCCATTGCATAAATATGAGTTCTATTATAGAATGAGAATTGAGAAGTCCCACATTGCCAATTTGAGCATATTCTCAAACTTGGTAGCCTTATAAGAAAGCATGGAAGGCAAGCCAAAGACAATGCAAAGTCATGGGCTTGTAATTAAAGTTAGGCTTTGTAAAAGAACTTAAGGTTTTTGTGTGTTTTTATCACCTATATAATTGGCATTCACACTCCAAAAAAAAAATATATAATTTAGATATAATAATTTAGTAACACAGCTAATTAGAGGGTCATAATTTTTTGATTTGGACATAATAATTTGGTAAACCATGCCTGAATATGCAAATTATAAGAGTTCGATGATAAACAAAAAATATACATTTATTACATTAAACGAAATAAAAATTACAATAAATGAACTACTACAAAATAATATGGAAGAAGAGATCATTAAATTATATATTTGATGAAAAAAATACTTTTTGATTTAACAGCATAAATTACTAAAATCTAATAAAAAAAAGTTACAAGTACAAAATAACGAGGAAGAAGAGAAATAAGAAATTTAATTATAGTCCTACATTGATGGAGTAGAAGGTGATCGCAATACCCTCATTACATAAATATGGGTTTTGTTAGATTGTGAGAAATGGGAAGTCCCACATCGCCATTTTGAGAAAATTCTCAAACTTGGTAGCCTTATAAAAAAGCATGAAAGGGGAAAGCAAACCAAGGATGCTATTGAAGGGTTTAGTTGTACTCGAAATCTTCATAGCCAAAAAAAAAATATTGGTTTTTATAAAAAGTTGGGAAAAATCGGTCCAATTGCGGGTGGACCAGTCTGACCGAGTCAACCAGTCCAATTGGGTTTTATCGGTTTTTCCCGGTTTGATGGCTTAAGCGGTTTTTAAGAACTTTCGGACCGGTGCTATGGTCGGTTCTCGGTCCAATCGGTTGAACCGGTCGGTCTGGTGCGGTTCTCTCAACCATGCTCCTTGCCAATGGTGCCATTGTCCGAGTTTGCTTTCGCCTAGGTCAATTTTAATTTGGAACAAATTCAAGTGCGCAGATATTTTCCCCCATAAAGTTGTCTTGCACATAGGAATAACAACAAACCGGATTCGAATGCAAAAATCCAATCTAGCAAATCGAAGGGAACCTGCGAATCCGATCCAAGTCGGATCGAATCAGAGTTGAATTTAATATGATCCGAATGGATTTAATCTACTGAAAAGGGGAGCGATTCTGATTGGATTCTTGATTCTGGGTGTACCTATCATATGTGTCCTCACAAGGATTGGTTTTCAACATATGATCCAATTGACTCAACTATTGTTTACATGGGCAATAATGACCAATGTAATGTAATTGGAATCGGTACTGTTAAAATCAAGACCCATGATGGCGTTGTCAGGACTTTATCGAATGTTCGTCACATTCCAGACTTGAAGCGTAACCTCATCTCCTTAGGCACCTTTGAATCCAAGGGGTACAAATATTCAGCTGAAGGTGGAGTTCTGAAGGTCTCGAAGGGCAGTCGGATTCTACTAAAGGGTTTGAGACATGGAAGCCTCCATGTCTTGCAGACATCTACTACGACAAATTATATGAAGAAAGGTTCATATAAGTCATCTCCCAGAGCTAAGTTCAAACATTGCTTGGACTTAGTTGGCATTTACAGCATTTGAGTGCCCTTCGGGGCATTGCCCCTTGGGGGGGCATTACCCTTCGTGGTGCGATGCCGGTGTTAGAGAATTGGTAATTGTTGGTGATTTTGGTCCAAGGTGGAGATTGTTGGGTTTCGTGGCCCCAAATTCAAGAATTGACACGGTAGGACCGTACTAGACGACACAAACGTGTCAAGGCGAAGAAGCGGAGCGTCAAAGGAAGACAGAAAAATGGCACTGGGGTACCGTGCCATGTGGCACGATCGTGCCGTGCTCAGTTCGGGCGCAAGTTTTCTTTGGCGCCTAGGGTTTTTTCTAGGGTAAAACCCTAAACTCCTAGACCCTATATAAAGGGGCATTGTCTAGGATCTAAAATCATCCCTAAATCCTTAAACACATTGAGAGGTAGAGAGACTTTGAGATAGATTACAAGAAAGGTTGTAATTATGTTATTGAATAGAATCACTTGTTGTGATTGTGATCGTTTTGTACTCTCCCTGCTCATATAGTGGATTGATTGTGCTCGTTGCCGTCGGTGGTTTTTTCCCGCATTGGATTTCCACATAAATCTTGTGTCATTGCTTTGTTCTTGTTATTGTTCTTTAAATTTCTGAATATCTGTTTCATCATATTACTTCCGTTATTAGTTTGCTCTAATTCCTAACATTATTTGCAATACTTTCTTACAACCAAACAAGATAATGAATGTACAATTATAAAATTGTTTACATTACAAAGTTGGTAACATCTAACCAAACATTATCTTGTAGACAACCTTGTAACGTAAACAAGTTTGTAATTGTAGTATCATTATCTTGTTTGGTTGTAAGAGAAGATTTCCAATAACTACGTTATAATTATGATTCCCAAGAACTATGTAATCATAATTGCATTACAAAGTTGATTACATTATATTATATTTAACCAAATATCACATAATAATTTGGTTGTGTAACAAAGTAGTAATGCAATCAAAATGATTATGGTGATTTCATTATGATGTTTGGTTACTATTAAAGAATGTAATCACAATTGCATTGTAATCACATTTATCTCAATCTATGCAAATACAATTATTTAAATTTTCCTAAGCCATTGTGATTACATACATTTTAATCAAAATTCACCGAGGTATAGGATATGCTATCTCCGTCCCACATTCAGTCATTTTTTTTAAAAATACACAAAAATAAGCATTACATGCATTTACATTGTTAAAATAAGTTCTTAACCAATACAAACAATGGTTAATACTTGAAAAAAACAAATTTTCACAATAATATGGAATTTTAAAGAAAGGATGCATAAGACAATAAATACAACCAGAGGGCATAATATATTTGAGACTTTATCTCTCTTCTCTCCTTTAACTCTGCTTCTCCTTATCTACTCCTTATTTGCTTCTCCTTTGATAAGATTTTATTAAACTCTAAACATGACTGCATTATTGTAATTGCATTTTTTTAGGTCTTAAAGAACCGCTCTCTTTTCTCTTTCTCTCCCATCTTCTCTCTACTTGCTAAAATTTAGCTATTATAATTGTATATAAATTCACCTCATTACAATTGTACAATCTTTATAACCAAATATTATAATATAATTATTATCTTATTTCATTACACTAACAATTGCATTACATTATTGATTCCATTATATAACAATTACATCACTTCCAACCAAACGTTATATAATAATCTATTTGATTGAATGTAATAGAAATTAACCTTTCATTTTCTATTACAATGCTTAATAGCTTAAAAGATTTGTAATTTGTAATTTGTAGTCGTCGTTACCTTGTAATTAGGTTACATCTAGACTCTGCTCGGCAAAATTAGCGATTCAAGTAACAGATAGCGGTTCAGATAACGGATAGTTGTTTACATAATAGATAACGTTTCTAATTTAGTTGTTAACGGATTGCTGCTTAGATAAGCAATTAAAACAAGTGTGTTCAAAAAATTTAGGTATTGGGTTAGCTTATTAATGTAAATTAACATAAAAGGATGTATATAATTTCTAAAGATAAAATTTTCAAAGGATATTATTTGGCAAAAAAATATGAAACGCTACTTTTGAATGCAAAACGTTAATACTATTAGCTTTTTAGAAACGTTGTTTAAAACGTTAAACGTTACTTAAAATGCTAGTCAAAATACTATGTTACCGAGCACTAAAAATTATCTGATGAGTGTATTGACTTAGTCAAAATGTCAAACGCTACCCAAAACACTATTGTCGAATACGCCCTTAGTCTAGTAGTAATCACTCTCGACAAAGCCTCAAATAATTTCAATTACAATGCACACGCGAAAAAGCACGGTCAAGAGGCAAAACCCCAGCTACCCATTATTGAAGCAGATTCCTCCCCCCCCCCTCCCCCGGCTCCAAAACAAAACAAAGGGCCTCTCTTCAGTCCATCTCTTCTCATTCAAGCAGGATGTTCGTTTTCGAGAGAAGATTGGGAGGCGAAGAGGAAACCTCCCATATGCCAAGCCGCCTCAATGGAATGGTGAGTGACTAGGGCTGTCAAATAGGTCAGGTCAGGTTGACTTCATGTTTGGGTTGATGTTAAACGGGTTGAAGACACCCTGACTTGAACCCGACCTGTTTATTAAACGGGTCGAAAAACTCGACCTGAAACCGTTTACAAATTAAACGGGTTGACCTGATTCTAACCCATTTACCTGTTTAACTTAAACGGGTCAGAATCAGGTACCCAATAACCTATTTAACCCAATAACCTATTTAACATTTTTAACCTATTTAGGCATAAAACATAGTTCAACACTTGCAAGTTGCAAGCCTTGCTTCTACTACAAATCTAGCACATGCCCCTGCCTTTCATGATTTGATAAAACACATCTCTAAAAGTCTAAAACCATGGCCAAAATCCAGAAATACCAAGTTAAACAATCCATAACCACCAAGCAACTACGTGCAAATACCCAAGTTCAATCTCAACAGCGATTAGCCTATTACATAATCAAATACAAGCTCAAAGTAACAATGCATAAGAACTAGTTAGCAAAAGCCGAAGTTTGCCCATATCCACTTCCAACTGCACTCTTCGATTGGACTTCACCTTCTTCATCACCATTCAAGTTCATGTTCATCACATCTCCACAAAGATCATCCAAGTTAACTTGAGGCGGTACAAGTGCTATATAAATAACATAAAAAATCATATTAGATAAAATTAAACCAAAAGACATATGAAACTAAGAACAATAAGAAAACTCATCACATTGGCCAAATAACCAATCTCTAAGGAAAATAACGGCTTCCACTGTATCCGACTTAAGAGAGCTATGGAATGCATCGAGGACTCTACCACCAACACTAAAGGCGGACTCAGATGCAACAGTAGACAATGGGATAGTCAAAATATCACGAGCCATTTTTTATAGTAAAGGGTATCGACCTTGATTCGTTCTCCAATGAACAAGAACATCAAACATTTCAACTCGAGGCAACTTATTCTCCTCCAAATACATCTCCAACTCAGATTTAGAAACAGATTCAAACTCATTACTTGAATATTGATCAAAGTCTTGAAGATTAAAATAAGTCAGTTAGGCAAAATATAACAAATCAAATATAATAAAACAACTACAAAAAAGGAAAGAACATTAACCTTGGGAAAAATATCATGTAAAAGAAGTAAAAAAGTAGGAGCAGCAGCAAATGACAGTGGAATATAAGCATATAACCAAACAAAATATAACAAAACAAAAAAGAAGTTAGTGGAAAAGAAGTTAGTACATGCATAAATACATTTGACTGGGCTTCCGCAGTTGAGTTCGCTTGAGCAGTTGTAGAGGGTGGATTAAGAGACGAAGAAGATCCCTTAGAACTCTTAGCATACTCAGCATACAATGCAAACAACTTGTCTTTCAACAACCTCAACTCAATAGCATAGTTATCACCATAAACCTTTTTGTATGCTCACTCCGCAAATTGATACTTGTAGCGAGGATCTAAAATTGTAGTAATAGCCATGATTGTGCTAAAGTCGGACCAATACTTTTCAAATTTACCAAACATCCTTGTAGCCATGTTTCTCATAAAAGTATCACCACTTTCCATCTCTTCTTTCAACACCAATCTTACCCTCACCACATTAGGAAAATAGAGATTGGAAGTAGGATACTTGGACCCCGAAAAAGCACAAGTAACTTCATAGAACACTTTCAAAAGGCTACAAATTTTCTCAATTTTTACCCACTCATCCATTCTTGGACAGTGGGTGAAATTGCTATCAACAACCTCCAAATGATTCAAGACCTTTTTGTAGTAAAGGGCACTTTCAAGCATAAGATAAGTAGAATTCCATCTTGTAGGAACATCTTGACACAATCCTTTACTATAAATGATGTCACAAAGCTTACAAGACTCAAGGAACCTTTGCTTTCGCATTTGGGAGCCTTTGCAATGCTTGACACATTCCCTAATCTTAGACACAACCTCATCCACATCCTTTAACCCCTCTTTTACAATCAAATTAAGAATGTGGGCACAACAACGAACATGAAAGTAATCACCACCACACAAAAGCTTCAACTGAACCTTCATCATATCAACACACAAATCGTTCGAAGAAGCATTATCAACAGTCAAGGACATCACTTTCTTGTCAAGACCCCAATCTTTTAACAACAGCAACAATTTTTCAGCAAGCGCAACAACATTATGGGGTGGAGGCATAAAAGAAAAGTTCAAAATTCTTTTATGTAGAACCCACTTAGCATTAATGTAATGGGCAGTCAAAGAAATAAAACCATCAGTGTTTAAAGATGTCCAACAATCATAAGTGAAGGCAATTCTCCCAGGAAAAGACTCTAGAAAGAGTTTAAGGTTTTCCTTTTCCTTAGCATATAACTTAACCACATCATTCCTAGTTGTGTTCCTCGAAACACATTTAACATCCGGATTCAAGTACAACAACATCTCTCTCACAGAATCATATTCAACAAACTGAAAAGGCAACTCATGCTTGACAACACACAAAGCTAGTAACTGACGGAATTCATTAGGATCAAACACAACCCGCCTACTTCCCAAAGAACCAGAACGACTCTCTAAAAGAAGCTGACCTATGTCTCTAAAATTTCTCCTTTTACAAGTGCCCAGGTGCCTCTTTAAATTTCCAGTTCCATACTTGCTGTCACCAGGATACATTTGACCACACTTTTTGCATTTACAAAACAGATTACCCTCTTCATCAAGGGGGAGAAACTCATAATGTTCCCAAACTATAGATGTTAACTTTCTTTGACGTTTTGGAGGCTTACCAACAGCAGCATGAGGCTTGTATGATCCTATTTGAACAGTAGTAGGCCTTTATGCTTGCCTACTATCAACTTCAGCAATCTCCTCGCCATTTGAATCAACATCAATTGGCACTAAATCATCATAATTTGATCCCATTTCTGTGCATAAATAAGAATGATGAGAATATTGAAGTAATAAAAGTGTTATCTTCAAGAAAAAAGATTCAACAATTCGAAGAAACAGAGTGTAGTTTTTGTAATTTCAAGTGTAATTTGAAGATTCATTCTGCTTAATTATGACTCAAAGTTGGCTTATTTGTGGCCACGGCAGGGCAAATGACAAGCATGGCAAAGTCTGGGGGGTTGTTGGGCCATTATGACTCCCTTAAAACAAATTCAAGCTTCTCTTGCAATAACATCAGCTTATGCCTCAAATCAAAGTCAAGTTAGATTGAATGAGTGAAATAACAAGTGAACAAGCTAGATTGAACGAGTATGACAGAGAACGAGTATGACAGAGAACGAGTATGCCAAATCAAAGTCAAGCTTCTCTTGCAACGGAAAAAATAGTTCGCTTTGCAAGAGAAGCGCCAAACCAGGACAAAACAGTTTATGCCTAGATTGAACAAGTATGATAGAGAACGAGTATGGTTTCGGAAAGCAACAAACAGCAACAAAGAGAAAGAGTAACAGAGAGATAGAGCAACAAATAGCACCAAAGCGAACGAGTAATCGGGTTAGAGAAACAAACAGCAACAAATCAAGGAATCGAACGAAGATTAAGAGAGAGTAAGACAGAGAGAGAGAGAGAGAGTAAGAAAGAAAGAGAAAGACATACACTCCGTGGCCGTGACTGGTGGCTGAATCCGCAGTGGCCGTGGCAATTCTACCGGTTGATGAGTGAGAAGAGAAATCTAGGGTTTCTCTTCGTGAGGCTGATGAGTGATGAGCGAGAGGGAATGAGGGATGATTCTAGAGGTTGGCTGATGAGTGATGACTTAAGAATGTGTTCGTGACTCCGTGAGGCAGTGATAGGAATAGGAGGGTTTTAGAGGGTTAGGTTAAAAAAAAGGAGAGCCCAATACCTGCTTTGGGTCTCTTATTAGTGTTATGGCGCCCAAAATAAAATCTGAAAATTTGAAACCTCAAGAAATCCCCCCTCCCCTCCCAAACAAAAAATATATATAATACATTAATACATATATATATATATATATATATATATATGTATATATATATATATATATATATATATTAAACAGATTAAACGGTTATACGGTAATCGGATTGACCTACTAACCCAATTAATTAAACGGGTTATATAGGTATTTTTTCGTGTCGAAAATGTCGACCTGAACCTAACCCCGTTTAATTAAACGGGTTGTGTCAACCCATTTAATTAAACGGATTGAAAATCTTTACCCAAACCCGCCTAATTTCGTGTTCGGTTTTGGTCGGTAATCGTGTCGGGTCAGCTTTTGACAGCCCTATGAGTGACATGCCCATAACCAAGTCAAATGACCCATTGCCCTCATCTATGACTCAAGTATTGTGCGCTCCAAACTAAAACTTTCAACGATAAAGATGCTCCCCCCCCCCCCCCCAAACCCAAAAAAAAAAGAATGCAACAGAAGTCAGTTACACACCTTAATAGTGAACCTTTTATTCGTATGTATCCAAATAAACATAAAACCAATTTTTTAAAGTGAGGTATTGCATGTTGCCAAGAAGAGGAGAAGATAAAAACTAATCCAAGCCAAGCTTCACTGGATCCGGTTTCAGTAACAGAGTTCTTGCCAGAGCAAACTCAAGCCCAGCAGAGGGCCCACGATATTGTCAACTCATGTGATTGATGATTAGGATAACAAAGCCTCTTCCCTATCAAATTATTGACGAAAGAATCAACGTTCTTAGCAGAACCACCTTGCACAATAAGTATGTCACTCTGTGACTCTACCATGAAAACTAGGGGCCTGTTTGGTGAAAAAAACATGAATAGAATGAAATCAGGACTTAAATCCTTGAGGCATGAATATGGAACTTAAATCCTAAACCCAGTTGTTTGGTGAAAACTGGAATGGAATCAGATTCCAGTCTTTACTGTTTGGTGAACAGTTTTGGAATGAAATTAATTCTGTTTTTATTTTAGAAATATTATATACAATTATGAATTATTGTTTTAACTTTTATTATTTTGTTTGTTAAAATTGCTACAACACTAGAAGAAGAACTTTTATTTGCTCCAGATATTCAAGTTCTTCAATCTGGGGCAAAAAAAAAGAGGAAGAAAGATGGAGCCTCCATATTCGTTCTCATGATTTGCTCCAGATCTGCAAATCAACATGCCTTCTCCATCTAGCCCCTCCACTTTCATTCTTCATCATTTACTCAAGACCTTTCTCTCTCTCTCTCTCTCTACACCACGCATGTATCGAGAAATCTTCATTCTTCATTATTTGCAGATTGAAGAACTTGAATCCACGTATGTTCAAAAAATCCAAATTGTGGATGCAATTGGATTCAGATCTATATCGTCGACATTAAGCCCAAGCCCCCTAGTTCCAAACCCATCAAATCCCAACCACCGAGTAGCCTCAACCGCCGACGATGTGCCCGCCATCATGGGTGGCCTAGAAATTGACGAAGGGGTGTCCAATGAGCAACAATGGTGGGCATGTTGCAGTGTTTCTCTCTCCTCCTTTCTGTCAAATATGATAAGAACAGTAAAGAAGATAGAAAATAATTATTTTTCTGGTAGATTTTTCTTTTTTTGTGAAAAATAAGTTGATTCCTAAGGGATATGAACTTGAAACCTCCCAAGGAAGATAGGGTTCAAGTTCCTTAGCTTTTGAAGGGACTTGAAACCTCCAAATTTCAAGTTGCTTACCTCAAAAATTCTCACCAAACAAAAAGAAAGGAACTTGAAACCTGAAGGCTTCAAGTTCCATTCCTTTTCTTCTCACCAAACAGGACCTGACAAAAATTGACCCGGCCCGAAACCCGACCCGAACATGCCCGAGAGTTTTGGGTTTTGAACACAATTTTTTTTACCAGAACCCGAAAAACTCGTAAATTTTTGAATCAAACCCCGACCCGAATATTATATACGTACTTTTTATTTTCTTTAATTTTTCCTCCTAACAATAATAATTTTTCATTATAAGTTTATAACAAATCGTTTAGAAAGACGTTATACAATTACCACATCCCTTCGTAAATTAGACAATGGTTTCCGTTTTTTCCCATAAAACGTTATATACAACTTATAAATGGTACAATTTTTGAACATGGCCATGAAACAACTCTAATATTAAGAAAAATAATTTGAAATTAGATAAGTATTGAAAATGTGCAAGTCATACCATTATATTCTTCGTAAAATGAATACGTCTTATCGCATTTTAATTAAGATTATTCTATAATAATCTAAAATTTTGATTTTATAATTAATAGATAATTATAATATCTTGCGCGTATATAATATTCTTTCGTTTAGATTCCTTCTAATTGATCTCAAATCTAATGCAATGTTGGGCAATGGACCAACTTATATTCTTGTTAGGATCGACGTACTAGTAAAGCATGCCTGATTAGGTAATGCTAGGTTAATTAACAAAATATCAAATTATTAAACAGCCTATTAATGGGTCAAACCGCTCCGACTCGTTAACATGCTTTAGATGGGCTGACCCATTAATAACCCGACCAATTATTAATATTTTAATATACGGATCAACTCATCCAAACGTGACTCATTGTCCACCTCCACATGAATTTCATATATCATGTTGAAATTTGAAAAGTTTGGATATTTTTGATATTCTTTGACAAAATTACAATTACAATGCTTGTTCATTCAATGCAGACAGTTTTAAGTAATAAATATGCCGAATTTTTGATTTTGACAAAAAAGAAATAATTCATTAAAAAGGCGCTTTAAACCTGTTGGGTTGATCCGAAACCCGTAAAACTGAAATACACCCGCCCGTATTTTACCCGAACCCGAAATACACCCGAAACCGTATACACCCGACCCGTATTTGACCCGCCCGTCAGAATTGACAGGTCTGATGCAAACAGAATGTACATGCGGACGGCCCTCTTAGTCCTGACACCAGTGGCTAAAGACCAACAGCAGAGTTTCATCCATTAGGCAGAATGAATTTTCACCTTAAATTACTCTGAACTGTAAAACTTTACATATTTCCGCAAGAATGTAGGAAACTAACAAAGTATGAGCCTGTGCAATGTTTACCCCTGTGGTTGAGCGCCCTTCTCTATCCTAGGTACGGATGCTATGGAGGGAACTAATTACCACATCATGAATTGTAAATATTCTAGAAAAGTGAACATACTACTATTTACCATCTTCTGGACAATTGCGATGTCAACCAAGTAACAATACACGCCTCCTGTTGCACTTTGAGGAATATGCAAAGCACACAACTTGGCTGGACAGGTGATATGTTTGATACCTGGCAAGCAAATAAGGCATAGTTTGCTGAAATAATGAATGTAATCAATCTAACCCCTTTTTCACATGAAAATTTACAGCTTTAGTAAGATCTAGCAAAGACAACTCAGGGATGAGATCAGGAGACTGAGCACCTTGCCAAAATTACTATATGCTAGCTAAAGCATATTCAGAAATAGGTATATCACACGGATACTGTCACTTGGCCATTTTCAGTCCAAAATAAAGTGTCAAGTGTGAACACCCACGCCTGCAATGCAGTTGTCTTACATGGGTACTTGATGACATGAGAAGTCCACAGAAGCTACATAATGAGTATACTCAGTTGATTGGAGTCAAAATATACCTCAACCTTGTTCTGAATCCCGCAACTGAACTAATCACTGAGGTCATCATCGAGGAAATCTAGATCAGCTTCGTCATCCGTGGCTGGACCAGCATTTGTATGGACTTCCAAAGGCTCTACTTCCGCCGGAGTCACCATCTCCAGAGAGCACCTCCTCGTATCTGAATTCCTATCCGCATAATCGAGGATATCATAGTCATATCCATCTTCATGATCAAGGATATCCTGCTGATTAAACAGGACGTTCAACTCATCTAGCGCGGGGAAGGGGGAGGGGGTAATAATCCCTAACACTATCTGTTGGATAATGTAAAAGTACCTTGTCATCTGGCATGGCTTGCTTCTCTGCATCCACAACCCAATCATCAAGCAAACCCTCTAGAAGAACGCTGTCAAGTGATACCAGTTCATTAGACTGTCTTATTTGGCGCTCCCTGAGTCTCAGGTTGTAGTGGGCATGCAAAAGATCATTTAATTTCTTCTGGGCTAAATGGTTTTCCCTTTGGCAATGAATCTGATCATAAATACTCCAATTATGTTCACAACCAAAAGAGGAACAGGTTTGGCTTAGTATGCGTACAGCCATCTGCTGCAGCTCCAAACAACTTATACCATGTTGCTGCCACCATAAAGCTGATGATGAGAAGAAGACAATTTCAGTGTATTTGTAACCATGACAATACCAATGAAGAGAAGCAAATAAACAAACTTCACAGCAAGTGTTATCCTATCACCTGGATCAAGCTCTGTTCTTGTACTGATAGCCAATTCAGTACCAAAATCAGCTTTAGCTGACACAAAATCAGAAATCTGTGTAGTTGCGAAAGCATTAGAATTCTTTGTTAGGTTATAAATCATGCCAAAGAAATTAGGCAAGTGCATAAGTTACCTGTGTGGATGCAGATACCCGTCGTACATCGTCAGGCTCAAGTCGAACAATACATTCATTAAGTCCATGCATCACCTCTGGATTCTTCATCGATGAAACAAAATATCAGCAGGGAGCCTTAAATTGATATTGAAGGACAAAAAAGAGTCGTGGTTAGCTTACGGCCACACAATCTGAACGATATCTATATGCTGGATTCAAGTAGTAAGCAGCAAGACACAACGGATGATGGAACAATGTATTCCAATGACTATCTATCACACTCCAGAATGGGCCATATTTACGCGCATCATCACCATGAGTACATTTTATTGCAAGCTTTGCCTTATACATTTCATTGTATATGTACGGCATTGACAGGTTACCATCACTGGAGACCTTTTGGAGCACCTGCAGAACTGGGTCAACTGATTTATGAACATACTGCATTTTCTTCCAAAAGGTACAATTTAAAATGGCTTTCTCTACTTCTTTGCCTTCGTCTGATTTGGAAAACCGACACAAAAGCCATTTATTCGATTGGAACATCCTCTTAAGGCCATTCCTATGGTCCAAGATACCCTCTAAACTAAGGAACCCAGCTGCATGTCTGGTAACAGCCGGTCTTAGAATGTCCTGTCCTCCTGTGAATTCCTTTTTCATAAGATTCAGGAGCCATATCCTGTTGTAAATGAATTTTGTCAAATTTTGAGCTTTCTCAAGGCATTCACTGACCAACTTTATCTTCGTGAAATCTTCGAGAACGCAATCAATAGAATAGGTAGCACATGGCGTCCAGAATATATGTTTCCATTTGTCTTCAATCATCTTTCCAGCAGCCTTGTAACTTGGAGTATTTTGGGTGACTACCTGCACCAAATACAATAATTAAATGAGAGGGAGGTGCATCATTTTTTCATGAGCTCCATTAAATAAATTCACACAAGGACGAGCACCTGGACAACATTTTCTCCACCAATCTCATCCACTACTTCATCAAGTAATTTAAATAATCTTGGGGGATCATCTACTATGTCAGTGGCATCAACCATGGAGACAAAGTACACACCACGAGGACAGGATACCATTAAGTTGACAAGGGTCCTGCCCCGGGCATTTTTCCAACTATCTGCCATAATAGAACAGCCAGTAACCGCCCAGCATGTCCTGTACTCCACCAAATAATTTCTGATAGTTGAGAGCTCATCCTGTAGATAGCGACCTGATAGCAATCTGCTTGAGGAGCCCACCAGACCCTGCCCATATTGACCAACAAGTTCTAGCATCTTCTGGAAATATAAGGAGTTGGCTGCATGCATTGGGACCCCTGCATAATAGAAAAACTCACAAATGGCAGAAACTACTTCCTTATGGTTCTTTCTATTAGCACCATTGTTCCCCAGCTTGTAAGTTACCGGCATCTGAGTCACTGATGTCTTTAAGGCGTTGGAACTCCTCGACTTCTTCAAGTACATGTCTGAACAACTTCCAGATGATATTCCGCCGAAACCTCTTCTAAAATCTTTGCCCGGTCTCCTGTCCCCAATGACCATTCTATCCTTGCCCAACTGATACAGAGGATCTTCCTCTGCCTCATCTTCTTCAGGTTCATCATCAGAATGCATATAGAAAGACGATGTTTCCTTGACATCAGGCCTTCTATCCCTTCTTCCTGTGCGATGCCACTTCATATTCTCCTTTATCTGCAAATAAACCTCATCTGGTGCATTTTTACAAGGTGCAACTTCTCCTGGAATTCTGGCTAAGTGTTGTTTAAATCTATTAATGCCACCACTTACTATTTTGCCACAGTAGTTGCACTTCACCTTTTTCTTCCTTTCATCTTGAGCAACACCATGTTCCCAACCTGGGTCGACATATCCTAGCGACCGAAGAGGGCTCCAATTTAAGAGCATACTCTTGTTGCCCATCACTTTCTTTCCTTTCCTTCTATAGCCCGTGTGCTCCACAACATCATCATCATTATGGGACTGAAAGCTCAAATAAGCACGCTCATCGTTTACAGAAAGCTTTGGTTTCTTATTAAAGCGGCATCCCTCCAAGTTCTCTCTCATTTTCATATATACATCTTCCGGAGCCTTCTCACAGTATGTCACTTCTCCAGAGACCCGAGCTAAATGTTGCTTGAGTCTATATATTCCCCCACTAACTATCTTCCCACAATAGTTGCATTTCACTTTCTTCTTCTTCTCATTCTGAGCAGTCCCATGCTCCCAGCCAGGGTCAACATACCCCCCTGGACGGAGTGGAACCATCCCTCCCGTCATTTTGTAGATTGGCACCAAGCATCAAGCTCTTCAAGCGCTACAAAATTCAACTTTTGTGCAATATTTAGTGATGAGTGACATAATCAAAATCATAAACTTCATCAAATGAAAAAAAAAAAAAAAAACAGAAAGACATGTGAAGTTGCAACAACCCCCCCCCCCAAAAAAAAGCATGAAATTTACCAAAGAGATCCATAGGCTAGCCAAAGAAAGCACAATACATTCACAGATATCTTCATACAAAATATAATGTTTGTTAACGTCAACCTATCATCACTCATAAAGAAAATAGTAAACAAGGCATTGTTGAACGCAATTTCTTGGAGCGAATCACCCATCAGATATAGATCTAACTGCCAGCAATTTTGTACCCCAGCCCAAGGCTAAGGATGTCAGACCGGAAAGGCTCTTTAGAGGAACCCTAAGGCAAAAGAAACTAGTTCCACGTAATGTCATTCTCAAGTAGTCACGTCCATATTGAAAACCAGGCTACTTTCCTTTCATCAAAGTCGAATCAAAACTAACTTCCCTACACCCTGTCAAGCGTTTAAATACCTCAACAAGTTCCAGAGACCTGCAACTCAAAGCCATAGGCCACAAACACAGCATAACTCATCAACCACAAACCGGAAGATCCTCCAACAGCCCAATGTGCATAAAACCAAGAAGTATTTGGCCCTATTCGGCCTTACATTAACATAATCTAAAATTATACAGGCCATTTCAAGAACTTGAAACGATACATGCATGTTAGATATTACATAACTTCATTATACATTTATATGATCAACTGATTCAAGCAAACTTGGCTAACCAATGAGTACACTTTGAGTTCCCTTGGGTTTCCACTGTTGTACATAATCCCGAAAGGCAAGGAGGGTCGAGCAAAACCATAGGCTTAGTGGATGAGTCATACCCTTTAAAAGTACGTACATTGATGGCCACTAGAACCTTTCTTGAAGTCACTTAAGTCAACAACATTTTTCTCCGCTCACGTATCATCCGGAGAATGTAGAACGCACAATCATAAGTACATGACTCTCATGCATTAGAAGCTTAGGTTGGTATCTTATTATTTCATACCTCACACACATCACAACATCAATTCTTCCACATAGTCAACAGTTGGCGATGCCTAACGCTTGACCTTAGTTTTAAAAGGCATGAGGCGCGCTGACGCGCATAGGGCTGCGAAGCGAAGGTGCAAGGCGCGAGGCACACGCATCATGGATGTGAGGCGCAGTTCTATGGAAAAGTTTTTAAAAGTCTTTCATATTTCACAAATCATATTTTGCATAAACAAGTTAGATAAATACATTAAAAAAGTGATTAGACATCAATATAACTACTAAAATCGCAAATAACCTTAAGATATGTTATCTAATCATCGTAATTCCCCAATGCACACACTTACAATACAAGTGTAGCTCATCTTTTAGCTCCCAAGGAAAGAAAAGACGAAAAAAAGTAGAGAAAAGGCTAAGAAAATGAAGTAAAAGGGGGAAGATCTAGCCTTACTTCTTTGAGGAGCACCTTATCCCCTCTGACGCGCTGACCCAGTAGACTCATGTCGACAAGCACCTAGCGTCACAGGTTGATAATTCACTCAAACTTAAACCCGTGCGGTGCTAGCAAACTCGCTCGTGACCCTTCCTCAGTTTGCTAGTAAGCCTCAAGTGATGCTAACTTAAACTTGAGAAGCTAAATAAGTGCACACACACTCAAGAGAATATGGAGAGTTTAAAAGAAAGCTTTGTATTGCACGTTTGGAATGCCTTGAATGGCTTTGTTATAAATGAGCCCCTTTGGGAGTATATATACACATCCACCTCCTCATTGGATGGTGGAGATCTATTTGATCCTATGGCTATTATTGAACTCCCAAAATATTCTATATGAATATCCTAGATTCTACACAAGGGTAGAACTATGTAGAAATCTAGAGAGTATTCTAGAATATTCTAGTATAGCCTAGAAGGTTCTAGGACTCTCCACTCGATCCTAGATACTCTATAAGCTTCTAGAACAGTCTAGAAGTACATAGAGTTCTCCAGAAGGTTCTATAAGAGTCTAGAAGTATCTAAAGTTCTCCAGAAGGTTCTAAAATAGTCTAAAAGACTCTAGAGTGTCCAGAAGGTTTCAGAACCCTCTAGAACGTTCTACCATGTTCCAAAAGGTTTCTGACCATTCTAGACGATTTCATAACATTCCAAAACTCTCCGGAAACGCGGCCCATGACATTCTCCCCCACCCAATCGAGCAACATCCTCGTTGCCTTTGGGCCTTCATATGCTTGGCTTTCGAGTTGCCTCATCTCGAGGAGATGTCTCTACTACTTGGTTAGGTTGATGTGTTGCATTTAGCTGTTCAGCACATCGATCATTTGCGCGCTTGCGTCCCATCCTCATCCTGGCCTATTTCCTCCTTTGTGCCAGCTTCCCAAGTGATGGTGGGAGTATGACACCTGTAGGTCCCTCATCCCTTTGGAGGGCAGATAAGTGGCCTACCTCCTTACTCTCCGTGAATCGGAGGGAGGTAGCACTCTTTCTTTCTTTCTGAGCTTCCCATCTCATGGGTATTGCATCAGCTTGCCCATTGTCGGTGAAGAACAAGGAGCTAGCATGAGGAACTATGAAAGCTTTCGCCATATCCAGGAAGTCCATTCCTAGATAAAACTTCTGATCATCAAGAGGAGCGACGGTTATGTCGACCTTACCTCTCCATGGTCCAATATGGATGTTCATCCCTCGAGCAACTCCATGGATTGGAAGGCTCTTCACATTAACTCCCTTCACATAACCCTTCTTCTTTTTGTAAGGTAGGCTGATCTCGTCAGCAAGTTCTTTTGCCATGTACACGTTCTCCGCTCCCGTGACCACTATTGCTTGGAGTTTCTTACCTCCAACTTCGGTCTTTACATAAATGCAGCCACCGACTTGCTTCCCCACCTTAGATTGGATGGCACTTAGAAGCGATATCGAGGCAATCCTTGTTTCTTCTTCATGTCTCTCCTCTTTCATCACAAGCCCACCAAATTTCCCACGCTTCGAGCACTCAAAAACCCGATGAGGCCGTTCCACAAGAAGCATGGGTATTTCCTCGATATCTCATCCTTCTTGTCTCTTCCTTTGTCCTTTAAGATTGTTGGCTTATGCCACCTACGAGACTTATCCCGATCTCTGTCACTATCACCCAGGGTCTTCTTGCCTCGTGGCTTTGAAGAGTCTATCTTCAACTCGACTAAGCACTCGGCAGTGGCGATAACGGAGGCGAGCTCTGGCACCCCACGCCTCTCAAATTCCATCTGAACCCAATTACTTAGGTTATCGAGGAAGCAAAATAAGGGGTCTTGCTCCCCCATGCTTGGAATTTCCAAGAGTAGCTCTTGGAACTTCTTCAACTATCTCGGATGTGACCCTCCTTGTGTTGGAGGCATCTTAACTTGGCATGTGCTTCCCATTCCGCATCCTTGGGATAGAATTGTTTCTTGAGTTTCCTCTTGAACCCATCCCATGTGTCAATGGGATCGGATCCTCTACAGATGTCGTCATACCTACGACGACACCAATCAAGAGCAATGTCTCACTAAACATCATCCTCGATGCCCATTGCCCCAAAGTACACCCCAACTCCCCATAGGATGTTGTCAATCTCCCTTGCACTCCTAGCCCCGTGGAAGGCAAAAGGCCTTGGTGCATTCCCCTTTGGAGGGTGGATACTTGGATGACTTCACCGTTGGCCACAGCGGCCATGCACACCTTGATCTGTGGCTCCAAAGCCTCGACCCTTGTCTTGCAAGCTTCGATCTTGGCCTTGCAAGCCTCGATCTCGGCCTTGTCGGCTTGGAGTTCGCCATCTTTGGCTACCTCCGATGCTCAAAGGCTTGGATCTCCTTCTTGAAGTCGGCCACCACAGAGGTCATAGCCATTTGCATCTCCCCACGAAGCTCTTCCATATCCCTCTTGGACTTGAGCTTCTTGATGCGTCGGTCTATGGCATCCACCCTACCCATTAGGGGTGACATGGTGTTGTTGATCTCCGCAAGCAGTTCTTCGACAAGGCCCATTACGTCCTTGTTTTTATCTTTGCCCTTCTTACCACCTTGTTGAAGATTGGCATCGGTCATGATCTACCAACTAGAACCTTGCTATGATACCAACTGTCACGGGTTAATAATTCACTCAAACTTAAACCCGCGCAGCACTACCAACTCACTCACGACCCTTCCTTAGTTTGCTAGTAAACTTCAAGTGATGCTAACTTAGACTTGAGAAGCTAAGTAAGCACACACCCACTCAAAAGAATATGGAGAGCTTAGGAGAATACTTTGTATTGCACTTTTGGAATGCCTTGAATGACTTTGTGACAAATGAGCCCCTTGGAGGTATATACACATCCACCTCCTCATTTGTCAGTGTAGATATATTCGATCCTACGGCTATTATTACACTTCCAAAATATTCTATATAAACATCTTAGATACTACACAAGGGTAGAACTATGTGGAACATTTTAGAGAGTATTCTAGAATATTCTAATATAGTCTAGAAGGTTCTAGGACTCTCCACTAGGTCCTAGGTACTCTAGAAACTTCTAGAACAGTCTCGAAGTATATAAAGTTCTCCAGAATGTTCTAGAAGGGTCTAAAAGTATCTAGAGTTCTCCAGAAGGTTCCAGAACAATCTAGAAGACTCTAGAGTGTCCAAAAGGTTCCAGACCATTCTGGAAGATTCCAAAACATTCCAAAACTCTCTGGAAACGTGGCCTGTGACACTAGGTGTGCCTCAAGTGGGCTTTTTTACACTAAGTCACTAAGCACTTGAATTTTCTTTCTACACAACAAACTCACAAACTAACTCACAAACTAAGTCATCTGAAGTGACCTCTTGTAGGGCCATATACATCCCATTCCACATGTACCTTTACAAGGCTACGTCATCCAAACATGTCCGAGACAATGTACACCCCATAGTTGTCCTCAATCAAATTGGAGAGTATAACAAAGGCAAGTAAG
This sequence comes from Selenicereus undatus, assembly GCA_017589665.1. Classification (NCBI taxonomy): domain Eukaryota; kingdom Viridiplantae; phylum Streptophyta; class Magnoliopsida; order Caryophyllales; family Cactaceae; genus Selenicereus; species Selenicereus undatus. Next base: position 49,940,303 of record JACYFF010031959.1, on the reverse strand, counting down.
GACAGCAAAGGCGAGTATTATATTGCTCGATAACACGTCTGCATATGGCAAAAATACAAATCATAAACACGCTAAATACAAGAATTGCAACTTAAAAACATGACTTCTCAACATTCAACGTGAATTAGACATCTTTATAAGAACTTAAAACATTTTTTTCTCGTTGACGGAAAAAAATCTTAACGGGAACCATTCTTTTGTCATAGAACAAGCTTTTCACAACATAAAACATAAGAGTTAGTTATCATAATTTAATGCTTACCCATAACATACAAGTTCATAGCATATGATGTCGATAGACTCACCCTTTGAGGTACTTTATCACCGTGAGTCCCTAGTCAGCTAAACTCAACTGGCAAAATAGGCCTAACGTGGGGATATCCAAATAGACACCTTACGCTGCTGGGAAACTTACATATTTAGGATACAACTACCCAAACGTAAACTAGGCTCACATCCCTAGTAAGCCAGGCTTAGATCCCTAGAACCCCTCTACTTATGCTTAAGGTTTCTAATGTAGTTCTATCCCACAATTCCACATAAACATACAAAGATGCTCATTTCCACATACTTACATTGTCATTTTCTGAACATAGCTTACTTATAACTTAATACCTTTGGATAATACTTTTTGGGTATCTTGTCTTAAAATAGCCAGCCCTAACACAAGGTACAATGATGTGACGAATAAACAAACATCTTGACATAAGATCGAAGTACATTCATAACTAGCATTCAACCGACAATCACTTGGTGGTTATATACTAATATTTTATACGCAAGCCAAAAACAACATATTATATTTCAGGGCATTCACAATCAAGTAGCTTACCAGCCAAGCCTAAGTTCATTCTTAATCATATCACTTAGATCTCATTGCATCCATTTCTAGTCCACACATTCTTCGTAAGATAAAAATTAGAATGCCATACGTAAACACTTAAGTTGACATTTCCTAGAGAATCACAGTATCACACTTCGATGTTCTACACAATTAAGCAACTAAAACATGACAACAGCTCTCAGCTCAAGAATTCATCCTAATTTATTGGCCATCACATACACATGACCTCCTCTACATGTTCCCGTATTAGAAAGCTATGTAACAGTTGCCCACACCCAATCCATTAGTTCACATGAAAGTAATACATAGAGACCATAAAGCACATAAACCTAAATCAGTTTCAACTAGACACATAGGAGCAATGCCTCAGCACACCGATTACACATCCATGAGTGAGACCATTACGGCAGGGGAATTCCAAGTCTTTGAAATTACACCAAAAAAAAAAAACCTGATATTAATCAATGTCACAAACTCAGTCATAATACATCATCCAATCCACATATATCCATTCCACTAATATCCATTTCATGGTCAGCTATGAACACTAAAACATAACTAACCATTACTAGCCTATTCTTATGTCATTAAAGGGGGGGGGGGGAAGTAGCGGAGGGATTAGAATTACCCAAATTGGTCTATAACAACACATATCACGACTATAGCACCTGAAGACACCTAATGAGCTGCATAACCCCAATTTCCACTTCACCCCTCAACCATATCATGGACCAGCCTAAAAAACACATGAAATCACGAGAAAACAACCAAACGAAGGTCTTAATGACAGCTAAATCTAAAATTTAGGGAGAGGATAAGAGACTACTAACGTTATTATCAAAATGCGAGACTTAGGGTTTGTCTTATGCTCAATCTAGCACGAACTACGGCGAGCTCTATGGCTGCCCCGTCGTCTGTGCCACCGAACACAGCCGCCAGCCGTGGCCGCAAGACTCCTCTCCTTTACCTCCTTCGCGCCCTCACTCGCCCTTGCCGCCTCTGCAAAAACCCTCCGGATTCCGGCCTTTCTTGGCTTTCTTTGAGTCGCCAGTGACAGCCCCAACGAAGGTGGTGGTGGTGGTGGTAGCGCTTAGGTTAAAACCAGCCCATTGAGGCCCTTTCTTGCTCTCACTAGTCCCTCTCTCCCTCCTTTCTATCAATAATTCTCTTTTGTCAATTTTATTATTTAATTAACATTGTCTGTAGGTTCAACTTATCAAGTGGCTTGAAGGGTGCAAGCTTAAATAGGTTTACTTCAACATTTTATATTAGGATCGGGTACTTTTCAGGTTTGCCGTCTCTGAGTAGATAAAATTTTATGGGTTCAACTTGGATTGGTTTGAATAATTGAAAATATTTCGCTCATCTAATCATTTCCGATATTACAACCACATTTACAAAAATACATCATTGTTATTTTTACTGTATAATACTAATTTTTATCCTTGTATTTGCACAGGTATTTAGAGAGTAAAAATTAATGAAAACATGCGCTACTAAAAAAAATAAAAGTGCATAATGAAGAAGTATACAACTCAAATAGCATTGTTAAAACTTAAAATAAGAACTAAATTTTTTTATGAAAAATATTATATGTGTCAAATGTATCATGTGAGAAAGCAACGCAATCAAAATGACCCATTTTGTTTTCGCTGTTGTATTAATGTGATACTATTGGTCAAATGGTAACATTTTTCTTCACAGAACAAATGATATATGAACTCAATATGCAATTCATTATTTGGATGCGTAGGAGCTTTAACAACAAAAGTGATTGCAGTCATAATGACAGTGCTTACATATACGTCTAACTTATTTGATTCATTATTTTGATCCCGTATGGCATGCAAATGTTATTATGTTAATTCTGGCCTAAAAAGTGTAGCTATTAGAGTGTTGAAGTCTTATCACCTCACCCATTTAAGATGTTGAACAATGCATGATACCTGAGCATGTTCATCATATATTGTTATTACTTTAATCTTGAGTTTCCTATTGTCTAGGTGCCATATCAATCTTTTGCACAACCTTTTTTGGATTTGAAAAGAAAAATCTTAGAAGAATAGAAAAATCATTAGCAGTTAATTTAAAAATAATTTGTGATTATGTTACCAAAATATATTGATTCACAGTTACAAATTTTTAATCTTATATATGAAAAATTAGAAAGTTCAAATATGTTTTGTTGAAAAGTAAATCTTACATTTAGTTAACTTTAGAGAATATAAAATTTAACTTACATGACCAAATTTGATAGGTCAAAGTGTATGAATAATATATTTTGTGTGCTCTGCGTGACTCTTAATAATTAATATTAACAAAATAACCATTGATGTGAAAAACATATTTTGTTATGTATTATATAATTTGAAACTTAATATTATGCAAGAATGAGAACTATTTTAATAATGTAAAAAAATGATAAATTCAAAAATTACGATATCAAGAATCAGAAATTAAACTGCACCTTTATTGTCATCTTCAACCTGTTTGGGTTGAACTTTTTTTGTCAATATGGATAACATAAATTATAACTATTTCATCACACTAAAAATTTTGTAGGCAATAAATGGTGGAAATAAAAATTATGTGCACACAATTTTAAATGGTGATAATAATTAAGTAATTGTCAACCACTGGAAATTCAAGATCTTTATATATTAAATTTTGAAAGACAAGCAAAAACATAAAGGATTTCAAATTTTACCTCATCACCCTCAAGCTCTGAGCCTTTGAGCTATATATCGTAGAGTGTAGTGTGCTTGGAACTCAAAATAGGGCACAACAAAATCTAAAATAAAATTAAAACCATTAAAAATTAAAAAAAAAGAATTACAAGAGAAATAGGATAAATTAGGAGCGAAACAAAGGTAAAATGAAGAAAAATAGTAATGAATGTTAAGACTAAAACTAGCCAATGCCATATATCACAAGATTAGAATTTTACCGGTGTGAGCAACTGTCCAGGTTGAAAAGTCGTGTTCATGTCATCTTAGAATTTTTGAGAAATAAAGTGGAAGAAACAATTGAACCCAAATATATTATTGAAGTTGAACCAAGAGACAAATATCAAAGTCCACAAACTCGAAGCAATCAAACCCAAATATATTATTGATATTGAACCAAGAGAAAAAGATCAAATTCTTCGCCAAAAAAAACAGAGAGAAATATCAAAGTCTAGAAACCCAACTTAATTTCACTGAAGAAACAAATATAAAAGTTGAGAAAATCGCAATGACCTAGGTCATAAGATTCACCACAACAAACTTAGGAACAACTAAAATTAAGAAAAATTAAAGCATCGTTCCCATGATTAAACCAAATAAAACGTTTCAAGTAGAGGTTTACCATTAATGGTGATGGTGTTGATTTTTTTTTATATTTGTGGTCCGTATAAGTCACACCATTGAGGATAGTTGGGAAATATCTACAACATACGTCTCGGTTGGAGAAAGCGTCAGATAAATATAAGATTGGTATACATCCACATGCTCATAATGTAGGTTTTGGTTTAAACTAATGCAATCACTATGCAATGAAATCAACCATGCAATGCGATTATTAGTGTAATGAAATGGAATAATAATTACATTACAATGTTTGGTTACAAAGTTTTTACAAGTGTAATGGAATGAATTCATCTACAAACAATACTTAATTTTACACTTCACGTGAAGTACTTATAATTCAATTCCCATTTTATTTTTACCTATTTTAATTATTTGTAGCTTTGTTGATAATTATTATCCAATATCTTATTATCATGATTACGGTGTTTCACATGAGACTTACTTCACTCTATTTCTTTTAGATTACAATAATGTAATATTGTTCAAGTTTACCAAGCAAAGAGATGATGATGATGATGATGATGATGTGAGAGAAAGAGAGAGAGAGAGAGAGAGAGAGAGAGAGAGAGAGAGAGAGAGAGACTTGATGTCTAGAACGTACAAAAATGCAGTTACAATAATACGATCATGGTTTAGGTTAAGTTTTATCTAATATGGAGAGGAGAGGGAGGGAGGGGTGAGGGGGCTTCAAACCTTTAAAAAATGGTGTCAAAGTAATAAGAGAGGGGAAGTAGAGGAGAGACAATGGAGAGAAGAGAGAGAAAGTTCCCAAATATAATAGCTTATAGTTGGGTAGACTTTGATTCAAAGGTATGCAATCACAATTGTTTAGGAAAAGTCAATTAATTATAGTTGCATAGATTGAGGTAAATGTGATTATAATGCAACCTTGATTATATTCCTTAATGGTAACCAAATATGGTAATGGAATCACCATTCCCATTTTGATTGCATTACCACTTTGACTACATATAACCAAACAAGCCATAAGAGTTAGTAGTCCCATCATATGCTTTCACCTTAGGCAGCTTGATTCTCTCTGGAAGTTTTACAAAACAGATCTCTGAATCACAATATGTCTTAATTGGTATACGCACCAGGTTTAGGTCGTGCTGATTACTTACCTCGTGGCTCATTAATGTGGTTTGGAGCCCTTAAATCATCATCTGATTTTAGTTATGGCTTAGTCTGGGCCATATGGGTTCAAACAAACATGGATCTTTATTGTTTAGACTTTTCTTGAGCTATCTTCTTTTGATTTAGTTTATTCATAAGGTCTCACTTCTCTCTGTCCATAACTTTGGGATGTCTTTTGTAGGCTCCTTTCTTCTAATGCTTCTATTGGAGATGTTTCTTTTTGTTTTGGAATTGTTGGGCTCCTCGTCTATTCATTAGAGGAGGCATGGAAGTGCCAACCTTATCACTTGATTGTCACTCTGACTAGGAAGCCAACTAAGTTTCCAACCTCTTCAAGGTTCAATCTAAAGTTAATTAACATTTTCAGTGATCAATTTCACCATTGTCCCCTTATCATTTGTCTCTTATTCTAGTATGTGGTCGTCCTAAGTTGTTAGGTGTCCTTCTAGTGGAAACATGTCATCGATCGCCATTGAAGGCATCCTCTCCTGCAAAGTCTTTATCATGGAAATGAATTTGGTTCTCCATCTGAGAGTCTCGAAACATTCCTTTAATCTCCTTCCCTTTCTTGGATTTTGTGGTTACACATTGCTTAATTCTAGGTCCTCTAGATAGAGCCAAATATGTCAATATAGGATAAAATTTAGGTTGTTTGGACCTTGAGAAGCTTTCAGCTTTGCTTCAAAAAGCCTGCACGATTAACTCTCACAGAGGTTGAGAGTGTTCCCCCCTCTTAAGAACCTTTGATGCCCAAGTTAAAGAAGGATTAAAGATTGATAATTGATTAAATATAGAGGAATTAGCTTAAATTTACTGCCTTATTGGCTTGCCTTTGAGGCTCCCTCATGATGTGTTTACATATGGTTTAATGATAGTTCTCTAGGAAAATCATGCTAGGATTCTACCTGTTCTTAAGATAGAGCCTATCTCTTAACTTATTTATCTCCTCAATATTGTAATCTTAAATATGAGATTTTCCAAGATCTCCTACCCCTATCATAAGTCATGGGGAATATAGCTCGTAGTCAAGACCTATTAGACTAAGTTTGCATTAAACTTTGTTATCTATACTTTGGCATGAACTCAATGTCGAATGCTTCCTTAATTCTGCTCCTTTCCTTCTTTGGTCTAATCCTTAGATTTTGACCCCAGGCATAGTTGAAATTTCTTAGCCTACATTAATGTGCACGATGTCAACACTGCACACAATATCATGTTCGATGAGTATTAGTATTATATTTGTGAGCAATGAGCATTTACAAACTTTTAAGGGGTTTTTTTGGTAACTTTTATTTAGCAAAACTTTTTAATTATTTCTTTTTTTATGAATTTCTATATAAAAAATAAGAATGAACTTGTTATTCACTAACTTTTTTCATCACTTTTTAAAATATATTCTATTGAATTGAATTTGATTTACAACAAATACTCTGAAAAAATTTGCTGAGCATTTATATTATACTCAGTGATTATCAGCATTAAATGAATTAACATTTATTGAGCACTTATATTATGTTTGGTGAGCATTAGTATCATATTTGGTGACCGTCACTACACATATATCATATTGGATACTAATTATAATAGGATAAGACAAAAGGGGGGGGGGGGAAACATAGACAAATTGCAACACCATAATTAAAAAGAGTGACCTGCAATACATATGTGAACATTTGTACCAAATATATTAGTAATAAAATAAAAATATTATAGTATAGACAATAATTTTAAAAAGGAAGATAGAGAAACAAATCAAACAACCAAAATATATAGTGTGTAATCAAAATATATGGTGCATATGAGTATTATGTTTGGGGTGTATCAATATCAATTTTTATGTGTAAGTTGATATTTATTCCTGGGACTTCTACATACAAACTGAAGGTCATCAATTCTTATATCATGGCCCTAGGAACATATTATAATATGCGCTCAAGGCACATCCTTGTAAATTATCAAAATTTTTCATAAATGTCCATCACCATGCCTAATAAATGTTCATCGCCATGCTAGTAAATGTTCATTTCAAAATAAGTTAGGAAACATACTTACAACATGGGAGATGACAAACCAAAGAAGAAATATTAAATATCTAAAACTTTAAAATGTTAATCCCTTTACCTAGTAAATGTGGATCCAGGAGTAATTTTCATTACCAAACCAGACAAATGTGTGTCGATAAAACAAAAAAAAAATATTCATCAAATCTTTATATTATAAATTTAAAAATATATGAGGGTTTAATATATCAGGAAAGGAGAATTCCTGCATTGTGGTTCGCTCCTGCTTTTTGCCTCAAGCTTTAAATTTTAAATTTTAAACTTTTAATAGGTGTAATAGGTAGGTATAATATGGGAATTTTAAAAAAAAAATATTCATTGGCTAGAAAGGATTTACACCTACATATAATCTTAACTCTTATCTCTAAAATCATGCATGTAGTTACTCCCACTATCTCTTTCATGATCCAACTTCCTAAAATGTGGCTATTTGACTAATTTAAAATTGCATACTCATTGTTTTCTAAATTAATTTGACTATCAAATAAACTCACATCCTCATTGTTTTTTGAAAAATTTATCCCGTTGCATTTCTTCCGTGGATGCCTCACTTATGCTCGATCCCTCTACTTTCTCATTATCCTTCCTTTTATACTAATTTTTAAAGGAGTCTTCTCTTTGCAAATCAATATCTCTATATTCGCTTCATTCTACATTAAGATCATCCTCCACTCTCTTGCTCACATATCAACCGCTATTGTAAGCATTGTCAATGTTGCAAAGCACTATAAAGTCCACACACTAACATTGAATATGTTAGTTTCTAATTTTTTTCTTTTTCGAAATATGGGTAACAAAGTCAAATATTTATTCCCTCATCAAAACCATGACCATATCAATGAGGTGTTAGCCTAATGGTTAAGACTGATGTCCTAGGTACATTAACTCATAGATTCGATTCCCTTTTCCCCATTTATATTATTGTTATATTGTATTACCCTTTGTGACTCATACGGACCATACAAAAAAAATAAAAAATCAACACCATCACCATTAATGGTAAACCTCTACTTGAAACATTTTATTTGGTTTAACCATGTGAACTATGCTTTAATTTTTCTTAATTTTAGTTGTTCCTAAGTTTGTTGTGGTGAATCTTATGACTTAGGTCATTCCGATTTTCTCAACTTTTATATTTGTTTCTTCAGTGAAATTAAGTTGGGTTTCTAGACTTTGATATTTGTCTCTTTTTTTGGCATAGAATTTGATCTTTTTCTCTTGGTTCAACATCAATAATATATTTGGGTTTGATAGCTTCGAGTATGTGGACTTTAATACTTGTCTCTTGGTTTAACTTCAATAATATATTTGGGTTTGATTATTTCTTCCACTTTATTTCTCAAAACTTCTAAGAGATGAACAAGACTTTTCAACTTGGATCGTTGCTCTCACCGGTAAAATTATAATCTTGTGATCTATGGCATTGGCCAATTTTAGTCTTTCATTATTGTTTTTCTTCATCCATACTACTAGTTCTAAGGTTCACTTCAATGTCTTTTCTCTTTTTTCTTTCCCTTCTCTGTTTTTTCCAAAACAAAGTCCTGTGGTAACTCTTCCCTTCTTCTTTTTTTTTAAAAATTATTATTTCTTTCCTAAAATCTCGATTTTTGTGGCTTGTGAAGGCAAAATGAGCCCTTGGAGAATAGACCATCAAGGTCACCTAGTAACGTCGTCATCAGCAAGTTCGAAAAGTCAAAACTCTGACTCCATGACATATATTTGGATTAACAACAACCATCATCATGAGAAAGAGACCGATGCCACTGATCTGATAACAATCTTCATGGCAGACATGCTAGCTCAAACGGAAAGCTGATAGCAAACTTAATGACATAAAATGGCATAAACATGAATTTGAAAATGAAAGAGAGAATGATGTACATTCTATCTATTCAGTTCATAAGGTGAACCCATAATCAATATATCAAATTAATCAAAAAATTAGAGCAGCATATAAGGAGCTCTTAGTTATTTGGAAACTAATTCATAGATTCTACCCTTCTCATTTCTATGTCAAAAAGAAAGCTGCTTGCCAAGTTTTCCCTTCCCGAAAACTTGAATTCACAGGCTGGGTGATCCTTCCTCCAATTTGAAGAACTTTGTTAACATCATGATCTAAAAGGTGAGACAAGGTCCCCTTTCCTCAAGTATTTCCTCTCACTTTAGGAGAGACAGTGAGTAGTACCTATGGAAGATCAACACTTGGGATAGTATAACCAGATAATTCATGTCACAATAATGCTCAATAAGGGATTGCCTACCACACTCTGTGACTTCAAATTACCAAACAAGAGGAAAAAGAAATCTTCCTAGACTTTCTAGCCCGATGGAGAGCCAAGTCCTTGTTGGTGTTGAATAGTCCAGATGAAAGAGACCAAGTTCATATGATCATTCAGAAACTTGATAGTAAACTATAATTAACACCTCAAATTTCAGCCCTTAAACACCTTTATGAATTACATTATGTATGGATGCTGGCGGAGGGAAAAATGCAAAAGAGCCCAAAGAACTTTTACCAAAAGTAATAAGGGCTTTATAAAGAGAAGAAAGCAACTGCCACTTTCAATAGCAAAATAGTAAATTTACGTTAACACAATAAAGGCTTCAAGACCCTATTGTAATTATACCTTGAATATACTTGGAAGCCAAGCCCTCCTCAAGCCCATCGAGCCAACACTGTGATGTGCCTGAACAAAAAAGAGAAGCATCAAGTATCAATGCTTACCATCGTGGGAATGAATGAGTGAGCCAAAAAGAAGCACCATGTATTGACCCAAGTATGAGTGTCGTGCTAGACTTAATGCCTTAATAGAGACAATGAATGAGTGAAATACACAGTTTGTTAGGAGATGAGGGAGTGTGGTCTAATGCACGAGACTAACCCTACTCTACTTTCCCCTAAACCTAAGGCAAGTCTCTGTGATGGTTGTAACTCTTACATTCCCCTAGAGGTTGATTCTATTATCGATAAGCCTTTGACCGTCCTAGAGGAAGCATTTGACCCTCACTTGACTTTTTTAGTATTTGTTGCTCCATCCTCACTTAGCACCTGTAGAGACACTACTACTAAGGGTGTCTTGAGCTTACTTGCTCCTCCTCTCCCTCAAGCTTAGTGCACGGGGTTAAAGATGTGTGAGTCTCCTAGGGGTGATGCTAGTTGTGTTGAGAATGGTTCGTTTGATTGGTTATGAGATATTGCATTGTTAGAGCATTCTTTTGAGGAGTTATATAGTGATGTATGGTGGTTGGTGCCGCTCCTAGCATTACGCATATAGATCCTATTTACACTGAGTCATTTAACTTAACCCCCATTTCATCCCCCTTGCTTCCCACTATCCCCTCTTATTTGCATGCTTTTTATGAGTCTCTATGTGACCTTAGAGGGTACGATCACTTCTTTGACCCTTATTGTGCATACCTAGAGAAACTGCCTAGCAAAATTGAGTGGACTACTTTCTTTAATTATTCTTTTTGATTTTTCCATAGCATTTGATAAGTGTAAAAGGGTACTAACTATCTTTGCTTGGATCTTATTAGTGTTCTCTTGGTCACATCATTTTGAGCTGCATTCAAAGGCATCTGATAAGCTCTTGAGAGCTTTGGCGGCGTTTGGGCTGGTAACCGGCATCTTGACTGATATGGAGGAGTGGCTGATGCTGCTCAAGCCTCCATAGCACCATCTCAGAGATGTACAGTTTAGGTACAATCAATACCCAACCTGGTATAATTGTTTTAACTATTCTCCTTTGTTTTTATTTTCTTTCTTTTTTTTTTGTTTAGTTGTGGATATTAGGTTGTGTTTTTATTGGTGATTTTGAGGTGAAATTTTGGAAGTCATGACGCCAATTGATGGCTATGATCACCTTTGCGTGCTTTCTTTATTGCATATTTGTGTCATGTGATTGGTGGTATTGTTCGATTTGTATATATTCATTTTTTGTGGTGTTAGTTTTGTATGTATGTATGGTCTTGTTGTCGATTGGGTGAGATTGTGTTTTTGGGTGAGTGTGTTAGCATGTGTATATACGTGCTTTGTTTGGTTTTGTGCTTTGTGTGTTTTATGGTTGGTGATGACTCCTCGATTCCTAATAAGGACATTGTGAGATTCGGGTGTGGGGGTGGGGAAGTTACATACCCCTTTTGTGTATATTTTTGCGAAAATTATCAATTTTTGTATAGTCTTTCATCTTTGCTTTGGGGGACTTTTGTGCCTTAGTGATTGGTTTTGACCTTTAATGGCTTGGTTGCTAGCTTGTGTATAGGTTGAATATGCATGACAGAACACTTGTCTACAATGTGATTTCCGGTCTCTTATAATAACTTCATTTCACATGTGCAGTTTTGTACCCACCTTCTACACTTAGCCATTAACTTTTAGTGTTAGTTGTTGAAATTCGGTTTGGGGGTATTCTACTTGGTTAATTGAATTCCAGTTTTGACTTCATTGTGAGGAAAAAAAATAAGAAGTGAAAAGCATCATGCAAAAGTTAGCTTAGCTTTGGTACCTCTATTTGGGCTTGAATAAGTGCTTTGCACATTCAAATAAGACCCTTAAATAGGGAAGAGGTCCAAGTATGTGCTAAGTTGTTCTCTGGGAGTTCAAGGCCTAATAAGCCAAGAATTGCACACCCGAGCGAAGGAGCATATAGAGAAAAGTGGAAAAAAAAGAAGAAAAGAAAAAAAAGCAAAAATAAAGAGAGTCATAAGCCAAGTGGAGATGACCTTTTGCCTAGTTTTAGCCTAGCATTAATAGTTAGTAAACTTCGCATAGAGCACCAATGTGTGCAAATCATGTTTTGCATGGGGTGAAAAATAAGAATCGGGATGCATTTATAGGCTATGTGTATCTTAAATGTATGTTTTGCTTGTATATGGCGTAGTAGCTAGGTTGACAGGGTGATAAAATCGATATAGATGTGTACATATTTTCCCCGTTGCCTTGTATATATGCTTTGCTTTTGAAAAAAGTCTAAAAAATATTTTGAAGATTTTGTGGGTATATTTTCTGCAAACTCTCACGAGACCTCACTCGTCCACTTCGAAGAACCAATGGGTTTTAAGGGCTTGTTGAATACGCTTAATGCAACTATGATTCCTATGAAAGTGAGTTAGGTTCCTAGGTTAGTTTTTCTTTTGATTTGCCCGAGGGCGAGCAAAAGATAGGTGTGGAGGTATTTGTTAGGTACTTAATTGTCATATTTTACATGCTACTGTCGCCTAATTTTAGCTCGTATAATAATATATTCTTTAACATTTTTACTCATTTTGTTTACATTTGTAGGTAATAAGTTCAATCGAGCAAATACCACAAAAAGGAGTAAAGACGGAACAAGAAAAGCCAGAAGATTGCAAAGGAAGAGAAGACGGGAGTCATGGCCACCACCCCCCAATTGTTGCCACCTTGCAAGTGGCTGGGCAAAAGGTAGCGACGGTCGAATGTCTTGGTCGCGATCGGTTGTCTTGGTGGTGACGGCCACCATTCGCGAGTGCGATGGTCGTCGCCACTTGCTGCTTTGTTTGCCTATTTTTCCCCGGACTTTATTCCTTTTTTAAGGGCCTTCTTTAGGAATTTTTACAGGTTCTTTTGGAGACTTTTTGGGAGGTTTTAGCTTAGGTTTAGCCAATAAAAATCCCAATAGGGGGAGTTAGATTAGGGAGATTAGGATTTGTTTGGGTGGATTTTGGGTTCAAGATTGTAGATTTGATCTTCATTCAATCAAGCCTAAGTTTTCTCCTCTCTCTCTCTCTCTCTCTCTCTCTCTCTTTCTATTTCATCTTTTGTTCTTGCTTTTATTAATTTGAGCATTTAAGTTTAGATTATGTTTAGCTTTTGTTGTTAATCCATGTTAGATTAGCTTGTTAGATTAGATTAGTTTCATCCTTTCTTCTCTCTAGTTCATGCTTGCTAGTTTAGTTGTGGTTTGATTTCATGGTTTTCTTGTGATGGTTAGTAGCTAGATTTTATTGGCTTGGATTGTGATTAGCCTCTTGATGGCTAATTAGTCTTGAATAGGCCTAACGACACCCAATTTGGCCTTGAACTTAGAGTTTTCTCTCATGCCCACCATGTGTTCGAAAAAATACTTGAGAGAGCTTTCATCCATATATTTGGGTGATTGACTTATGCCGAGAGGTGATGTCAATTAACTAGTGTGGGGGAGAGGATAGTCGGGATTTTGACATGAAAATAGTCTCGCTCTTGGGTAGGTCCAAGGGTTACTAATCTTGTGGTCTAATTAGGCTAACCCCATGAAAATAGGTGGTTAGACTAATTAAACTAGCTCATGACCTTTAAGAGAAGGCTTGAGTGGTATTCATTGGTGCATCTAACCATCTCTAGTTGTAGGTATAGGTTTGGTAGCTTAGGACTTACTTTGATTGCTTGGTTCATTAATTGGCCAAATAGCAACTCTAAGCCTATACTTGTGTGTTTATTAGCTTAGTTTAGCTTGTCTTTCTTTCGTTTTTACTTAGCCTAGCTTGCGCCACTTAAGCTAATCCCGACACTTAAAACTCAACTCCCAGTGGACGACACCCTGAGTACTCGATGACAAACCTTGCAGTTGGGGTTAAAAATATTAAAACTTAAATTGTTCATATCAAGTTTTTGAGTTGATATACATCAATTTTGATTAATCCCTTATCCCCTTTTTGGTTCATGTTTCCTAGTTCTCCTTTGATTTAGAGGGATTTAAATGCATTTTGCATCCCCTAGGGTCATTGCCTTGTTTAATCCCCTAGGCGTTTTTCAAGTTACTCAAGTAAGAGGGCCAGCTAGTACATGGAAAAAGGCAATGCAAGAGCAATTTGCATCCCCTAGGGTCATTATGTTGTTTAATCCCCTTTTCAACTTTTTGCAGGTGTTTTTCAAGCTACTTAAGCCAGAGGGCCAGCTAGTACATGGAAAAAGGCAATGCAAGAGCAAAGTCGGTCATGCAAAGGCCCGAGGGAAGCAAGAGAGCATGAAAAAAATGAGGATTCAAGGGCACATGACAGGCGAGGTCGTCGCATAGTTGACAACCAGGCTGTCGCCTGCCTATAGGAGAAGCCCCCAATTCCAGGAGGTGGGGACAGCCGGTCGTCACTGTTGTAACAAGCTGTCATCTTAGCGGCCAACATCGCCCTTTTTCAATTTTTGAGCCTATAAATATCCCGTTTGGCCTAACTTCTGGTTCATGCTTAATTTCTCTCATAAAAAGCACTTTAAACACTTTCAAGGCTTGATTGGGCGTTAACGCAAGATTAGTGTTCTTGGATTATTATTGATTGAAGATTTTGAAGACTTTCATTCTCAATTCCATTGATTGAAGTTTGTTCTTTTTTCTCTCTCTTTTCCTCTTTACTTGGTTTTACTTTGTTTGATCATGCTTGGTTGTGATTGTTGGATTGTCACAATGATGATTAGTGACTAGTTTTCATCAACTTGGGTTGGGGATTAGGAGCTAGGATGACATAATAAGCTTGGTGTGATCTCGTCTTACTTTAATTTTCAAGTTATTAGGGGGTCTTATTCTATACCCTCCAAGTGTTTAATGAAATGTCTGAAAAGGACATTCCATCCAGTACTTGGGGTGAATAATCATACCGAGAGGTGGGTAGTCATCCTATGTGGATGGAAGAAGAGAAAACACGTATTGGGTATGAAAATGACCCAAAGCCTTGTTAGGTGCAAGTTGGTCTCCTTTGACCTCAACCTTGAAGCCCCCATGAAAATAGTTAGACTTGTGGATTAAGGTTACCTTTACTCTCCGAAAGGAGGTTTGGGCGGCCCTAAACAAACCAATTACCCCCTTACGATCACTCGTGAATTATGCTAAGTTTGGGAACCAATGCCTAGCATAAATAAGCAGCCACTGGCGACTAATCCCTTGGCCCAAGTCCCTCTCCTATTGAATTTTAGACCTCTATTTGCCTAGTTCTTGTTTCCTTCTCTCTGAAACTTACCCTTCACCCCTTTAGATTCAATCTAATCACTAAGTTAGTTTAAGTCTTGTTCTCAGCGGATGACACCTAAAGCACATGGCGATAAATCATTCACTTGGGGTATAAACTTAGAGCTTATTTCCAAACGAATAAGTTTTTGGCGCTTTTGTTAGGGAGCAAGGTTCCTTAGGTATCATAACTTGAAGTCTGGTTAGAGGCTAGAGTTTTTGTTTTTGTTTGTTCAATTGTCTCTATTCTTTCTTGAGTTGGCTTACCTACTTTTGTAGTACTTGTTGTATGCACAAGAGAAGCCAAAGATCAGGTGATTTGGCCCCATTTGACCCTGACATCGAAGCTACTTTGCGAGCTCACCAATGGTGTGCATGAAGCCAAAGTAGGGAAGGAAGGTAAACTCAAGAGGCCAACATGGATCCTGCTGCGACTCCATTGAGGGACTTTGTGATGCTGGATCTAAAGGCCATTCCATCCAGCATCGTGAGACCTCCAGTTGAGGTGAACAATTTTTAATTTCAACCAAGCGTTCATCACTTTATTTCAACAAGATCAATTTGGAGGATAACCCCAATAACAACATTGCTTCTTTCTTAGAGAAGTGTGACACGATCAAGGCAAACGTGGGTCTTTAATGAAGCCATCTGATTGAAGCTATTTCCTTTCTCTTTGAAGGATAAGGCTGAGTTTTGGCTTTTGAACTCGAATGCCAATTCGTTCACTACTTGGCATGGTCTCTCCAAGGTGTTCTTATCCAAGTATTTCCCTCCCAGGAAGACTGCCAAACTCCAAAATGATATCACACCCTTCTCTCAAATGGAGGGTGAGTCTCTTTATGAGGAATAGGAGTGGTTGAAAGAGCTCCAATGGGAGCGCCCCCATCGTGGCTTCTCGGATTGGTTGTTGTTGCAAACGTTCTACAATGCTCTTCAACAACCAATGAAGATCTTAATTAATGCGGCCACCGGAGTTGCTCTTATGGCTAAACCCATCAATGAAGCCAAGCAACTAGTTAAAAATATGACATCCAACAACTATCATTAGGCAAGTGAACGGGGCCACCCTAAGAAAGGAGGACGGTGTGAGATTGATGCTTTCATTATGCTTGCAAGCAAGGTTGACGCACTTTTCCAAAAGGTAGATCGCATTCAACCTGCTCCTCATGGTGGCACCCCTAATGGGTCATTTGGGCAAGTAAGTGTTTGTGAAGTGTGTGGAATTCAAGGTCATAGTGAGAATGAGTACCATCTTGGTCATTCATTTCAAGATCTCACTGTTGAACAAGCCAGTGACCTTAACAACTTCAACAATAGATCGCAAAATGACCCTTACTCCCATACCTTCAATCTAGGTTAGACACAACCACCCAAAATTTTCCTACAAAAATCAAAATCCTCCTTCTTACCATACCTCACAAAATCAACCTAATCCTCCTTGTTTTCAATATCGTGAACCTCAAATTCTACCTCCACAACCTCCACCTTAAAAGTCCAACTTGGAGAGCTTAATAGAGCAGTTCATTCAAACTCAAACTAGACAAATGAGGCTCTTGATGAGCCCATGAGCCAACTCAATTCCAAGTTTGAGAGCATGTCCTACACCAAAAGATGATGGAGACTCAATTCGCCCGAATTGCTCAACAAGTAAACCACTTATCTCGACCTCAAGGGCACCTCCTTGGCCAATCGGAAGCAAACCCCAATGGGCATATGAATGCCATCACCTTAAGGAGTGGAAAGCAACTTGATGAGCCAAAAGGACCTCACGGAGATAAGGATGAAGGTTTGGTCACAGACAAGGGAAAAGAAATATTGGAAGAAAAGGGAGATTTGGTCCCGGAAAGTGAAAAGCAAGACATGCATGAGGACCATAGAGCCTAGGCTGGTTGAGCCTTATAGACCAGTAGTTCTTTTCCCTCAAAAGTTTGCCAAGGCCAAACTTGAGGCCAAGTTTAGGAAATTTTCAGAGGTACTCAACAAGTTACAAATCAATATTCCATTCTTGGATGCCATCTCTGAGATGCCTTCATATACCAAGTTTCTAGAAGAGATGCTCTCCAAAAGAAGGAAATTTTAAGAAAATGGCATGGTTTCCTTCACGGCGAAGTGTAGTGTCATCCTCCAAAACAAGTTCCCTTCTAAGCTCAAAGATCCGAGGAGCTTCTCCATTCTTTGTGCCATTCGGGATATCACCATAAGTCGAGCATTGTGTGACCTTGGGCTAAGTGTGAGTCTTTTGCCTCACTTATTATGCAAGAGGCTCCAAGTAGGGGAACTCAAGCCCACCATAATATCGATACAACTTGCGGATCGTTCTGTCAAGTACCCCATTAAAGTTTTAGAGGATATGCCCCTTTAAGATGGGAAATTCTTCCTGTGGCTTCATTGTTATGAAGATGGAGGAAGATGCCCAGTTACCTATCATCATAGGACGCCCTTTCCTAGCCATGGTCGATGCAATGATTGATGTCAAGAATGGGAGGATATCCCTACCAGTTGGTGAGGAGAAGCTTGAATTCAATCTTTCACGAGTGATAGCTTCCCCCTCCCTCGAGGATGCGTGCAATCGGGTTGATGTTCTTGAAAAGGTAGTACTTGAGGAGATGGGAACTCTTAGCCCTCGCTTGGACCCCATAGAGGCGTGCTTGATTGGCACTTGTGGCAATGGGGTTGACCCTCATATAGATGAAGAAAGGGAGGTGCATGTGAAGATCCTCAACTCGGCCCAACCATACCTCCCTCGACACCAATCAAGGGAGATTCTCAATGTGGAGGTTAAACCCTCCAATGAAGACAAGAAGCGTGATCCCGAGGTGGAATTGAAGCCCCTAACCCCTTATCTAGGTAATGAATTTCTTGGTCCAAATCGTATTTTTCCCGTCATCGTTAGTGCTAAGCTTGATGGTGCCCAAATTGAGAAATTCTTGGTTGTGCTTCAAAAGCATAGAGATGCCATTGGCTATAGTATTGATGATATCAAGGGGATTAGCCCTTCATTTTGCATACATCTAATTCTCCTTGATGATGGGCATAGACCCTCTAGACAAGCTCAACGTCATTGAATTCCAACATACAAGAGGTTGTCAAGAAGGAGGTTCTCAAGCTACTTGATGCTAGAATCATCTAGCCAATATTGGATAGTGATTGGGTTAGTCCGGTGCAAGTAGTTCCTAAGAAGGGGGTATGACCGTTGTCAAGAATGAAAGGGATGAGCTCATATCTACTAGAATGGTTATGGGATGGTGCACGTGCATTAACTATAGAAAACTCAATGACGGCACCCAGAATGACCATTTCTCCCTCCCTTAATCAAATTATGGAACGGTTAGTCGGGTATTCTTTCTTTGGTACTTGGATGGATACTGTTAGATCTTAGAGTATACTTCCACAAGAGGGGGGGGTGAATTGTGGTGTCTGATTTTCGCATTATAAGTAACAAACACCCTGACAGAGGTTGTTCTCCGATGACGAACACCCTATTGACTTGTTTGCAGGGGGTGTTTTTAGATATTGTAAATACGAAAATCACCAAGATAAATGCGGAATTAAAGC
>JACYFF010031959.1:49848071-49921416 GCA_017589665.1 Selenicereus undatus | reverse complement strand
TACACTTGGATTTGTTATCATCAAAACTTGAATATAAAAACTCAACAGATACTCTAGATTTTTACAAATCCCTATCCACCCAAGTGACTAAGAGAAAACCACTTTCACATGCCCCTACGGGACTTTCGCATACCGTAGAATGCCATTTGGGCTTTGTAATGCTTCGGCTTCCTTCCAAAGATATATGCTCACCATTTTCTCCGACTATGTGGAGAGTATAATGGAGATTTTTATTAATGATTTCTCGTTTATGGAGGAACTTTTGATTTGTGCTTAGACAACTTGGCTAAAGTCCTCCATAGATGTGAAGAAGTCAACTTGGTCCTAAATTTGGAAAAGTGTCATTTTATGGTACAAGAAAGTGTGGTTTTGGAGCATGTGGTTTCACATAGGGGTAATGAGGTGGATAAAACAAAGATAGAGGTTATAAAGCGCTTGCCAACCCCACCTGTGTCAAAGGCGTGAGAAATTTACTTGAACATGCGAGTTTCTACCGCCGTTTCATCAAGGATTTCTCTAAATCTGCTAAGCCTCTCACTTTGCTTTTGGCCAAAGATACCCCATTTGTTTTTATTGATGAGTCTCTTGAAGCGTTTCACTAGATAAAAGAGGCTCTCATCACAGCCCCCATCATCCAACCTCCTGATTGGAGCCTTCCTTTCGAGATTATGTTTGATGCTAGTGACCATGCGGTTGGAGTGGTTTTGGGCAACAAAGAGACAAGAAGCCTTATGTCATCTATTATGCTTGTAAGACACTTGGCGAGGCTCAATAAAACACCACCACCACTGAGAAGGAGTTGCTTACCATGGTGTACGCAACCGAGAAATTTCGACCATATCTCTTGCGCTCAAAGGTCATTATGTACACCGACCATTCCGCCCTTAAGCATATCTTAGACAAGGACTCCAAGCCCCATCTAGTCTGATACATCTTCATCCTCCAAGAGTTTGCACTTGAAATTCAAGACAAGAAAGGCACCGAAAATGTGCTGGCATACCATCTTTCTTGCTTACCAATTCCCTTTGGGTATGACACAGAATGTGACTTGCCAATTGATGATTCTTTCCCAGATGACCATTTGCTAGCTTTAGCAATGTCGAGTGTTCCTTGGTATGTGGATTTGGTGAATTACTTGGCATGTGAGATCACACCACCAAACATGAACTCAAATAAAAAGAAACAGTTTTTCCACTATGCCAAATCATATTTTTGAGAGGAACCTTGTTTGTATAAGGCTTGTGGAGATGATATAATACAGAGATGCGTGCCCAAGGAGGAAACTAATTCCATCATCTCTCATTGCCATGACTTGCCTTGTAGACGGAATGCAAGCGTTGATAAGATCGCGTCCAAAATCCTCCAAGCCGGTTTCTATTGGCCCACATTATTCAAAGATGTGCACAAACATGTCTGGGCTTGTGATTGATGTTAACAGACCGGGAATTTTTGTCTAGGCACAATGAAATGCCCTAAACCACATACTTGAAGTTTAAATCTTCGATGCATGGATTTCATAGGTCCCTGCCCATCCTCCCGAGGCAACAAGTATAACTTAGTCATTGTTTACTATGTCTCCAAGTGGGTGGAGGCCATTGTTAGGCCCACCAATGACTCCCGAGTGGTAGTTTGCCTCTTCAAGAAGGTAATCTTCCCTCATTTTGGAGTCCCCTAGGTCCTTATTAGCGACAAGGGTGCTTATTTCATTGGGAAGAAACTTGAAGTTTTATTGAAAAAGTACGGGGTGCAGCACAAATACGACATTGGCTACCATCCTCAAACGAGTGGCCAAGTGGAGATCTCCAACCAAGAAATTAAGATTATTTTGGAGAAAATGGTTGCAAGATCAAGAAAAGATTGGGCGGACTACCTCGATGATGCTCTATGGGCTTACCGTACAGCTTTTAAAACTCCTGTTGGCACTACATCATTTAGGTTGATTTATGGTAAGTCATGCCACCTCCCCGTCGAGTTGGAGCACAAGGCTTATTGGGCCTTCAAGTTTCTTAATTTTGATTTGCAGGCTGTGGGAGAAAGGATGCTACTTCAATTGAATGAGCTTGAGGAGATATGCTCCAACGCTTATGAAAATTCAAGAATTTACAAGGAGAGAATGAAAAGGTCATGGCAAGCATATCCACCGGAGGGGAATTCAAGTTTGGTGATTTAGTCCTCCTCTTGAACTGAAGGTTGAACTTATTCATGGGCAAACTCCGTTTAAGGTGGTCGGGCCCTGTTGAGGTGAAGAAGGTCTTGCTATATGGCACCATTGGAGTTAGGACGGGGGCCACAGACACTTTCAAAGTGAACGGATCGCGGCTCAAACATTACATTGTTGGTGAGTCGATTGACGGGAAGGTCACCCATGACCTTCCCGATGTCGCTTATTCTTGAAAATCGTTCATGATCAAGCTCATGACCTTAAAAGAGCGCTTTTGGGAGGCACCTTGAACGCTCCTCTTGGCTTTTAACTCAAATGAGGAGGAGGAATTACCCAAAAAAAATGAAAAAAAAAAATTGGAGTGCTTGAAACAGCTCAGGCGACCGGCAGGCCGTCGACTGTGTGACGGCCGTCACCTGGGCCTGCAGCGTCTTGGAGCAAGAACCAGGGAGTGGCGACGGCCCCACGTCGCCGTAGGTGACGATAGACCGTCGTCCTGGCGATAGCTGATGCCAGTCATGACCCCTTCTTTTCTCCTTCTTTCTTTCCTCTTTCTCTATTCATCCTTCAACTAACCCCAAAATCCATGCGATTTTCTCTCTCTAAAACTTCTCCCAAGCTCCATATCCACCCTCAAATCCACCACTCTCCCACTCAAAGTTTCACCATTTTCCACCATCTTCTTCACTCTTTTCACCTTCTCTTACTTATTCTCCGATTAAAACAACTTCTTTCTTCATCAATCATTTAAATCATTACCACTCAAAGCCTAACCCCCAAATTTTGCACTTTTAAAATTGGGCCACTTGAGGTGTTTTTCGGTCACTGCGTTGCTGGAATTTGCCTTCATTCTCTCCAAGCTTCCATTTGACTACCTCCTTGCATCATTCCCTCTCCATTTTCTCTCTTTCCAACTTACCACCTCCATTGAAGGGTTCTTGGGCTTAAGGAGAGAGAACGTTTCATTTTTGAGGCCTAATCACTACTTTTTGGTGTTCTCTTGCTAGTGGGTATCTCCATTGCCCACTTGAATTCCTTGGTCTTGGGAGTGTTTGATGTGTTCCAACCACTTGGAGTTTGAGGACATTTTGGCTCACTTCATCCATGGGAAAAAGACTAAAACATCCAGGCCTTCATTATCAGAGCATCCAAGTGTGCTAAGACGATCGCTCGCACCCCCTCCGCCAATGTGCCTCCAATCCGGGCCCAAGTGGTCCGAGGTAACTGCCCTACTGCCCCTTATGTTATTTACAAGTATGAGCTTCAATTTGTTGATCAGGAGCACATTGCTCGTTATGATTATGTTGCTTGTAGATGAATAACCAAGCCTAAGTATATTGATTTTAGCTTATTAGGGAGTCTTGGGTTGTTAGAAAGCTTGAATGAATTGCTTGAAGTTGTGGGTTAGTCTGAATATATGAAAATGGATAAACTCATGTATGAGAGGTTGTGTGGGGAGTTTATGAGTTCAATCAAGGTTAATTGGAATACCCCATACCAAAATTAACCCATTCACATTCACTTTCTGCTTTTTAGTAGGACTTTTAACACGAACCTAGTGGAATTTAACCGACGCTTATGGCTTCCCCATGGTGGTGTTTGGACCCCCGCCCATGAAAATTTTAATGAACAAGAATTTTGGGTCAAAATCACTTGTGATAAACACACACAAGTGAAAGACAATTCGGGGAGTTACGTGGCTCATAATGCTAGTGGCTCTAAGGCCACTTCTATTTATAACCCCACCCTCCGATATCTTCACCGCCTCATGGCCAACACTATAGTCACAAGACAAGAGAGTCAAAACAAAGCCCGATTGAGTGAAGTTTTCCTTTTGTGGTGTATCCTAAATGGTGAAGCCTTTGATACGGGGGCTCTTATCCTCCATCGGTTGGTCTCTCAGGCTTTCGCTCCTAAATCCCTTATCGCTTGCGGTGGTATTATTTCCGCTATTGCATATGCTTGGGAGTTGGAGCCTCTAATTAGGTGGTTAACTTTGTTGTTCTAAGGGGGGCGGCTAGATTTAGCCATTTGTATCAACACGGAGACATTCAAAATTGAGGGTGACCGTGTTTTTGTCAACCACCATAGTAGACTCCTTTTCCCCTCCTGAACCCCACAAAAACCACTTGTTCTGAATCGGAGGATTGGGTGTATGATAATGACATTGATATGGAGACCGATGAGGATGACCCTCAACCCCAAAGAGGGCACGCTGTGGAGGTGAGGGAGGTGCTGGAAGTTCTAGGGCCTAGGCCGCACCACCATGAGGAAGAGGAGTATGACCCCCCTTTGACTAGGAGCCGCACTAAGGCGGGTTCTTCAGGCTTTGATAACGCTCATTTCTACCAGTAAATAGATGTCCATTTTTCTCGCCTTAACTTGAGGCTCGATGTAATTGATGAGCATCAACAGAAACACGCTCAAGATGAACAAGAGTTACTCCGCTGGCAAATGGAGTTTGATCGGCGACAACCAAACTTGGAGCACCATATCTACTACACATACGAGCATCATGGTTGGCCTTACCCTCTGCTCGATTGGAGGCCTAGTGGCCCTCCCGACCCTTATTGCTGGTTTGTAAGTTCCTCCCTCCATTTCTGTTTGATTTCCTTAGATGATTATACATTGGGGACAATGCATGTTTTAAGCATAGGGGGTTATGAGCTAGCAAGCTTAGGTTATGGGGGTTATGTGGTGCCAAAGTCATTGGTTTTGGAGTTGGTTTTTCTTGTCATCATTGGGGGGAATTTCTTGGGAATTATGATGACTGAGGAGTGATTGGCTAAGTTGAGAGGTGTTCATGCTTGTACATAGTAGGCCACTAGAATAGACCACCATTTAGTTGCATTTTAAAAATCATTGCGTACTTAGGATTTGCATGAGTAGAGCATGTAGATTCTTCTATTGCATTGTATATATTTATTTTCTTTTCTAATCTTGAGGAGTAATGTTGAGGAGAATATCATTGGGCTTGCAAGGTAAAATTTTTACCCTACTCTTCATTTCTTTCTTGTGATCTCCCTTCTGAAAAAAAAAATTTGAAAAATTAAAAAATTTTGAAAAAAAAACCCTTCTAATGATGTAAATGCATGGTGTTAATATTGACAAATTAGCTTGGTCGCACACTTGAGTTGTGGTATTTGCTTTGGTTGTTGGAGCATAGTAGTGTGAGCTCCCTTTGGTGATCGTTTTGCCTTGTGTGCATGCTTTAGTCCTTGAGACCCTTTTAGCTTGACTTCGAGGGGCTTAGTTAGTGGTTAACTTATAAGGTAAACAGATGCCATTAGGGTAACTTGACCCTTGAGCTTTGAGCCTGCATGTGACCACTCATTATTAGTGGTTTTTTCTCTTCTTCTTGTATGGCTCACCGTTGATTGCAATGCTAGAACTTCGGTTTTTCCTCTCTAAAACCACATTAGGCAATACAAATCATTTGATATGATTTAGGCATTCCTTGTTATTTTATGCCACATAGCCCAAAAACCCACCTAAATGATGTTAAAACCCTTTTTGTTCACCTACACTGAGCATTGCCCCGTCTTTGTTGTTTCCATACTCATTTCACTCTTAGCTTATTTGCATTTCCTACTCCCATGCCATAGAGGTTAATGGAGTAATGCTTTTCATGATTATGAGGTTTGCTTTTTGAGTTGGAACATCTTTGGGTGCATGTTGTGGAAATTTGTGTTGAAAAGGGAAAGAAGAGAAGCCAGAGTATCCTTGACTACGTGCCTAGCATCAAGTTCCCTGTTTTAGCTTGCTTGAAAAAGAGAAAGAAAAAAAACGAAGAATACTTTTGAAGCAAAAGTGAAAAAAAAGAAGAGCAAGCCTTTTAGCATTGAAAAAGAAAAAAAAAGAGAAAGCTTGTGCAAATAAGATGCTTGGCATGATGACTTGCATTCCAAACCAAATTGGCTCCCTCCTTAAATGTTCAAAGTGGGTTGTAGGTGGAAAGTAGTGTTTCGCTTCCATCCCTTTATTGAGGAAAGTGCTCTTGCTCCCTACCCTAAGGCAATTTAGCTCCACTTATCCTAGAAGATCTTCCCCTTTCTCACCCCTACAGAATAACCCTTTGTCAACCCTTTTAAAGCCCTCTTGATTAAAGGGTGTGCATTTTTGCCCCGAGTGATGGAGGATAAGGACCCTTCCAAGCCTATGGTTTTTGCTTGATTGGTTGAGCAATGAGAGCATACATGAACATATTTATACACTTGGAGAGGAGAGTTCCACTTGACCATAAAGTGAGGTTCTCCCCGGTCTCTTTTACTAGCCATTAGCAAGCCACCTCTTTTCTTGCCTTGAGGATCCCACTTAGCCTTGGTATGCGCTATTGGGCGAGGTGCTTCGTCGAGAGTTTCATGTCTATCTCGCTCCCTCACTCATCTCTGTCACTTCTTGATTGTATGATGATACGGCCGCAAGCGCACGGTGGCGTTGTAGCACATCAAGGTCGATCCACAAAGAGTAGGTTGATCTATTTAGGCTATGTTCCCTCAAGATATGCTAAGTGAATCAAAGTTTGATATTGAAACTAAATTAATCTAGTATCTAATCTAATGGATAAATATTCAAGGAATTATACAAAACTAGTAATCTCCCAATTCATGTATCAATCAAGCACTTCTTCCTTCATTGGTTGTTTTAAAACCGATAATCGAAGTATCACAACCCTCTTTCAAGGCGAAATGAAATACCTAAATCAAATCAATGGTTTCTTAATCCGTAATTCTCTTTTAAGACATCACGCATTCAAGTCAAATCCTAGGATTTCAATATTTGAGATTTCACCTTTCAGTCCTTCATCCAAATACCCACAATGTGCAAGAAAGTGATCAAGTTTCTCACAAGACAATAAACTTCTAGAATTCGATAAAACAATCCAACAATTTTGAAAGCACCAAATGATATCAATACTAGATCAAGAAACTAACAAATGTTTGCATAAATCTAGAATCAAACAACAAAGATAATCAAAATTACAAAACATAAATCTAAATTTAGAAAACAGAAGAGATGAGAAGAGAAAAGAAATGCTCAACCAAGATCGCGCTTGAACCGTCGTGCAAGCCCAGGATGGAATCCTTGTAAATCTTCGTTTCAACGCACTCTCTCCCCCCCTTAATCTAATCTAAACTCTAATCCTAAGTAGAATGATATGGAGAATGGAATGATGTGATGTGTCTTTTTGCTGCTTGAACGACGGGTATTTATAGGAAAGCCCAATCAACCTCAGCCACACGATGCAAGAAAACGAATAGGCTAGCAGTTACACCTCTAGCACGGACCATGGCATCCACCACGGGCAGACCCTAGTGCTGGCCGGAGCTCAATTATTCTATTCTTCTCTTGCTCCCACAGGCATATCAACTTAAGGGCATCCATGGTGAGTCAAAACACACTCATTTAGGGTCAAATCTGGGGTAAAAAGGTCCAAAACCTGCAAAACATAGAAAAGAACCATACCCAAGCGTAAAACAGGAAAAAGAGTATAAATTATCACATAAAGCATGTAATTTTCCCTAAAAATGGAGGAAAATGACCATAAAATAATATACACTTTAAGCACTTATCAAACTCCCCCATGCGTAAACAGTTGTTTGGCCTCAAGAAAACACTAGATAAAACCGACAAGGCAAGATGCATCTAGGACTTAGAACTTGACAACCTCTTTAAAGTGGGTAAGCCATAGCATATCACAAGCAAGAATAGCAAGCAATGGCAACCCCAAGTAGTGCATAGAACATTTCAAAACCAGGAGGAGAAAGATTTCGAAGCAGTATAAGACCACAAGCTCGATATCAAACTTAATCACCCCCAAAGAACCATAAAGCAAGTCATGCAAGCACATGGAATTGAGTAGAGCTAAATGGATCGGTAGAACCTCACTTTTGGGAAATGTGAATCACTCTCGCTCATGTGTTTAAAATATAACATAGGTTCACTCAAGACTCATTCCTAAGATGCAATCTACCATAGGCTTGACAAGGCTCTCAAATTCTCCACCACTAAAAATGCAATATGCACAAGACAATCAAGAGGACTTTTTATGGGTTGTAACATGGGCTAGAAGGGTTAAGGAAAAGGAGTGGACAAATGCATTTGGGTAATGTGGAGCTAAGTAGCCAAGTGACTAGGGAGCAACCAACAAAACACTAATTAGCCATGAAATCCGCCAACACTCCAAACCTTAAACAATACAATGAACATATCCCAATGAATTAAGTAGGAAATGAGTTGACAAAGAAGGAATAAAAGCCATATATGTATCCAATGCCAATGACTTATTCAATTTTTTTGCTTATTGTTTTTTTTCTTTGTTTTTCTTTGTTTTTCTTTTTTTTCAACGTGATTTTTCCCTATTTTTTTCCCTTTAACAAAACTTTTTTTTCGTCATTTTTGTCTTTTTGTTTCTTTTTTTGGAAATGAAACAAAAATTGCAATTACTAAAAGGCATAGGATCACTAACTATGAACTCCCAACCGAATACATATACTCAACCCATATAAGAAGGAGCTAAAGCAAATGCTCAATATCATCAATCCCTCCAAAAATCAACATACTGAAGCCACCTTAAACTTAAATATCCCCAAAACCACCCACTACATAGATGAAGTGATGCTCCATAGACTTGGCCTAAAGGTAGGAATATGTGTTTGGCCAAGAGCTAAGATGAAGGGATCACAACAAAGATGGATATAAGCTCAAAGGGGCTAGCAAAGGGAATAAACATATAATACAAAGGTAGGCTATTTAGCTATATGGCTAAAATGGCCAAAGAAAGAAATGCCTCTATCATATAATCAACTATGCACATGTTGATGTGGTTTTGAACAAGAGTGAAGGCAAGTTCTAGGGATGCAACATGAAAAAGTCACACACATGAAAGAAACATGAGACTAAACACAAGAAATTAGTCCAAATAAGACTTAAAATCTCATGGGATATCTACCAAAATCTCATTAAGCTCATAAAATGACTCCAATATACAAACATTAGTGCTAACGATTTCAAGGGATAACACCGTTCTCAATCAAGACAAGGGACAAAACAAGAAATATTTACAAAACCTTCACAAATTTTCAAACCAAAAGGCATTACACATGAAAAGCTACTCAAACTCATGAAACCTATTTTGTCTAGCAAAAACATCATTGGAGGTTATCTTAAACCAATCCTCACCATCCCTACATGCAAATTCTATATGCAAACCTAAATGCAACTAAATGCAACACACTAATGCAAACAAAAAGAAACGTAAAACTATATGCTCTAGCATGTATGCGAGCTAATAACCAAAATACAAAACATATAAACTACCCTTCCCCCATCCTTAGATAAAGCATTATTATTCAAAGTAAAGAAACTTAGAGGAGGGAAATGGAAAATAAAAGAGAACAATTTCACCAGGTTAGGCGCAGAGTGCACCTAAGTTATGTGGCCTTTTAATAACCGGGGCACATGGAGCATCAGCCACTCCATTAGGATATCAAAACTCGACCCTTTAAATTAGACATTGCTAAGGCACGCAGGAGCTTATTATACTCCTGTGACCACAATTCAGAAAATAAAAGGTAAGAGGCAATAACCAAAATCACACTAAAGACAACAAGTATCCTCTTAACATTATCAAAACTCATCGAAAAATATAGGAACGATTAAAGAATGTAGTCCATGTGATTTTCCTAGGCACGTCCTCTAGGTACATGCAATATGGATCAAGTGAGGCATTAAACCCACTAAAGCAACCTAGGGATACAAAATTATTAGCATTCCTACCAAGCATATTGAACATGTTAACCTCATAGCCCAAATCAACATTAGCATTGAAAATCATAGGATTTTCTATGGGCGTGTCAATGAATTACTTATGGGAAGGAGGGGGCAATGAACAAATAGGCTAAACTTGGAAATGACCAAGAGGATTAGGGAGAACATTATCATCAAAACCAAGGCTAGGAGACTCCGTATGCATGAACACATCACGTGACTCCTCCAAATGAGTCTTATATAGATTATGCACCTCATCTAAAATATCTTCAGACTTAAAACATGCATCAAAAACATCAAACCTAGCATCAAACCTAAAAGGCTCACCCAACTCGAGCCCCGTGCACTGAGCCAAAGGAAAGGACGAGTCAGGTAAGGTCAGGACAACATTCGCATTGTTCCAGAGTGATACAAAGTTAGGTTGATCATAGCATGAATAATAAGGACACGAATTAGTATCATGGTCAGAAGAATTACACAAATCACTCCAAAAAGGAGCATGATAAGATCTAGAATAGAATGCACAAGGATTAGAAAATGAATGTCTAGAAATACGACTAGCATTTTCAAACTCAAATGAATCCCAAGTAATTCACTCAAGCAAATAACATGCATCATCAACATTTTTGCCATGAAAATCACAATATTCTAAAAGAATACGGGTTTTACTATTCACACCCTCATCAACAATGTCTAAAATGTCCCATTCACCCATAGAATAACCACATTGAGCAAGAAAAACATTTAAACGCTTAAAATACCTCCAAAATAATTCATGGTCGAATAGGGGAAAATGAAAAATTGCCATCGTTTCTTTTTCTTTCAAAAATTATTTAATTATTTAATTATCAAATTTTTTTTTCAAAGAAAAACAAAATGCTTAGTCAAATCTATTGAGAAAAATCCAATATTCGACACTAGTTTCTGGCAACGACGCCAAACCACTTAGTACGACCTCAAGCGCGCAGTGGCGTTATAGCACATCAAGGTCGATCCCGCAAAGGCTAGGTTGATCTATTTGGGCTATGTTCCCTCAAGATATGCTAAGCTGATGTATCTGCCGAGGCCTCTAGCTATGACTCAAATTGAGAGTTCAAGCTTTCAACCAAAGGTAGACACAATAAAGGGAAACCAAGTGAAAATGACCACATAAAATGATGGTTGTGAGGCATCAAGCATGTGAGGGAAGAATGGAATTTAGAATCAAGTGATTCTAAATGGGAAAACAAGAGAGAATGTGATGTATTCTGGTGTATAATTCAAGGGGGGATGCAACCAAGCTACTAACCACCAAGAACACGAAGCAACAAGTGAGATCTCACGTCTTAAAGAGTGGCACGGTCGTGCCAAGGGGAATGGAGTGGCCGTGCCACTTTGCTGCCCACACACGCCTAGGTTGGTGAAGTTCACGGTTTGAGGTAGGCTTTGTGTTTTTGTTGATAGCTAAGCTAAGGGACTATCTTTAGCTTTGGTTAGGCATGGGAATGGATGTAGGAAGGGATTATGGGAGTGTGGAAATGGAAAGAGATTCAAAGTTTAAGATTTACTAACTTAGAATCAAGTTAGCAAAACCACTTTTACTCTCTTTGAACCCTTGAGTGTAAACACTGAATTGGATAGAACTAAACTTGGGGTTTGGATACAGAAACACCACCAAACTCAAGTTTAGGGCCCTTAACTTCGATTAAGATACAGATATCACCACTTAATCTTGGTTAAGACTCACTTGAACACCACCTTAATTGGCCTAATTAAGGATAAGCAAGCAAGGATTTGATAGAA
Organism: Selenicereus undatus; assembly: GCA_017589665.1. Lineage (NCBI taxonomy): Eukaryota > Viridiplantae > Streptophyta > Magnoliopsida > Caryophyllales > Cactaceae > Selenicereus > Selenicereus undatus. The sequence continues at coordinate 49,909,703 of JACYFF010031959.1, read as the reverse complement.
AGAAAGCACAAGCTTTCAAACTGATTTTCTCATTCAATAAAAGGTTGATGTCTTTTGCTATGGCCGTGGGGCTCTTTAAATAAGTAGCAAGCATGGCCAAGCTTCACTAGTTTACAAGCAAGCAAGCACCTTCCTCTTTCCTTACTAGTGAGGAAAGGGATTAAAGGCTAATTACAAGCTGAATTGTGCTAAACTAGATTACAAGCATACTTAACCAAACTAATACATCAAAACATAAAGTAAAACTAAGTCTAAGCTTATTATACATCACTTAACACTTGCTTAAGCATTAATACAACCAGCAAAAGACTTAGAAATGCATGTGCTTCAGCCGAAATTTCCATGCCACTTTACGGCTAGCCAATGGGAGCAAGGCACCAAATAGTTACTTTGTCTAGCTTCCATTGGTTGTTCTTCAAGGCAGCTACCTATCATGAGAGGGCTTAGGGGCGTGTGCCATGACTAGAGAAGGGTGCCCAATCTGCAGAATTGAAGGAAGCTCACCGGTGAAGGCAAAAATAAACCTGTTGTGTGAACCGGGTTCATGGGACAGTTTCTGGCCGGTTTTTAGGCAATCTTTAGGCTTATGAAAAGTGAGTATGATTGTGATTTCAGGCCATGGGGGGTAATTTTGGGATGTGTATAACCCCCCCACAAAGAAATCAAGGTTATGACATGCTTAAGTAAGGTAATTAGGCTTAAACATTTTACCTCGCAGATTAGGGCCTAATATGACCAGTTTAGGAAAAGTCCTTGATCTCTCATCCTCTTGTGGGTATGATTGAAAACTAATGCTTGGACCTGAAATTAGACTTCATGAGGATTCCAAAAATGTATAATTTGAAGACTTAAGCCATCATATAGCTTAAGTTATGACTTAATCAAAACTGAGCTTTTTCTGGTCCTGCTGGGCAGTTTTGACACCTTGGGTTTAATGGCTGATTTGAACGACCAAATGAAGTCCAAATTGGATGCAACTTGACTTGTTGGAAAGCGGACATCTTGAAATTCAAATCCATCAAAAATTATCAGACTTAAACCTTAAGGATGCTTGTTGAAATTTGTACATAAAAACGGGTCAGTGCTGGAATCTACCCTTTGCCCTACAGTTTCAAAGTTTAAACAAAATTTGGATGATTTATTCATCCTTTAACTAGCAAAATAATCTCACCTAATTGATTTGATTCTTTTAAATCAAAGGGGATGGAGAGAACTCCATCATAAGTGAATCAAAGTTTGATATTGAAACTAAATTAATCTAGTATCTAATCTAATGGATAAATATTCAAGGCATTATACAAAACTAGCAATCTCCCAATTCATGTATCAATTAAGCACTTCTTCCTTCATTGGTTGTTTTAAAATCGATAATCGAAGTATCACAACCCTCTTTCAAGGCGAAGTGAAATACCTAAATCAAATCAGTGGTTTCTCAATCCGTAATTCTCTTTCAAGACATCACGCAATCAAGTCAAATCCTAGGATTCCAATATTTGAGATTTCACCTTTCAGTCCTTCATCCGAATACCCACAACGTGCAAGAAAGAGATCAAGTTTCTCACAAGACAATAAACTTCTAGAATTCGATAAAATAATCCAACAATTCCGAAAGCACCAAATGATATCAACACTAGATCAAGAAACTAACAAATGTTTGGAAAAATCCAGAATCAAACAACAAAGATAATCAAAATTACAAAACATAAATCTAAATTTAGAAAACAGAATAGAAGAGAAGAGAAAAGAAATGCTTAGCCAAGGTTGCGCTTGAACCGTCGTGCAAGCCTAGGATGGAATCCTTGCAAATCTTCATTTCAACTCACTCTCTCTCTCCCCCTAATCTAATCTAAACCTTAATCCTAAGTAGAATGATATAGAGAATGGAATGATGTGATGTGTCTTTCTGCTGCTTGAGGGACGGGTATTTATAGGAAAACCCAATCAACCTCAGCCACATGATGCGAGAAAACGAACAGGCTAGCAGTTACACCTCCACCATGGACCGTGGCATTCACCCTAGGTAGACCGTGGTGCTGGCTGGAACTCAATTCTTCTGTTCTTCTATTGCTCCCATAGGCATAGCAACTTAGGGGCATTCGTGGTAAGTCAAAATACACTCATTTAAGGTTAAATCTTCTGCAAAACACAAAAAAGAACCATACTCAAGCGTAAAACGGGAAAAGGAGTATAAATTATCACATAAAGCATGTAACTTTCCCTAAAAATGGAGGAAAATGGCCCTAAAATAATATACACTTTAAGCACTTATCAAACTCCCCCATACTTAAACAGTTGCTTGTCCTTAAGCAAACACTAGATAAAACCGATAAGGCAAGATGCATCTAGGACTCAGAACTTGATAACCTCTTTAAAGTAGGTAAGACATAGCATATCACAAGCAATGGCAACCCAAAGTAGCACACAAAATATTTCAAAACCAGGAGGAGAAGGTTTTCGAAGAAGTATAAGACCACAAGCTCGATATCAAACTTAATCACCCCAAAAGAACCACAAAGCATGTCATGCAAGCACATGGGGTTAAGTAGAGCTAAATGGACCGGTAAAACCTCACTTTTGGGAAATGTCAATCACTCTCGCTCATGTGTTTAAAATATAACATAAGTTCACTCAAGACTCATTCCTAAGATGCAATCTACCATAGGCTTGACAAGGCTCTCAAATTCTCTACCACTAAAAATGCAATATACAGAAGACAATCAGGAGGAATTGTAATGCGGGCCAGAAGGGTTAAGGAAAAAGAGTGGACAAATGCATTTGTGCAATGTAGAGCTAAGTAGCCAAGTGACTAGGGAGCAACCAATAAAACACCAATTAGCCTTAAAGTTCACCAACACGCCAAACCTTAAACAATACAATGAACATATCCCAGTAAATTAAGTAGGAAATGAGTTGACAAAGAAAGAAGACAAGCTATATACGTATCCCATGCCAATGACTTATTCAATTTTTTTGCTTATTGTTTTTTTTCTTTTTTTTCTCAACATGATTTTTCTCCCTTTTTTTCCCCCTCAACAAAAATTTTTTTCCCCTTTTTTTCTTTTTCATTTTTTTTTGGAAAATGAAACAAAAATTGCAATTACTGAAAGGCATAGGATCACTAACTATGAACTCACAACCGAATACATATACTCAACCCATATAAGAGGGAACTAATGCAAATGCTCAATATCATCAATCCCTCAAAAAACCAACATACCAAAGCCACCTTAAACTTAAATATCCCCAAAACCACCCACTACATAGATGAAGTGATGCTCCATAGACTTGGCTTAAATGTAGGAATATGTGTTTGGCCAAGGGCTAAGATGAATGGATCACAACAAAGATGGATATAAGCTCAAAGGGGCTAGCAAATGGAATAAACATATAATACAAAGGTAGGCTATTTGGCTATATGGCTAAAATGAACAAAGAAAGAAATGCCTCTATTATATCATAAACTATGCACATGTTGATGTGGTTTTGAACAAGAGTGAAGACAAGTTCTAGAAATGCAACGTGGAAGAGTCACACGCATGAAAGAAACATGAGACTAAACACAAGGAATCAGTCTAAATAAGACTCAAAATCTCATGTGATATCTAACCAAAATCTCATTAAGCTCATAAAATGACTCCCATGTACAAACATTAGTGCTAATGATTCCAAGGGATAACATAGTTCTCAATCAAGACAATGGTCAAAACAAGAAATATTTACAAAATTTTTACAAATTTTCGCAGCAAAAGAGATTACACATCAAAAGCTACTCAAACTCATGAAACCTATTTTGCCTAACAAAAACATCATTAGAGGTTATCTCAAACCAATCTTCACTATCCCTACATGCAAATCCTATATGCAAACCTAAATGGAACTAAGTGCAACACACTAATGCAAACAAAAAGAAACGTAAAACTATATGCTCTAGCATGTATGCAAGCTAATAACCAAAACACAAAACATATAAACTACCCTTCCCCCATCCTTAGATAAAGCATTATTATTCAAAGTAAAGAAACATAGAGAAGGAAAATGAAGAACAAAAGAGAACAATCTCACTAGGTTAGGTGCAGAGTGCACCTAAGCTATGCGGCCTCATAATGACAGGGCATATAGAGCATAAGCCACTCCATCAAGATGTCAAAACTCAGCCCTTTAAATCAGACATCGTTATGGCACGCAGGAGCTTATTAAACTCCTGGGACCACAATTCAGAAAATAAAAGGTAAGAGGAAATAACCAAAATCACACTAAAGACAACACGGATCCTCTTCACCTTATCAAAACTCATAGAAAAAACATAAAAATGATTAAAGAATATAGTCCATGTGATTTTCCTAGGCAAGTCCTCTAGGTACATGTAATATTGATCAAGAGAGGTATTAAACCCACTAAAGCAACCTAGGGATACAAAACTATTAGCATTCCTACCAAGCATATTGAACATGTTAACCTCATAGCCCAAATCAACATTAGCATTAAAAATCATAGGATTTTGTATGGGCGTGCCAATGACATACTTAGGGGGAGGAGGGGATAATGAACAAATAGTTGAAACATAGAAATGATCAAGAGGATTAGCGAGAAAATTATCATCAAAACCAATGCTAGGAGACTCCTTGTGCATAAACACATCACGTGACCCCTCCAAAGGAGTCCTATCTAGATTGTGCACCTCATCTAAAATATCTTCGGACTTAAAACATGCATCAGAAACATCAAACCCAGCATCAAACCCAAAAGGCTCACCCGCCTTGAGCCCTGTGCACTGAGCTAAAGGAAAGGACGAGTCAGGTAAGGTCAGGACAACATCAGTATTGTTCCAGAGAGATATAAAGTTTGGTTGATCATAGGATGCATAATAAGCACACGAATTAGTAGCATGGTAAGAAGAATTACACAAATCACACCAAAAAGGAGCATAATAAGATCTAGAATAGAATGCACAAGGATCAGAAAATGAATATCTCGAAACACGACTAGCCTTTTCAAACTCAAATGAGTCCCAAGCAATTTATTAAAGCAAATAACATGCATCATCAACATTTTTGCCATGAAAATCCCAATATTCTAAAAGAATACAGGTTTTACTATTCATACCCTTATCAACAATGTCTAAAATGTCCCATTCACCCATTTAACAACCACATTGAGGAAGAAAAAAATTTAGATGCTTAAAATACCTCCAAAATAATTCATGCTTAAATTAGGGAAAATGGAAAATTGCCATTGTTTTTTTTTCTTTCAAAAATTATTTAATTATTTAATTTTTAATTTTTTTTCAATGAAAAACAAAATGCTTAGTCAAACCTGTTGAGAAAAACCAAATATTCGGCACTAGTCTCCTGTAACGACGCTAAAAAACTTGATACAGCCGTAAGCGTACGATGGCATTGTAGCACATCAAGGTCGATCCGAAAGAGACTAGGTTGATCTATTTAGGCTATGTTCCCTCAGGATATGCTAAGCGAATCAAAGTTTGATGTTGAAACTAAATTAATCTAGTATCTAATCTAATGGATAAATATTCAAGGAATTATACAAAACTAGCAATCTCCCAATTCATGTATCAATCAAGCACTTCTTCCTTCATTGGTTGTTTTAAAACTGATAATCGAAGTATCACAACCCTCTTTCAGGGTGAAGTGAAATACCTAAATCAAATCAATGGTTTCTCAATCCGTAATTCCCTTTTAAGACATCACGCAATCAAGTCAAATCCTAGGATTCTAGTGTTTGAGATTTCACCTTTTAGTCCTTCATCCAAATACCCACGACATGCAAGAAAGTGATCAAGTTTCTCACAAGAAAATAAACTTCTAGAATTCGATAAAACAATCCAACAATTTCGAAAGCACCAAATGATATCAACATTAGATCAAGAAACTAACAAATGTTTGCATAAATCTAGAATCAAATAACAAAGATAATCAAAATTACAAAACATAAATCTAAATTTAGAAAAGACAAGAGAAGATAAGAGAAAAAAAAAGCTCAGCTAAGATTGCACTTAAACCGTTGTGCAAACCCGGGATGGAATCCTTGTAAATCTTCACTTCAACTGACACTCTCTCTCTCCCTAATCTAATCTAAACTTTAATCCTAAGTAGAATGATATGGAGAATGGAATGATGCAATGTGTCTTTCGGCCGCTTGAGGGACAGGTATTTATAGGAAAACCCAATCAACCTCAACCACATGGTTCGAGAAACGATCTGGCTAGTAGTTACACCTCCACTACGGACCGTGGAATCCACCACGGGCAGACCATGTTGCTGGCTGGAACTTAATTCTTCTGTTCTTCTCTTGCTCCCACAGGCATAGCAACTTAGGGGCATCCGTGGTGAGTCAAAATACACTTATTCAGGGTCAAATCTGGGGTGAAAAGGTCCAAAACCTACAAAACATAGAAAAGAACCATACCCAAGTATAAAACGGGAAAAGGAGTATAAATTATCACATAAAGCATGTAATGTTTCGTAAAAATAGAGGAAAATGACCCTAAAATGATATACACTTTAAGTACTTATCATATGACTTTGCTTGTTGGTTGGCCTTTGTTGCCATGCCTGAGAAGGGTGCTTGGAGGATCAATTTACCCATCCATGTGATGTCAAACACAGCTTGCATAAGGATAAGCAAGAGCTAGGCATCGGGGAGTTGATAGACCTCAATTTGATTAATCCCTTATCCCCTTTTTGGTTTATTTTCCCTAATTCTCCTTTGATTTAGAGGGATTTGAACGAGTTTTGCCTCCCCTAGGGTCGTTGCCTTGTTTAATCCCCTTTTCGACTTTTTGTAGGTGTTTTTCAAGTTATTCAAGCAAGAGGGGGCAACTAGTACATGGAAAAAGGAAATGCAAGAGTGAAGACACTCACGCAAAGGCCCGAGGAAAGCAAGAGGGCAAGAAAAAAAAAAAGAGGATTTAAGGGCACAGGACAGGTGACGGTCGCTGCATAATCGACAGCCAGGTCGTCACCTGCCTGTAGGAGAAGCCCCCAGTTCTAGAAGGTGGCAACGGTCGGCCGTCGTGGGGGCATGGCCTAGCCGTCACCCTTTTTTAGTTTTTTAGCCTATAAATGCCCCGTTTTGCCTAATTTCGGGTTCATGCTTAATTTCTCTCGTAAATAACACTTTAAACACTTGCTAGGTTTGATTGAGGATTAAGGCAAGATTAGTGCTCTTGGATTATTGTTGATTGAAGATTTTGAAGGCTTTCATTCTCAATTCCACTAGTCGAAGTTTGTTTTTCTTTCTCTCTCTTTTCCTCTTTACTTGGTTTTTCTTAGTTTGTTTGATCATGGTTGGTTGTGATTGTTGGATTGTTACAATGATGATTAGCGAGTAGTTTTCATCAACTTGGGTTAGGGATTAGGAGATAGGGTGACGTAATAAGCTTGGTGTGATCTTGTCTTACTTTAATTTTCAAGTTATTTTGGGGGTCTCATTCTCTACGCTCCAAGTGTTCAATGAAATGTACGAAAAGACATTCCATCCAATACTTGGGGGTAAATAACCATACTAAGAGGTGCTTATTCATCCTATGTGGATAAAAGAAGAGAGAACACGCACTGGGTACAAAAATAAGCAAAAGCCTTGTCAGGTGCAAGTTGGTCTTCTTCAACCTCAGCCTTCAAGCCCATGTGAAAATAGGTGGGCTTGCAGATTAAGGTTACCTTTACTCTCCGAAAACAGGTTTGGGCGGCCCTAAACGAACCAATCACCCCCTTATGATCACTTATGAATTATGCCAAGTTCGGGAACCAATGCCTAGCATAAATAAGTAGCCACTAACGACTAATCCCTCGACCAAGTCCCTCTTCTGTTGAATTTTAGAACTCTATTTGCCTAGTTCTTGTTTCCATCTCTCTCAAACTTACCCTTCGCCCCTCTAGATTCAATCTAATCACTAAGTTAGGTACCCTAAGTCTTGTTCTCAGTGTATGACACTCCAAGTACACGACGGTAAACCGTTCACTTGCGATATAAATTTAAAGCTTATTTCCAAATGAACAGGCACCCAAATGATCAATGCACATCATTGAAGCGTGCAATACAAGATATGGTAGATGATGGAACCTTGCCATCCCAAATGCAACAAAATCCAACAATCGAGCTAATTGTTAAGCTTCATACTGGCGATCTTCACCAATCAAGAAGGATTTGACATGTCCATTCTTATTGAGGATGATGCCTAAGAGGACATCTGGCCCACCCTTCTTAGCCCTATTAAACCTGCTCAGGTGAAATGAGGTAAAGATGAGGAAGCCCAACACCTCACCCTCAATGGGAGATGTTAAAAGCCCCCACACCTAATCCAAGAAGGGGATTGGCCTAGTCTAACTATAACACAAGACGCAGAAAAGGATCTAGTCATCACTATGTTGAAAAAGACAAAGACCGATATAGCCATGTGGAAGCTCCCAACTTGCCCTATCAACTATAGAGAAGCATTGCAAAAATACCATCATGGGAATAGAAATCCCAGTATAGACTAACCCTCAAGAATTAATCGGTTTCTTTACAACCAAAAGGTCATCTTCGATCATAAACTTTGCTGATATAGACTTCCCAACTGAGGGAATAAAACATGATAAGGCTTTATATCTTACCCTAACTTGTAGAAATAAGTTCATGCCCATGATCTTAGTTGATAATGGCCATCGGTTAACATATACCAACTCAGAATGGTAAGGAAATTAAGCATAATCAAACTAGATGTGACCCCTTACCTACGAGCCTATGATAGTATCCATAGAGTAGTATGGGGAACTATCTCCCACAACATAGCCTTATCAGGGAGATAAAAGGAAAGTAGCATTCCAAGTCATTGTACCCTCAACTCATCACTAGAAGGCTAAAATGATAGTGAAAGGGGAAATTGTGACTACAAATGTTAATCCAATGATTACAACAGTTGAAAATAAAGCTCTAGTCTTATAGGTTGAACATGATGATAATGATAATGACATTTGATGCTTTGTAGCTAATGAGCATGCTATCATCGAATAAAAAGATGAAGTCCCATTTTACTATGTCCCTTCTCAAATAAGAAGGATGATGCCATGATGAGGAATATAGACTACTTATCGGAGACTCAATTAGGGAGGAAACTAGGAGTGACAATTGTTCTTCCAAAGACGAACCATTTTACTCACCTCTTTCCACTTAGGATACGAACCATCTCCTAAAGAGCTCCACCTGAATATTCGAGAGGAGAATCTAAAAAAGGATTAATAAGATAAAGGAAGTGTGCCTTCTTATCTCCCAACCCTTAATAGGACCTTCATAAAGGAAGGGAATTATGCACCTCATCACGGGTTCCTTGAACCAAAATACATCCTATATTTGGGAGAGGCCTTTTCAAGATTTGAGATCTTCCCCAACGGGTCGTGAGCCCAATACTCTCAACTATCGTGAGCCAAATACTCAAAGAAATATGAAATTTCATCAGGAGTCTTAGTAAACAAATATGCCAAACCCCTGGGGTACATAGTCTCAACATGACCTTGATATTCATCATTAAGACCATCAAAAATCACTTAGCAAATTTCCCATTTCTCAAAATAATGATCAACACATTGAGCACAAAATTCATTCAATCTATTCAAATATCGCCAAAATATTTCATGCTCAAACTGAGGGAAATAGAAAATTGCCATTTTTTTAAAATTTTTTTGAAGTTTTTCAATTTTTAGTGATTTCAAGTTTTTCCAATTTTTTTCAATTTTTGACTTTTCTTTTTTTCTTTGGATTTTTAAAGAACTAAACTAAACTAAGTCACAATTAATAATTAAATAAAGAAAGCAAGATAGATCATGTACAACTAATAAGAAAGCAACAAAGAAAAAGAAAATGTGATCCAAATCTCATGTTGTCGTCCTCGACAATGGCACCAAAAATTTGTGCAAGAATTTTGAATGTAAAATATTAAGTCGTAAACGTACGACTTCCGTCGTAGTACTTGAGGTTCATCTCCTCAGGGACGAGGGTGAAAAGTCACGAAATAGAATCAAAGTGTCATCATACCCTAATTAATGAAAATGAAACTCACTAAAATAAGTATGACTAGGCAACTACAATCCTTCAAAGTCAAATGAAAATAGAGTAAACAAGCACCTATGTGTGAAGGAATTATTTCTAATCCTAATGACAAATCATATGCCAACATACTTGTGACGCCCCCAAAATGCTAATGATACGATTTACGAAAAACTGCAGCGGAAGACTTAATGATAGAAGGCGCTACCGCTGTCCTGATATGGACAATGCTCACTGAAACCATTTAATCTTGCAACTTATGTTCAAATCATAATATCTATTATGGACTTTGGTAAATGCATGCTTCTATTGTAGCTTGCTCAATCTATTTATCTATCCATTAGACTCTGCTTGTCCAATCTATTTGTCGATCTATTGCATTTTGTTTATCCAATATATCAATCTATTTATTGCACATTGCTTGTCCCATCTATTTATTGCACTTATCTTGTTACTTATGGCTATAAAGTCACCTCGTTGAAACTCAGTCGCTTATCATCTTGTTACCAATTCATTAGTTCAACTCACGTATAACCGGGCCATCTTTCTCCTTGGTTGATTCTTTATTGGACCCTTTATGGTCCGTATTTATAAACCATAATTCTTGTGGCATTATATTTCAGAATTCATGATAGACTTATGGTTATCTTTATTCTAACCACCCCATGTTAATCCCTCATTTATAAATCTTTTTTAGTCTCATTGTTTACTTCTTTTGTTCCTAATGACTCACTTGGCTACCAATTCCATCATTTTCATCTCTGATCATGTTTATTCTAGCGTCTAATTCGGACTTAGAGCAGATCTTAGACTAGTCTAATGAGGAAAGATCATGTGGTGTATTAAGAACATCAGATGAGGACATTTTGCTAAGGGCATAATCTCAAACAATAAGCGATAAGAAGCATCGAGAATAAGGAGACAATTCAAGTACATGTTGAGGTGATCCAAGGTCGACAACAGAGTTGTGTTGGCAAAACAAGGAAACAACCAAAGTCTCACACGGGTTATAGAGTATCTCAAAAGGCTTTTCTAGTCAAAGGTAGTAAGAGATCGACTATCCAAGGACAATTAGGGACTAGTTACATTGGGACTTGTGATTCATTGAAAGATTAAATCTTGTAGCTTGTTGACTGTACCTATCTGTTGAACCCGGACACGTACTTAACGTGTCTCTTACCTCATAGCTCAGGAAGTACTTTTTTAATCTTGACCATGCTCTCTTAACTATACCCATTGCGGTCACTGAGGGTCTCGCGTTTGAAGAGCAACCAGTTCAGATATTAGATCACAGGATTAAGCAGCTACGCGTCAAGCAGATACCTTTAATCAAAGTACATTGGCCAAATCATACCTCCTCAGGAGCCACTTGGGGGGAAACTGAGGAATAAGTGAAAGCCAAGTACCCATACTTTTTTAAGATAAACTTGCATGTTTTGGCAAAGCTTATCAGTTTCGAGGATGAAACTCTTTAAGGGGGGAAGGTTGTAATAGCCTGACCCTAAATCATGTTTATTTATTTAATTAAGCCATGCTATTAATTTTTCACATTTATTTTTCTCATTTAATCATCGTGATTGGGAGAATTCATTTCGGACCCCACTTTGTAATTTGAGTTTCATTTACGTAACAATTTCGGATGAATCGTTATTTGGCCCTGATAAATATGTTTTAAAGGTTTAAATTATTTTTCATAATGCTTTCAAAATGATAATAATAATAAAAATAAAATAATTTCAAGCGGTGAATTATTTAAATCTCGTAAGGTGAACTTTCGGACCCAAGCTCATTTGGGCCCAATTTTAGCCCAACAAGCATTACTCCAACTCATTTGACTAATCACCATGAGTTTTGTCAAATTTCCGTTGGTTTAAATTTGCTTTTGCTAGGGATAATTTTAGCCAAGTAAACTTTCTGTTCATTTCTAACTAAGTAAACACACACACACCTATCTCCCTCATTTCTCTCTCTAACCCACGGTTTTCTCCCCCAAGTTGCAGCCACTATTCTGGTGGTTTTTCGGCCAGCCTTGGCTGCCTTCGACTCCCCCTGACAACCTAGTACCACTATCCACCATCGTCCATCCTCAAAACCATCAAACATCACCCCCATCTCTCTCTTTTTAAGCTCCAAGTAAGTAATCTCAACTTGGATTCTTTTCATTTTGATTTTTGTTTTTGTGATTTGAGTTTTGATCATGTTCTTTGTAAGGAAATAAGAGTTATTTTGATGTTTTTAATTGTGAATTGAGCTTGAAGCATGCTAGGGCTTAGAGGTTTGCCATGATCATGTTAGCTTAAGTCAACTGATGAATTTTGATTGTTTTGTATATGATTTTGTAATCTTTAGTCTTACTGATGATTATGATGGTGTTTTTGGTGATTTGGAATGAGTTAAAGGTGAGTTCAAGTTGTCCATAACTAGGGTTCAAATCATATTGCAAGGTTTAGCTCACCTTTAATGGCAAGCATGTTATTTGTGTATATTTGATTGAGAAATGAATCTTTGATGTATATGATTATGAAGTGAAATTGAGTATTATGGCTTATTATGGTGATGGGAAGGACCAAAGATTTGTTACATGATTTTAAGGAGTGATTTTAGATGAGGATTTATGTGAAAACAAAGTAGAAAGCAGTGACAGTGTGGCTGTGAATTGACAGAAAATAGGGGACACTTTTCCAATAAACTGGTAATGATCAGCCTAGCTAAAACTTATGATTTTTGGTGGGTATATGGGTCATTGTGTTATATTTCGAATTCCTTTTAAATTTCCTTAATCTGAGTTTTGTGGACAAAGTTATGATTATTTTGCTAGAACTGCGCAGGTTTAACCAAAACTGATACACTTGTGTTCTTGTCCCATTTTAGGAACACTATTGTGGGAATCATATTTTGTGTTGTAAATAAACATTTTTTAGGACTTCTTAATCTTTCCGTATTAGGGTTTTAGGTCTCCATTTGAGTTCAAGGGTGGAAGTTGTGCATTTTTGAAGTGAACTGACTTGCTTTAGTGCAAATTGGGCTGTTATTGCAATTTCTGTGCAGCGCATACTTGGAGGAGAATTCTGAAAATTTTACTGTATATTGTCCCATATTATTTTCAAATTTCCTATATGATTTCATGAATTTTGGTTGAGTATTTTGAGTTTGGTGATGTTTGAAAGCATTTTGAGTAATTGTGTAAAGAGCAACAATAATGATTGAGTGAGATTGATCATGCACTCATTTTGTGTATTTTTGGCCAAATAAGGTTATTTAAGGGGGGAAATGAATATTCATGGACTTTCATGGAGCTTTTAGCTTGATTAATGAGAAAGAAGAAGACAAGTATACAATTTGGAAGCTTGTTTATGAACTTTGAATCAATTATGGATTTTACAAAGAAAATACCAAGTTTAGTGGGCTTAATAGCTTCTATTGAGTTCAATGACTCATTAAGGTGGAATTCTATATCTAATGGATTTATGAATGAAATATGGGAAGTGGGGAGAAGTTTTGACTCAGAAACCATATTTATCAAACCAAGTTATTGCGGTTTATGCAATTTTGAACCAAGATATATCTCTCTTGGCCTCAAACCTTTATTACTTAATCAATTCAGAATGTATCAAATGCATTTATCAAGCCAATCTAGTGCACTCGTTGTTATCTCGAACCAAGCTATACATCAGGGAGCCTTAAAGCCGTATCAGCAACCTATCTCAGAAAAGGCCACAACCGCTCTCTCAATTGTCACCATCAAGGCCTTTTTCTTTGTAATCTCATTTATCTCATTGTGGTCTATTTTACTTTTATTTACTTTATATCGGATTTAATTACTTTTATTAATTCAGTTTTGAAGTTATATTGAAATACCCAAGTTATGTATACCATTTAATTACTCAATTTCTATTACACATACTTACTCAATTATGTGAGTAAGGATCATTTGCTGACTACACATACCTACAATGACATTTATGAATTAGAATCGAGGCTTAGTTACCATTCCCCATTATGCATAGGTGTTATCAAGTAAGAACATATTTATAAAGTCAGATGACATTTATCAAGTCAGATGACATTTTTTAAAGACTCAAGGTACGTCCATTACTTGTATATTCAGAAAGCATAACATGTTTATTAAGTTACAACTCTTAATGAGTTTATTAATGAATCAGTTTATACAGTGATTTTCCATTTAACTTGTGACCCCGTCAGTTATCATCTATAGGCCGTCAGCCCATCATTTACCCGTGTGGCTTCAGGCCAATTCTTGTTCGGATTGGTAGGTGTACACCTATGTATAGATCATATCATTGCAAAGGGTTCATGTCCAGATAATAATGAGCAATTCAGTTTCATATTACTTTCATTTTCATTGTTATTGCGAACTAAATGAATTGCAAAGGCGGATACCCATCAACAGTGTTTCTATGCTAATTTCACAATACAGGAATGCATGTACTGAGCTATAGCTAATATTTTCAAATTGTTTTCATGTTTTCCATTTTAGGTGATGAAGTATAACATGTTTCTCCATTTAGCAAGCCCTTTTGGAAGTCATCAGATGCTCACAGTGGATTTAGCATAGCATGAATGTTGGGATCAACCTCAGGGTCAAGTTGAGTCTATATTCAATATATTTGTGTGGTGTGGAGTGCGAGTTAGCACATGGTATGATTAAGTCGATTGTATTGAAGTTGAACTATTATGGACTTTGGTCTTAGAGTGTTTCAGTTTAATAGATATTGTGATTTGAACATGAGTTGCAAGAATAAATGGTTTCAGTGAGTATTGTCTTTATCAGGACGGCAATATCACCTTCTATCATTAACTCTTCTGCTGCAATTTTCCGTAAATCATGTCATTAACATTTTAGGGGTGTTACAATACTCAAAGCACTTAAAGTCAACGTCTAAACAAAATCTTCTTGCTAACATTTTCTAAGGAATCAAACACCAATTCTTGTCTAAGTGTTGAAAATATTAAACAAATCCTAACGAAGCTAGAAATAAGAATCAACACCATAATCTAGCAAAACAAGAAAGAAGAAGAGTGCGCTAACACAATTGCATAAACATTGAGAAATCTCATAATTCATCAAACAACCAACTTGAAATGAAACTACCCTAGAATGAACTTTCACTGCCCAAATTCCATAATTAGGAGTTATCTTTAAATCAAAATAAAATTTAAGAGTAAATCACACAGAACCAAGCTAAGCTTTAACAAAAATAGAGGAGCAGGGGAGTTAAGGGCAAACCACTAGGAAATCGGCTCAGCTCAGCTTTAAACAGCAAGCACAATACAAACTCATTCACCACCCTAGAATCAAGCTTAAAGCTTGCCAACAATGGTGGAAACGCCACAATTATGCCCTAGCTTCCAGTGAAAAATAGGGGAAGGGGAAAATTTATAATTTGTAAAAAGTAAAGTCCCAAATTTATTCAGTATCATGCTAAAAATGAACAAAGATTAACTAACCCAAGCATTATTAGGTGAAATTGCAAGCTACAAAATGAAACTAATACTCGAAGTCAAAAACAAAATTGAACTTTAAATCAGTAAACCTGAACTCGAAATTAAATCCTCAAATTCAACCCTAAAACTCTAAAAACTAAAATTAGACTAACAAAAAGCGCTAATTTTAGCCTAAAAAACTTAAACTAATACCTACATTACCTTTCTATTCACACCGGAACCCTCGATTTATACCTGAATCCTTCGTCGTTCTGATCCCTTGATTGCGCACCTGATGTGGACGGTGAAAATGGGTGTCGTGCTGGTTGTGGTAAGCTAGCGTTGGTGGAGTGGGCGCTTCGTGGATGAGGACGGAGATGGAGATGGTGGTGTTGGATGGAGATGGTGGTGTTGGATGGTGTCGAAGAGCGGAAGAACCGAAGAAAGAGGGGGTGGTCACGTGACTGTTACGAGGGTGGTGGCTAGGTAGGTTTTAGGTTTTTTGGTTTTATTATTTTTTATTTCTTAAGGGTTATAAGAGAGAATGGGTTGAGGACTTTTGGTTGGGTTTGAATCAATTTGGCCCAATTCTTTATTTTCGGCATTTCTTCATCTTTTTCCTGCAGTTTTCCTGAATTATTCAATACCTACAAAACAAAATAATTAAATAAAAATCTAAAAATAACAATTATTTTAAGCATGAATCGGGTATAAGGGTACTGCAAAAAGATCGTATATTTTGTACAAACATACATAATTGTTTCAATGCCTCAAAATTGAGGGCTTATTACAAGTGTAAACTATGTCTAAAACAAACATATAAAGAGTATAATGGAAGGTGCCAGTTGGCGTCTACAATAAAAGGGTTGGCTGCCCCTACCCCTTCTCAGACACGGGAAGAATGCAGTCATGTGCATGGACCACCAATTCCTTATGACAAGCCTTTGTGAGCACTTCTCCATACAAAGATACAACGTACTCTTGATCCACCATAGTGGTCACGAGTACCTTGAGCTTGTACACAAAAACCATTGAGCTTGAGCCATCAAGTATGAATTGATATTCCTCTTGTTCAGGCTTCGTAAAGTTGGAATCTCATTGAAGAAATAAGGATTATTTTATCTTTGACCATATTGTGCACACAAACAAGTAGGGAAAATACAGGTGAAGCCATCTAGGCTCTTGAAGGTCATTCACTTGGTTTCCTTATTTGACATCCAAAAGTCAGTGATTCGTCACTAGGGAGCTATCCATTGGATTTCCTCATGTAAGGAAAATAACTCCATTCCTCGATGGAGGGGGAAAAGAAATAATGTGAGCTGCCACACTAATTTTGCAGTTTCTAATCAAGTATGTGACCTATAATGTAGTCTGTCTCGCTCTTTAGAAGTTCAATAATTTGAAAGCACTTTTGAAGCCAAACCCACATTGATGAAAAAGAATTAATCAAGATACATAGAAATTCTCAACGGCTGCTGCTAGGCCCCCAATCATGCCACAAAGTCAATAGCCTCTGATTGACGAGATTTACCTTCCTTTTTTCCACCCAGCCACAATATTTCAAGATTTCGATTTCTAAAATTGAGTTGCCTTAATATTTGCAAATATTCTTACACAAATTTATGAAAAAAATCTTCGTTTTCCTTTTCTTTTTCCTTTGTTTTAATTTTAATTTCCCTCATAAATAATTTTCTTTGAAATTTCTACATCAAAAGCTAGAAGAGTGAAGGTCTACCTTTATGGAACTCCTTTTCTTTCTTTAAAGTTTTTTTCATTGAAATTTAAATTTTTTTGAAGTCTTTAATCAATCCACTTAACCTACACCTACTATTGACACTACGACACTGACCACAATTCAATGCATGCAAAAAAATGGTCAAAGTTAAAAAAAATAAATTCATGATCTTGGATCATTTAAAATAAAATATGCACACGCAAAAAAAAAATCCCAAAAAAAAAAAATCCAAAAAAACGAATTGTTTAATAACACGTCATATAAATAAAACAAAATATTTGAAGTGTCCAAATATAAGGCATTAACAAGAACAATGGGTCATTCTCCTTCTAATCGTTGCCTTCTTCATTGGGAGGCGCTTCTACGATATGAATCCCAGGCGATGGAGGAAATTCAAGACCTAGGTGTTATGGGGCCATTAATCTCTCCCCAAAAGGTTGGTCTGATGGGGTTGTATTGTGCCACCGCTTATAAGCTCAGGACCTTTGTATCACTTATCTGATGTGGAACTCTTATCTGTGACATTCTTCCCACTTAATCTTGTGACACCCTCGTCATAGATGGGGCCCCCTGCCTACCCTATTCTGTCAGAGCGTTTGGTGAGACATCAGAGTCGGATCTGGGTTGACTCTAATAACACTTGTCATGGGACCATTACTCTCTCCCATAAAGCTGGTCTGATGGGGTGTGTAGCACCACTGCTTATAAACCTAGGACCCTCCCATCACTTATTTGATATACGACTCTTATTCGTAACATAGGGCTCAATACCGAGGGATCAACCAAGTTACTGAGGAATCCCTACTGCTGATTGATGTAGGAACTCAATAGTGGCTAGAAGATGGAGGGAATCCCATCCCATAGGGTTGTAGCAGAGCTTAGGAAGAAAAGCCCTCTCCACTTAGCAGTCCCCTAAGGAAAAGCACTGAACCCCCAACACAGAGGTGATTGCCAACCTATGAAAGGAGCTTGACCCATTGCCATCCAACATAGGGAGTCAGCACCACACTTGAAGTTGAGGGCACATCGAAAAAAGTCCTCAAGGCCTTAGAGAAAGGTGTTGATGCTGTCATTTGCCCTGAAGAGCTAGAGGAGGTTCTGACTCTCAAGTAGAACAACATCGAGAAGCTCCGAACAACGTACATCAACTTAGCAAAAAAATATTTTCACAAAGCAAGAAACGAGAAGCTAAGACAAGTAAACTCTACTTGGACCACATCTACTACTAAAAAAATCATCTTTTTCCGACGGATATTTCGACGGAAAAAACAATATTTTCCGTCGACAAAAAGAATTTTTCGATGGATATTATGGCTGATAGTGTCCATCGGAATAAGGCCGTTGGTAATGTGTTCTAACAAAAATTGCATGTCCGTCGGACTGCTTCTCTGACGGAATTCTGACAGAATTGAGGCAGTCAACAGACTCATCCGTCGGATGTAAAAAGAGTTTGGAAAAAAATTTCATGTTTTTTTTTTGCGGATTTCGTCGGAACCCATTGGATTTTGTCGAAATCTGTCGGAAGTCTGTGGCATTTTTAAAATTTATTTAAAAAATATTAAAAATATAGTACCCAACTGTAAAAACATTTTTCAATGTATCTAATACACAATAAATTCTCATCAACGTGACAAACTAGCTATATAAACTATTAAATTTACATAATTACATGCAAACTAATTATACAAATTATTAAATTCAACGTATATATTTAATTCACTACAAATTTGTAAAAATTACACACAAGAAAATTTCTCAAAAAGTCGACGACGAATGATGGCAGGTGGAGGTGATGGCGGTGGGATGGCGGCAAGCACCGGTGGGGGCGATAGCAAGTGGCGGTGCTCCCTCTCTCTCTATCTCTCTATATTTTACGCAATGAGCACCAAAAAATGAAGCGTGAAGCAAAATTTATAAGAGAAATTTCGATAGAAAATTTCGACAAAGTTTTCCATCCAATATTCAAAAAATTTGAATTTTCCCTCCATTCAAGTTGGGGTCAAAATTTTTTTTTTGAAAATTTTAGACATTTTTCGACGGAAATCAAAAATCAGTCGGAATTCTGCCGGAATCCCGTCGGAATTCCGCCCGATAAAAGTCCATCGAAAAATTCTCGGAATTTAGCCAATTTGTCAGAATCTGTTGGAATTCCGTTGGAGATTCCAACAGACCTATTTTCCGCTGGAAATTTCCGCCGGAAATTTCCGTCGGAATAAGCCGAATTTTTAGTTGTGATTGTATCCTTGACACAGCTACACCATTGCCCAATATGATAAATAGTGGCGTTAACGTTTAGTCACTACTTCGAAAATGGTTGTACTCTCCTCATAATTAGATATATAACGCAAATAGGTGACCGTAGATGGCAGCTAGATCTAACAAAAAAAGGAATCAAAAAATAAACACAATAAAGAAAAAGGAAGTCATACCCTTGCTAGCCAAGAGGAATGTTTTGTAACTCATGAATAGCAGCATCCTTGACCTCATCAATCCCTTCGGATTAATGCATCCCAAAGGCATCAGTGTACTTGACATCGGGACTTATCACCTTTAGATGCTACAAAATACTAATCGGCATACTAAAAAAAAGGAATGAAAGATACGATAGAAAAGAAAATTGAGAAGCGAATGAGGGCTCATATTTGGGGCAATAGGAGCCATCATACAAAAAAACTCATCTTAATCCCTTTCTTCTAAATGGTAGACACACTCCTCTCCACCTAAGTACTCAACAATCTACTCCAAAATAAGGAAAGAAGTGAACATGGTCCATTTGTGCGTAGGATTTGGCCTTTAAGGCATCATCGGTCTCCTAATCACTTGGCGGGTGAACCCAATCTTCAAGGTACCAAATGTACCCAAAAGGACCCTCAATAATAATAACCTTTCGAAAGGCCTTGAGCCCTCCCAACACAAATTGGGTTTCTTGAACATCCACCTATGGATCCCAAGTCTCCTAAATTCAAACAAAAATGAGCACTTCAAGACATTAAAAGGAATACAAAAACAAAGTAAAAGGCCACTTATATCGTCAATAGTTTTGCCATTCAAGGCCATTAAAAAGTGGTTGATGTCCTTAAAGGTGAGGACCTCAGTTGTGTAGTTGCTTGAAGTCCACCACATCATAAAGGTACCTTTTACCATCCTTAGTGCTAGGATCAATCTTGGCGAAGTACTCCATGAATAAAGGTAGTAAGGCAAAGCAAGCACAAAGTCAATAAAGTGAAACATCTCAATGGACAAAAGCAAATAAATAAATCGTACCTCAAGCACCCCTTCCAAAACCTCCTAAAGTAACCAT
This sequence comes from Selenicereus undatus, assembly GCA_017589665.1. Lineage (NCBI taxonomy): Eukaryota > Viridiplantae > Streptophyta > Magnoliopsida > Caryophyllales > Cactaceae > Selenicereus > Selenicereus undatus. The sequence goes on along the minus strand of JACYFF010031959.1, from coordinate 49,889,178 downwards.
AGAGAAGTTTTCCCTGCCCTACTTGCCAGCAGCCCTTATGTATTTAAGAAGGCTAGTAAAAGTTGCAGTGCCATAGTCAAGATTGCCCATCGCTACTATATCCTCCAAACTCACTATTCAATACAACTGATTAGCTACCCATCTTAGTGAAAATGGAGCACTAGAGTAGGTATGCCATTAAGAGGTGAAAAAGATACCCACAAGATATGGCATCAATGAGATCTCTAAATATCTTTGATTAAGAACTACTTGATGGAGTTGGACTTAATGGGCCAACTCTTAGCTGGAGTCCCAAATAGATCTCTATGTCTATGCCCTTCTAGTTTGAAGTCTGGGTCATATTTCAGTGGATTCAACCCGAAAAGAACCCCTATTAACATACAAAAATCCATAGGGGTGATCATCATCTCCTATGGAGGAAAATTGAAGGTGTAGTACACTAAAACCATTCTATCTAAGAAGGCAATGATCATTTATATTCCAAGCTCCACATACCTTAATCAAAGGGTTAAAACTAGAGCAAGTCACCATAGCCTTGATGGTGCTAGGGAGCCTTTTATAGATGCACCTGATATCTTTTGGGTTCCCATAATGTTTCCAAAATTTCTGATTCTATAAAGAAGAGCACCACAAATAATGAGAAACAAAGCACAGGTCATCAGGTCAAATTCTCCCAAAGTTTAAGAACTGTTAGAAAGAGCACTAACTAAAAAGAAACTTACCACTCCTTACCCGGCAATGGCAGAGGCGTGTTGATGATTGTTTTCCAAATACAACAAGTTGGAGGTATCTATCAAATAGCTTGTGGTCTAAGCCCTAACTACATACTCATCCTCTAACAACCTATCATCATGTTGACGATATGAAGGGGAAGATCGCTTCCCAGCCATGGTCAACATACAAGCATACGACATCAGCTCAAACTAAAAGGGTGAAGTTCAAATCCCTTATGTAAAGACCTCAAAAAAAAAAATCAGTAGCTTTCTAGTAGGTTCTTGGCAAAATAAAAAAACATTGGTAAAATGACCAAGGAGCAAAAAGATAAGGTGTTTGACCTAACAAAGGGGCTATCACCTTAATCTTTATGAGCCTTAATCTTTTTTTGAGAATGTTTTTACAGGACTACCACAATTACACTTTGGTGAGGGCCTAAGGTATAAGACCTAAATAAAGGGGGCCATAATGAACCAGATCAATGGAGATTTATGCCTTGGTGGTTTTGGATTCATAGTAGTAGAACCATCTTGCTCAACTACAAGAGTAGAACCTAACTTACTTGTCTCAATAATTCCCTGTCTTAGGGCATAGATAGGGTATAAGAGACTAATTCATAAGGATTCAATTAAAAGGACCCCAAAGCAAGTCTCAAGCGGCTTCACCTTTATAGAAACAACCACCCAAGAGCAACTTAACCCAAGGAAGATCTGGGACAAAAACAAATAGGATCCTTATTGGTGGGAGAGGGGGACGTCCTAATAAGTTCTTAAGGCAGATCAAAAAGTGAACCAAAAAGCTTAGAAGTCTTAGCTTAATAGTAAAAATTGAAGATCATATAACAGGGCATATTAAAAAATTAAAATCCCTAAGCCGCCTATTTATTGTGGATAAAAGCCTAAAGATTTGGTTGATCCTTAGCATTTCAAATTAGGGGAAAGGCCTGTAAATAAAAAAGGCAAATAGGAAAAAGAAATAGCAAAAACTACAAGACGAATAAGAATGAAGAAGAGAAGAAAAGAAAATGCCTAAGGGAGCCCTAGTATTGAAGTACCTTTCATGTTCCTCTTTAGAAAGAGCCCCGAATGGAATTCATCCCAATAAGGGGTGCTTCTTCTAAAATTTATGTAGCCAAAGGAGAACCTCTTCTTTAGTAAGAGCTAGTTCACAATGAAGATGCCTAAACTCTATGTCCCTTTCTTCTTACTTTCTCTAGTGTTTGGCAGTGACTATCTCAACCATTCTTCTATCCTCTTCTTAGTTCACCCCTCTATTCTTCCTTTTGGATTTCATCCAATTCCAGCCTTTAGCTCCATGTCTGAAAGGGGAATCATTAGAGTCTTCACCCTTAAATCTAATATCTCTATTGGTACCTTCCCCAAAATCCTGAGTACGAGTGAATTCCATATCTAAGGATGGGTGGGTTCAGGGATGATCAACCCTGTTCTCGACAACCTCACTTTTACAACAAGCCCCATAAGAGTTCTTACCAATGCCTCACCATGGTTTGCGCATGAGGGTTTGATCATAGAGTAGGAGCATGGTCAAGAGGCTAAGGAGGGGGTACAGGAGGAAGATGTAAGGGAGGAGGACGTGGAGCATCAACTAGACCTCCAAGAATAGAAGGTGGCCCTTGATAAACATAAGGGTAGTGAAGCTAACAGGAATCGTTTAGCTTTTTCTCTTACAATGATGTCAAATCTCTTGAATACTCAACAATTGTGCTAATGATTTCAACATTAAAGAGAGGAAGAGCTAAGAGGAAAATGCCCCTATGACTTGGGCATACCATGCCCTAAAGCAAGACCAGTCACTTAACTTGATATTTTCCCTTATATGTTGGTACACTTGTTGATAACTGGCAAAGCTAAAGAGACATAGCTTGTTTTGAGGACAACAATCCAAAAAATTCACCTAAACCATGATTGCTACTCAGGTTCTCGGGATGTGCCTAGAAGACCATCTTTTTCTCCGCTATTGATTAACTTCCTTTTATATGGAATTAGAGTAATGGGACCATAGGGAGTCCATGTGGTTCTCCAGTGGTAAAAGTTTTCAACCATGAAAAAAGCCAAGAGATTAAGAAAAAGGGGCTACAAGATGTTAAAGAAATTTCTAGGAGAAATTAACTTGGGTTATGAAAGTTTTGAGAGTTCCAAAGACTTCAGGAATAAGGTGTTCCTTAATAATCAATTGATAGTAGGAATTAAAGCAAGGAACTAAGGGAATTGGAAAGAAAGAGGTTTCTAAAGACATTTGTCCAATCAAGAACTTCCCAAAATCATATCCAACCATCATTATCGACATAGGAAAATGGAGAGAACGCAAAAATACACTGTTAAAGGTAGGTTTAAGCTAACTCCTTTTTTTCTTGAGAAAAATGGATACCAAAATGATAATGTTTCTAAGATTTGGGCAAAAAATTAATCAAGAAACTCTTTAAAATTTGAGTTAAAATCCTATGGGAAATAATTAGCTTGACTCTTTAGGAAAGAGCGCTGATCATAGGATGAGAATACAAACCAACCTCGAGACATCTCTTATGATTTGGAAAAAAACTCAAAAATAAAGGGATCAATCCTAAAAAGTAAAGAGGGTAAGTAGGCTATGGCGAAAATGATTTAGGTTGAGAAATTTCCAATGGGCTTTGGGCCAAAGCCAACATTTATACCCAAAGAAACAAACTGATCCGAATTTAGGAAGTCTTTAGCATTAAGCATTGGGTGAAAACCCAAAGAATAAGCTTAATGTCGTATAACAAGCCTTGATTGTGAGTGACATGCTCCTTAACAGGTGATAGGAAAGAAGATCTTAGAAGATTGAAAACATTCGTTTCCAAGGGGTGCTCGTATTTCAACTCATTTTAGTTCAAAAAAAATATGGAGGAAAGAGAGAATTACGTTAAAACTATTACTAGTTATTATGTGGAAGTTGAGCCCTTACTTGTATGGCACATGATCTCTTTATGTGCTCATCTCCATACCCTAGGTACCGATAGCATGTTAATGGATCCTATTAAGCCAATTCCAGTCTTGGAAGTTCAATCATTAAGTAGATACACACCTCTCCGATTTCCAAATCAGCCGAGCTGAAGCCAACAGGTGAAATTAAGGGGCTTATGTCCTAATAATTGGTAACTTTGAGTCCACTTATTTAGGTTGCAAAACACTATGTCAAAACAATTCATTAAGTACTTGTATTTTATAGAGCTAGAAATTGGGCCGGATTAGGTCGACCTATTTTATAAATAAGTCATTTTCATATCAATCTTGAAATATCTTATATTTGCTCAAAATTGAAAAAGTAATATGTTTTCACACTGAAAGGTAAAATTATGTTGCCTTCAGGCCAAAATTGATTCAATTTAGCCAGGCTTGTGTCTCTTAGTAACTTCAGGTCAGCTTCGTGTCATGTTATTGTGTTGGGTTAGGCTTTCTCAGCTCTAATATTTTATGATATTTTGATGTTCATAAGATAAATATGTGAATTTTCGGAAAGTATAGGCAGTAAATGTACCTCAATATAAAGTGTCATCTCTTTAGAAATAATTAGAAAATAACTCATACAACTGACGAGAATGAACTTGCTTTCTGTTTCAAAAGGAGTCTCTTGCAGTTAACAACCATATTTCAATATCATAATCTTGTTCATATAATAGCACATTGTGGAACGTAAAATGTTGATAAATTTAGAATTGTGAAATTGGCTTTTGTAAATTTAATATAAACCCATTACAAAAAAGGGGATCAAAGTGTTAGGTATGAATTAAAATAGGGGAAGGCGCATATTCCTAGTCTTCTATATTGCATTTTCTTCCCACAAAGAGGTAGAGTCAATTAATAATGTGAAAAATAGGGAATTATGTGCACCCTCCTTGGACCTAAATCATCATAGTAGGAAACAAAATTGAAGAAACAGGTAGGCATGCCTTATGGTTACAGTTTTCAAATTTTGAGCATTTGAAAGGAAAATTACAATTGAAAATAATAAGTGCATAAAAAAAGCATTAAAAGGAAGTGGGCAGTTACTGTTCCATTGTCCCAAAATATGCTGCACTTTGGGGAATTATAATTGACTGCTACCTACCTCATCATAAAAAGACGAGGAAGGCTTGGTTAAAAATAAGAAAAAAAAAATAGTAGAGACCAAAAAAGCAAAGAAGGTAAATGGTTAAAAGAGAAAAAGGAAATACAAACTACAATATTAAACAGAAAACGAAGATTAAAACACATACAACAAAGCGCCAAGGAGACAGAGTTTTGTAGAAGAAAAAGAAATAAAGCACAAAGCTATTCTACGAGTAGAAACTAGGAATTCAAAGGCAAATCAACAACAAAATCAAGTCAGCTCACTGCCTTCAATGTCGCCATCTCTTAATTCACCTTGGATATGGTTAGCCATAGGAAAGGTCGAGTTGTTGTAAAACCAGAAGACCAAAAGCGCGGGTCAGTGGGACAACAAGTAAAGCGCTAATCATGCCAGCTCTCCACTAAAATCGGATCCTATTAGATCCACAAAAACTTAAATTCTTCAATATCATGGGTCTTCAAGACTTTACTTAAAGTAAATGCTTTGGAATTTGAGTTCTTCGAAACTCCTTAAAGATCCCAATTCTTACCAGAACCATGAAGCCTATGGATCATGCCAGATCTCGGTCCCGTTGGACGCATAAACTCCTAGATCCCGCCGAATCTCGATTCCTATTAGAACCACAAAGATAAAGGGTCCTATCGGAACCATAGTCCATATGATCTTGTTAGCTCCTAATTCTATTAAACCTTAAATATAGAGGAAATACGGCCAAAAACAATGCTTAATCGGAGATGATATCGATTAATGGCAAAGAAACTCATCAAATAGGTTACTAAAAATATAAGGAAAAAAAGAAAAGGAGTGGATGATAGCAAGAACATTGGCTCTCATTGAATGGAATCACCTAGAACAGAGTACTAGCTTATAACTCATGTTTTATGCGTAATTTACCATCCATTTAACCTACCTTTTGGTCATTGAAATACATTTTTATGGGTAAATAATGCATATTTTGTATAATTTTTCAAGTGAAAATGTGAGTTTAAAAATAATGGAATTGACACGGCTTTCTCAAGTGTCTATTATCCACCGATATTGACAAGCCCAACTGTAAATGCCCAGCAGCATAGACCTAGTTCGTAGTGGCAACTCTTCGTCTGTCCCCTCTCCAATCCCTCTAGCATGTTATGCCTATTAATCACTAACAACATTTCTATTGATTACCAAAATTACATGTACAGAATTATAAACATTGACTAAACTAGTAGACAATATTATAAAGGTTGATCACTAATTGTGTATTTGTTGATCGCTAATGATATGTCTGTTGGTCATTAATTTTGAACTTGTTGAAAGAGACTCTTTTTGCGGTATTGACTCCATTATACTTTTTTTTGTTACAGATGGTCTAATATGGTGGCAAATGGTCATCAAATAGTTACTATTGAGGGCATTAATCAAGCTAGGCGATGCAGAGTGTTCCTTCATCACAGATAGATTATGGTTCGTTACTGCTTTAATGAATTGTGCTGGTGGCAGTTTCTCTATATTAATGTTAACCTTTTTTTGCTTCTTAATGTTTACCTAGGACATGCCGAGTCATCAACTCTGGTAGTTGCTGATTCGTCGATTGATGGTAGAGGCAAGTGGTTATCAAACTGTGATGACAGATCGCTTGTGCCGACGTTGGGCATGTTGTTTGATAAGGTTGAAGACAGCCTTGAATTCTACAAGAGATATGCTGTTTGTGTTAGCTTTAGTATCCGCAGCAGTCCTACCGGGAAGAATAAGTTAGGGAAGTCTTGGAAGCATTATGTGTGCTCTAAAGAAGGATTTCGTCAGCCTGCAAAGACTCAGGAAATTCCAAAAGCCATGTCCAGGCAATAGACCAACCTAGTAGGAGAAAATTGAAGTACAAGCGGGTGGAGACAAGCTCAAGGTGCCAAGCTCATATTCTTTTAAGGTCAACTGAAGATGGGAAGCTTGAGATAATCAAATTGCTTGAGGGGCATGTTCACCCCTTGTGCACACCCAGTAGGAGGCTGTTCCTCATTTCAAATAGAAATGTTGGCTTTGTGCAAAAAGGCATGGTATATAAGTACATTCGAGCTAATATAGGACCATCAAAGGTTTATCACCTCCTGAAAGAGCACGTTGGTGGGTGCAAAAACATTGGTTGCACGTAGAAGGACTTGCAGAGTTACCATAAAGATGTGAAAGCTTTTATCAAAAGCACAGATGCGCATATGTTTATAGATGTGCTGAAAAATAAAAAGGAGGTCGACCTTGGTTTCTTGTTTGACTATCAAGTTGATGAAGAGAGCCAGTTGAAGAATGTGTTTTGGTCGGTCTCTGTCAGTAGAAGAAGCTAACGTCCTATTTGGTGACATCCTGTCGTTCGGCACGATCTATGGGACCAACATGTATGGTGTTTGTGCCCTTCATCGGACTAAATCACCATAGGCACTTAGTTTGCTTCGGTGATAGCTTATTAAGGGATGAGAAGGTGAAGTCATTCCAGTTGCGGTTCAACAACTTCTTGATTGCCATGGGGAGCAACATGCCCAAAACCATAATCACTGAACAAAATCCAGCGATCAAACAGGTAATACAGCGATCAAACAGGTAATAGTAAGTTTTTGGAGACATCGATCCATCAATTCTGCATGTGGCACATGATGAGGAAGCTGCCTGAGAAAGTGGGATGCACCCTGAACTACTGTGAGGATTTTATTGAGCAAATCAAGAGATGCATATGGACATCAGATTGCCCCAACGAGTTCGAGCAGTCTTAGGGGGAGATGCGAGAGGAGTTTTAGCTAACTGATAACGAGCGGCTGCTCCAAATATGTAAGAGTCGGGACCTTTGGGTTCATGTTTACTTTAAGGGGGACTTCTGGGTGGTATTTTAAGAACGACGTTAGGTTCTGAGTCAAAATTCTATGTTTGGTTCCCTAACATGTTCCAAACTCAATCTAATCGAATTTTGGGTCAGATTTGTGTATGTCGTGAAGTCAAAATGCCTTCGGCAGTGGAAAGCTGAAAATGCTTCTTTGACATAATTTCTAGAACTAAAGACATCATATGAGATTGAGAATCATGTGAGGAACTTCTACACTCACACGAACTTCTATGTGTTCCAAAGACAGTTGTATGTTGGCCATGTACAAGGTATCACCAATATAGAGGGTGATCGTACCTACGAGATCAAGTATAATTATGAAAACAAAATAAGGATTCGCTATGTAGTGCATAATGAGGAAACTTCTAAGTGCCAGTGCTCATGCCACTTCTTCGACTCAGACGAAATTTCGATGTGCTCACATGCTGCTCATTTCACTTGCAACTTGCTAAGAGAAATTCCACAACCTTATATCATTAATAGTGGACAAAGACAGTAGCAAAAGCACCAATATATGAGTTCGGTAGTGTTTTGGCAGATGCTTGTGGAGAAATAGCCATGCAAAATAAGTTGATAGGTGACACGTAGTCTCACTTTTATAAGTGCATGGATCTAGCTAGACGCACCCCCGTAAAGTTGCAGGTGTTGCTGAGTTCGATGATTTCGGTTGAGCGTCAACTTCATAACATAGGTGGTGAGTTAGCAAGTAATGCAACAACTGATCTACAAACGTACTTTGGATGTGCGGTACTAGAATACATTAAGATACATCCACCCCCAACGTCCACAACTAAAGGAAGAGGAAAGAGGAGGAAGACGGGGGTTAAGAGGGCCATTGAGCAACAATCATACATGTGGATATGCCACTGCTACAATCAGGTTATTTCCCATGATAGTAAAAATTGTCCAGAAAGGAGACGCTAGTGCACTATCTCTGGGGGTACGTATGGCTTGTGTATTTCTTTTATAAAAATAAACAAAGGAAAAGAAAAGGAGTCAGTTTTTCCAGATTGAGAGCTTAGTTAATGATCGGTAGGAATGCTTTTACTAATCATTAGTGTCCCTTTTGATGATTGACTAATGAGATGGTAGAAATGTGTTTGCAAAGTCATAAGATATATGCTCAGTTGAAACTAATTTGTTGATGAGTTGTATACGTTTTGGTGATCATTAGAATTGTGTTTGGTGATCACATGATCTTTTTGTGGTTATCACCATAAATATGTTGCTATTGCATTAAAATGTTAGGATAGTTTCATTATACTTATTTACTTGTATTTGTGGTTTATGACAATAAAAGAATTATAATATATGTTTTTATAAATGATATCAATTAGTAATCAACAGTTTTAGTTTTCGTGATCGTTATAGCTTTGTTTGGTGATCAGTAGAGCCATGTTTGGTGATCATTATATCTATTTATGATTTTCAACATAAATATGTTGGTCTTTTGCCAAGCATATTCTAATTGATATCTTGGAAGACCCTGTTATTCTTTTGTGTTTGTGTTTTATTCTCATCAAACATCATAGTGTATGGTTTTATACAAGATATCGCTTAGTGATCAATGATTGCGGTCTCGATGATCGTTGTAGCTATCTTTGGTGATCATTACAACCATATTTAGTGATCACTACATCAATCTATGGTGTTCAACATAAATATGTTGGGTTTCCAAGAAACATACTATGAGTGATATCTTGGAAAAATTATAGTATGTGTTCTTATAGAAGATATTGTTTCGTGATCAATAGTTGCAATGTTAGTGATTGTTACTGCTGTCTTTGGCGATCACTATATCTATTTAAGGTGTTCAACATAAATATGATGGTTTTTTCCAAGCATATTTTGATTGATATCTTGGAAGACCCTTTTATTCTTTTGTGTTTGTGTTTATTCTCATTAAACGTCATAGTATATGTTTTTATAAAAGATATTGCTTGGTGATCAACGATTGCAGTCTTAATAATCATTACAACTATGTTTGGTGATCATTACAGCCATGTTTAGTGATCACTATATTAATCTATGGTGTTCAACATAAATATGTTGGTTTTTCATGAAACATACTATGAGTGATATCTTGGAAAAATTATTGTATATGTTCTTATAGAAGCTATTGTTTCTTGATCAACAGTTGCAGTTTTGATGATCATTACAGCTATCTTTGGTGATCATAATATGTTCTTATGGTCACACCATAAATATTTTGCTGTATTTGGGGTTAACTCTTGTCAGGTTCAGAGCATATGTTTTTATAAAGAATGATACCTAGTGTCTTCTCAGCAAGTACACTTGTGGTGATCGCTAGACATATGTTTAGGGATCGCTAGAAGTATATTTCATGGTCACTGAATTTTTTGGGTGATTAGCATGTTCTTGATTACAGTTGCTAAGTGTTTAATAGGACATTTTTTGGTGATCAATAGTAATACTCTTAGTGATCACCATAGGGATGTTTGGTGATTATTCTTTATACGTCACCTGAATTTAGTACAATGAAGATTTGTATAAGCCTAGAAATTAGTAGAATACTATATAATATGTTATATAATGTTGAAAAACATAACTTGTCAATTACAAAATAATACTTGTCTGTTGCAAATTGGCAAAAAAGACAAACAGGATATAGAAAAACCTAGTCCTTCTTAGCCACATCCTTCACATTGGGATATATTGTCCCAAATTCCTTGAAATCTTTCACCCATTTCATTTGTGGTAGTCTTTCCCTATTGTGCTCGTAGCTGACTATATCGTGACAGTATCATGCTTTCAATACATTCAGTTTTGGATCGATTGGAGAAACATAGTTCATGATGACATAGTAATATGCTGATTTTTTTGTGGTTAGGAAATAAATGTTATGGTCAAATACTTACACCATTTGGATTTAGACCAGACTGCCACTTCTCTCCTTCCTTAAATAGCTCTCCATGTGTCTCATGCAAAATATGCCACAATCTATGACATTTGTACTTGACCTCCATGGCATTTTCAACCGTACCTAGTTTCTTGACAACGTTGTGCTTTGGATATTCTACGCCCTCCAGGTAACGCCTGAGTACTTTGCTCAGCATAAATTTTTCAAAATTTGCACACTATTAGAATTGCAATGTAACGACATGAACATAGTTATAAAACAGTATAGTTTTTAAAACTCACCAACTTCTTTGAAAAATCTCCTTATGCAACCTTGAACGTTGTTTTTATCATCATGTTATCAATTATCTCAAGCTTGTCGTCCTTCAGGTTGAAGCAAAGCAAGAAGGAATCCTTCTTTGGCATACGGGGAAGAAAACCTTTTTTAAGCGAAAAAGAAGAAAAACAAACACACATGTGAACATTAGCAACTATGAAGAGTAACAGTAAGCGCCTTTTTAAACAAGCTAAGTGTATTAAGAGCATTCAATGAAAAGCAATGCTTACCTAGTCAACTTGTTTGATTCTGATCCAGGGACATCTTTATAGCTCTCTGTCGATTACGTCCTTAAAATCTTCATATCTCTTGTTGAATGATTTGAATTTCAACACATATTTTCTAAAGAAGTATTGCAGCAAAGAACAATGATGAAACATTTATACAATGAAATTTACCACTAAAGATAAACGATTCTAGGTGAGAAATTTATTGAACTACGTAGATCAATCACTCAATGTTTTACTTATGATCACTAATGCTATTATTGATGAATAAGGTGATTTCAGATGTATTTACACTTTGATCAAATGGCATGAGCAATTTGCTTGGAGTGGCAAGGTCCCCTTTTCTCTCCAGATCATTCAGTATGCATGACTATATGTTGATCACGTTCAGCTCGACCTCCTCTCCCGATTTTAGAGTTGCCATGACAAATCTGGTTGCCTCCTTATCACCGCAACCATAAAACAAAGGTTCACTAGAAAAATGAAAAAAATGGTTACACACTTTCCAGGAAATAAAAATATGACATTTACGTAGCTAATGATATATTGATCATAAATCATATACCTAATGATCACCAACCAGTTAATCAATGAGCAGACAATACATTGACTCGCCAAGATGCATCACTTATAGTATAAGCATTGAGCTACAATCCATGATGGAAGAACTAAACATTTAGACAAGTTATCCCAAATTGATTACCAGTCACAAAAATGTTGATCACCAATCACAAAATTATTGATCACCAAACAAATAATCACTGATCACCAATCACAATCTAATGATCACCAGGCATACAACCATTGATCACCAATCACAACACTACTGATTAGAAGCAAATAAGCATTCATAACCAATCACATACCTATTGGCGACTAACTAGACAAAACACTAAAGAAGTAAACATCTATATAAAGTAAATCAAATATTGACCATCAACAACATAACAGTTGATCACCTACACATACCTTATGATCACTCATCATAAATCACTGAATCGAAGGGCATGAGAGGAGAAATAAACATTTACACAAGTAATCATATACTGACCACCAATCAAATAGCTACTGATCCCCAAGCGTGCAGCTTTTGATCATTAACTATGCCAATAGGCTGCTTTACCAAAAGCATCACTTATTATACATAGATTAATAATAGATATTACCTCTCATCCACATCTTAAAAATTGCCAAAAACATACTCAGATATGGCCACCTCATCTTCAAGCAGTTAATTGTCCAACTTTGTCAATCAGATGACATACGTCGAGCAGTAGACAATAGGCACCTTTTCAGGTTGTCTTTTCCTTATTACTGCTGATGGACCTACTTCCTCCGACATTTTCAGAGTTATAGCAGCACTCACATGCTTCTAATCATCCTTTTAAGCCAAAACCTCTTTATTTGCTTTACGTTCAGGTCTTGTCTTTGCTATCAGTTTGGGCTTGCCGCCATTAGTTGCTTTTTGTTCACAGTCAGCCCTGAGGCTTTCTTTCTTCTACTCGACTTCGTGTTTGACAACCGGGGCACTTGTCATTTTTTGGCCGCTACTACTCTGCATAATGGCCTTAACCTTATTAGACAACTTCGCTATCTCCCCACCAGTATGTTTTTAAGGCCCATCTACTTTGGATGCCAGCTTTTATTACTGTTGCCTTGGTTGGTTTGCAATGGCAGATTTAGCTGTTTGCTTGGCACCTTCACCATGCACAGTAGGCTTTGTTTGTTGGACAACTTTATCTTTGGGTGGTGGAGTACTCTTAGTTTTTTCGCTCAGGGGTTCCTTACCCTGAGCCTTCAAAGACACTCCTTGTTTGCTTTATTGTGGTTGGTCTTCGACAGTGTGAGGAGATGGTGCTTTTGAGCTAGTGTTCTACTGCATAGTAATTTTTTAATCCTTATTGTGGGCATAACCCTTTCTTGAAGAAAGCTTGTCCCTTGCTTTGGACTTGTTCTTAGTTGACTTCTTGATGCTCAGGTCATGGTTCGCCTGAGAAGTGTTCCAAAAGGGGAATATCACTGGAGCACCACCATCATCATCCTCATTAACATCATACTTTTACCTAGTAGTGTTTAGATCAGGCACAGATGTGGTATGAGAGACTAGACTTTTGGCTGTCTGACTGACTCAATCCCAACCCTAGACTAAATGAAGGCCTGCTATCATCCTTGTTCATTTCCTTCTTCGCCTGATCCATGAGCATATTCCCATGGTGGTCTTTCTTCTCAGGACTAGCACTTGCATATGCCACATATGCGGTTGCTGGAATTCGAGCTTCGTTGTCTGGTTCATGAAGTGCAAGTGTGGGACTGGTTGAAGGACCATCATCGTCCTTGCTTGGTTGCTACTTCGGTTGAAGCTTTACTCCATATGAGCACCGTGAAGGTCCACAACAGCCTTCCTCATAACAATAGTGTTGAAATCTCTACCTTTGCCAATTGCAGGCAGTCCTTCCACACTGCCCTCTCTCTGAGATTCTTAATATGTGGCAGGAGCTTCTCAGAATGAGATGAACATTGCGCTCGCTTCATCTCGTATCTTGTGAAGATCTTCATTCTCACTGTACTTATGGACATATAATCCATGACAGTGATAAGGTTTCTGCAAGCCAATGCTAATTGCTTCATAGCAAAAACTGTTTTGCCAACATTTTTCTACAAATTTGAAAAAATAAATTCATATGTTAGCTTATCAGTAATAACATGACTATTGATAACTCGATAAATAATCATTGAATTGTAAACTAATAAAGAGAAAACTGATCCCTAAAAGCATCAGGTTTCATAATTAATAGCATCGGTACTGATTACTACTTAAAGAAGAATTGCAGTAGAAGCAATGCTGCCAAAACATTGAACACTAAGTAATATGATCGCCAATGTTATGCCAACTGATCACAAATAACATCTCTAATGATTACCATGCAAAGAAGAATCAAAATAGAACCGATATTCAAATATTACGTAATATGATTCGGAATCATATGCCACTAATTATAAATAACGTCTATAATGATCACTATAAACAAAAGCATTAATTGCTAATGAAAAATAAAATAAGTAAACATTAATATAATTAATCATTAATATTATTGATAATGATCACTAAAAATATGACCACTAATCTTTCTGTAGATAAGCCATAAAATGATAGAAATTCAAGTTTGAGTTAGGTGATCAGTAATCTGCATCTTTATTGAATCATTGATCATATAAGTATTAATCACCAATAGCATTGCTATTGGTCACCATATACTGACACTCATGCACAAGGACTAAGCTCTAAGGAATGGACACAAAAGGGGTATTTTATTACCTTAAACTCTGTCTTCTTTGTGTCTTTAGTACCTTCAGTTTGAGCCCCTGGTGGTTGTGGAAAATCCAGTGCTGCTGCAACTGTCTCTATGCCAATGGCCTTTTCCACCTTGTCTTTTTATATTTTTTTTGAAAAATAATAATGTTGCCATATTGAACTTTAAGCATTGTGCAGAAAGAAAAAAACATTTACCTACTTTTAGCATTAATCACCATGCCTTTCTATATTTATGATCAATAGAAGTAATATTGGTGATCAACAGCTGTGTTATCAATGATCAGTACAAATAAAATTAGTAATGACTTCACTATTTAATTAGTATAGAAATTCAAGTTTGAGTTTGCTGAGCGATTTTGAGGGGTGGAAATTAAAGACAAAAGGAAAAGAAAAGGAAAGAGGAAACCTCAAGCACCCGATTGTCAGTCGTAGTACTTTGAGGGTCGGTCCACAGGGAAGACGTTTAGATTATGGTCATTTAATTGAAATGATTAAACTAATTAATTTAGATCAACTTAACCTACAAATGAACTCATACTTTAATTTAACCAATATTATTCATTCTCTTAACTATTTCAATGAGCATGAATAACTTAAATGGCCTAAAACACCTAACCTAATCTTGAACTTTAATCAACTTAAAGCTATGAACTAAAAATTGCTAAAAAAAACAAAGAATCGAAACGGGGAAGGGAAAATCAAATTCAATGAACCAAAAACTTAGATTAATGAACCATTGAGATAACAACATCATTCAACCAAATCAAAGTTAACTTATTAAACCAGTAAACTAAATCAATAGTGCTAAACAGAGGCAATCAACAGAGGAATCGAACAACCCGTAAAACCCAAAACCATACTTCAACCCAATCAAGCCAGAAAACAATCGAAACCCCAAACCAACTTATTTGAACAAGCGAAACCGAAGCAACTAGGGAGGGGGTAAGAACGGAACATAGGAGACAGAGCAAGAGCCAAACTAGGATGGGTGAGGTTCGATCATTCATGACTCAGAACAAGCTTCAATGCATCAAAAATGGCGGTTTCTTGATGGACGATTACGAACACACGCAAAAACAGGGGGAGGGATTTGAATGAAATTCGGCAAAATGACATACGATTTTTGTAAAATCAAACCCAAATCGTAAATTACAACTAGAAAATAAGAGATTTAACGGCTAATTACATCAAAACCTAGCAAAATGCACGAAACCCTAACTTTGAAATTCGAAATAAAACTAAAATTAAAACTAAAATCTAATCCTAAAACTTGAATTTAAACCTAATTCTATTCCTAAAATCTCCTAAATTACCTACTTGACTACCTACTTCAAAGCTTCAATGGCGTCTGCCTTCTCTTATACCCGAACCTTCGACGATCTTCAACCCTTCGATGTGGTGATGGTGTCGTGGATGGTGACGATGCAGCCAGCACAGGGTGTGTCCGTGGAGTTTGGGGTGTGAATTACGGGTGGTGGGATGGGGTTTCGAAGATGGGAAGTAAAACCGTGGGTTGGGGTGGTTTTGGGTTTCGGGGTTTGGGGAATACGGTGGGCTGGTTTTGGAAAGGGATAAGGGAGAGAGAGAGAGAGAGATAACGAGGTAGAGAGAGAGTGGGCATGGCGATGAGGAAGATTTCTGGGTTGAGGGGGCAGGGTTCTGGGTTGAGTTTCTAGGCGGTGGAGATAGTACAACGCGAGGAGGAATAGAGAGAAGAAGAAGGGAAGAGGGGTTAACTTAAAAGGCTGAACCGGGTTTTGGTGAACCGGGCCGGTCCGATTTTATGGTGGATCGGTTCGGTCCTATTTTTGGGCTGGTTCAGGGTAGTTTGGCCCGGTTTTTGACAATTCAAGGCCGGTTCTTCAATTCACAACATTTTCCCCATTTTTCTCGCATTTTCTGCCATTTTCAGCCCTTTTTCCACATTTATTAAAAGTCTGTAAAATAAAATAAAATCAATTAAAAACCTAAAAAATATTATTAAAACGAGCATAAAATCGGTGAAAAAGTACCTTAAAAATAGCACATTTTTAGCTCAAACAAATACTCCCACACCAAGATTTTGCTCGTCCTCGAGTAAAACAAACTAAACTAACTAAAAGAAAATGAAAAATAAGAAAAGAAAATCCTAACTCACTGTCGTAGGAATCACGATTGCATTTAGCGTATGCAACAAGCCCTTTAAACCCCTTGGACTTCCAAGTAGACGAATGAGGTCTCGTGAGGGTTTCAAAGTGAAATACCCACAAAATTATTCCAAAAATAAAAGAAAAATCTTTTTGGGTTTTTTTCAAAACTGATATGTACAAAACTCGGGAAACATCTGCACAACTACTAATAAGCTAAATCACCCATGTACTCAATTATTGACCTGTATATACATAAAATGTATCTCATAGCCCTCTAACCTCTAAATGACATCAAAACACTAATTTTCACTCCATTGAACATCAAGATTTGAATCCATCCCGGTGTTTGTGTGCAAGTGTATCATCATCCACAGGAGTCAGATTTACCATAACAGACTCAATCCCACTTGGTTGACATAATTACATTATTCTTATACTAACTTTAGAAGCAAGCTTTCCCAATAGCAATATTGCCTCAAAGGGTCCCAGTGGCGCATGCCTCAAAGGGATACTTGTCATTCCAAATTTTATTCTTTTTCTTATTTTCTTTTATTCATAATACACTTTTTCCGCAATTTTTTTTGCAAAGTAATCATGCCATAAGCTACTAGGAGAATCATTCATGGAAACCTAAAACCTAAAGATAATGATGAAAGAATAAATAAGGACTGGATAACACAACCTTGAATGAACAACTGGGGTTAGAATTAGGGCTTAGACTATCATATTCGAAGTTAAAGACTTATCACGCACATCCTACTTCTGTACAAGCTAATAACTAAAGCATAGGGGATTCAAACTAATCAAAAATAGTACAAATGTTCCCCAAAACAACAAAAATCATCAAAAAATTTCAAAAAAATGGCACCTCACTCCCACACCAAAACTTCACAATGTCCTCATTGGGAGAATTAAGGTGCTAAAAAGCAAGTCCATAAATTAAACAACCGGAAAACCTAGAATATATACAACTAGAACACCACCAAAAACAAAAAGCCAAAAACAAAATAAAACCAAAATGAAAATGAAAAGCAAAACTAAAATCAAAGAAAACACACATATTTACAAAAACAAAACCAAAACAAAAATCAAGGACCTACTAAATTGCAAACTAAACCAAAAGAAACCTAAAACAGACTAAAAGAAAAGAAAAACAAAAATGAAACAAAAAAAGACATTACTAAACAAAAATAAAATCAAAGGAAAAACTAAAACATGCTAAGCTAAAGAAACAAAATAAAACATAAGAAACAACCCTAAATATTTACAATTAAAAAGTATTTACAAAACCTAATATATACAACTAAGCACGAAAAAGAATAAAAGAAAATAAAAAGAAAAGAAGGGTGGAACGATCATACCAGGTTGGATACAGGTTGTACCCAAACTATGAAGCCTATGGAGCATCAGCCACTCCATCACAACTTATGAGCATCTACTCATATCAAAACCAACCAACGCTCGTAGTAGCTTACCAAAGGACCGGGCACAATCCTCACAAAAATTAATGTAGTTAGACACATGAAGAAGGGCCCAAATATAATGCACAACAGCAATGCAACTCAATGCTCTTTTGAGCTTATCAAAGCTCACAGCCCAATCAGAAGAGAGATGTGTATAAGTAAAATCAGATGCACTAACAAATGGTTCAATGAAGATATGACTATATGAATGCATAAACCATCTAAAGTGATCTGATTTATCAAAATGAAACTGCACATCACCTCTAAAAGGAAAAGGAAGAGGACTAAAACAAGGCCAATCAAAGAAAATATAAAAATTAGAGCTTAAATGACGGCCTAAATTCAAGTCCTGAATTTCAAAGGGGTCCTGGATTCTATTTATGTCTTTATCATCACGAGTCTGGTCTAAACAAGGAATATCAAACACAAAAGTCTCAGACTCGACAAAAGTAGACTCGGAAGGGTCTAAAGATGAAAGAAGTGGGGGAGAACTGCAATATTCAAGAAGGAGGTCAGTTTAGACAGGATCAACAGAAAATGATTCATATTCAGCACGGAAATCCTCCTTCCGACTCATATTAACATCGAACCCACAAAAAGATTCATATTCAATTTGCAGAATATCATCATCTGATTTAAATAGATGGTCAGGAGTGACGGGATCAAAAGAAAATGATTCAAACTCAACATAAAAATCCACATCTAGACCTTCAGTAACATCAAACTTGCATGAAAAAGATTCAAATTCTGGACAAAGAATACCATCATCAAAATCAAACATAGTGGGTGCAGTCACAGTCACCTCATCATATAACTCCTTTGAAACATCTGTCGATTCATCCAAATCATGAAGCTCAACTGCAGGTATGATGCTTATTTCTAACTCACTATCAAAATCTGATTGTTCATCAGTGACATTTTCAGGTGAGCTAGTGTAAGGTGCAAGGTCTGATGATAGAGACTTAGGGAGGCCACTTTCTTGTTCTAAACTAGGCAAACACATCTTTCATTCAAATAAGGCCTAGTAGAAGAAGAAGGTTCAAAATCATCACATAGATCAATATCAGGTTTAGGAGATCCTAAACTAGAATTAATCTCACTAGAAGGCTCCCTAATCTGGTTAAAACATTGAGAATATTCAGCAATTCTCAATTTCATAGTCTCTACCATTTGATTAGTCATATCATTAAGTTTCTTTTCAAGACTTGCATAGGTAGCATCAACATATTCACGATAAGGACAAGTAGAAGTATCATGATCAGGAGATTCACAATAATCGCACAAAACAGGAGGCATATAAGAATAAGATGGGTCATATGAGTTTAGAAAATGATCTTGGGGGGAAGGATTAGCATAAAAGGCAGACTCAGCATGAGTTGGGTACTTTAAGTTCATTTTAGCTTGTTCAAACTCATAAGTATCCCAAGCTAAATTTTCAAAGAAATCCCAAACCTCATCTTGAGATCTAGACAACAATCCTAGCAAACTCACTGGGCACATGAACTCAACAATACCCCCAAATTCAGCATTTAGATCCAAAACAATGACCTCACAAATTTCCCATTTTTCAAAAGTTTGATGGAATTGAGCACGATAATCATTAAGTCGCGATAAATAGCTCCAAAAAGGTTCATGCTCATATTGTGGGAAACTGAAAACTGGCATTTTAATTTTTTTTTTAATAATTTTTTTCAAGAATTTTTCAATTTTTTTTGAATTTTTAATTTTTCACTTTTTTTTTGGGTTTTTGAATTTTTTAATTTTTTTGTGGTTTCAGAATTTTCAAATGTTTTTGAGTTTTTAAGCATTTTTCAATTCTTTTGAATTTTTGGAGGTTTTTCAAATGTTTTTGGATTTTTTTGAATTTTTTTGAAAACAAAACGAGTAAACTCATTAACAATTAATACCAAAGTAATGAAATCAACTAAAACAATGCACAATAACTAATTAAGCAACTAACAACTATTAAGAAGTAAACAAAACAAAGTTTGAAAGAGAGTAACTATGAAAACAAAAACAATGACCAAATCTCATGTCGTCCTCCCCGACAACGGCGCCAAAAATTGTTGAGCGATTTTGAGGGGTGGAAAATTAAAGACAAAAGGAAAAGAAAAGGAAAAAGGAACCCTCAAGCACCCGATTGTCAATCGTAGTACTTTGAGGGTCAGTCCACAGGGAAGACGTTTAGATTATGGTCATTTAATTCAAATGATTAAACTAATTAATTTAGATCAACTTAACCTACAAATGAACTCATACTTTAATTTAACCAATATTATTCATTCTCCTAACTATTTCAGTGAGCATGAATAACTTAAATGGCCTAAAACACCTAACCTAATCTTGAACTTTAATCAACTCAAAGCTATGAACTAAAAACTGCTAAAAAAAACAGAGAATCGAAACGGGGAAGGGAAAATCGAATTCAACCAACCAAAAACTTAGATTAATGAACCATTGAGATAACAGCATCATTCAACCAAATCAAAGTTAACTTATTAAACCAGTAAACTAAATCAATAGTGCTAAACAGAGGCAATCAACAGAGGAATCGAACAACCTGTAAAACCCAAAACCATACTTCAACCCAATCAAGCCAGCAAACAATCGAAACCCCAAACCAACTTATCTGAACAAGCGAAACCGAAGCAACTGGGGAGGGGGTAAGAACGGAACATAGGAAATAGAGCAAGAGCCAAACCAGGATGGGTGAGGTTCGATCATTCATGACTCAGAACAAGCTTCAATGCATAAAAAATGGTAGTCTCTCGATGGACGATTACGAACACACGCAAAAATAGGGGAAGGGATTTGAGTGAAATTCGGCAAAATGACATACGATTTTTGTAAAATCAAACCCAAATCGTAAATTACAACTAGAAAATAAGAGATTTAACGACTAATTACATCAAAACCTAGCAAAATGCACGAAACCCTAACTCTGAAATTCGAAATAAAACTGAAATTAAAACTAAAATCTAAACCTAAAACTGGAATTTAAACCTAATTCTACTCCTAAAATCTCCTAAATTACCTACTTGACTACCTACTTCAAAGCTTCAATGGCGTCTGCCTTCTCTTATACCCGAACCTTCAACGATCTTCAACCCTTCGATGTGGTGATGGTGTCGTGGATAGTGATGATGCAGCCAGCACAGGGTGTGTACGTGGCGTTTGGGGCGTGAATTACGAGTGGTGGGATGGGGTTTCGAAGATGGGAAGTAAAACCGTGGGTTGGGGTGGTTTTGGGTTTCAGGGTTTTGGGAATACGGTGGGCTGGTTTTGGAAAGGGATAAGGGAGAGAGAGAGAGATGACGAGGTAGAGAGAGAGTGGGCATGGTGATGAGGAAGATTTCTGGGTTGAGGGGGCAGGGTTCTGGGTTGAGTTTCTAGGCGGTAGAGATAGTACAACACGAGGAGGAAGAGAGAGAAGAAGGGGAGAGGGTTAACTTAAAAGGCTGAACCGGGTTTTGGTGAACCGGGCCGGTCCGATTTTATGGTGGATCGGTTCGGTCCTATTTTTGTGCTGGTTCAGGGTAGTTTGGCCCGGTTTTTGACAATTCAAGGCCAGTTCTTCTATTGTCGACATTTTCCCCATTTTTCTCGTATTTTCTGCCATTTTCAGCCCTTTTTCCACATTTATTAAAAAGCTGCAAAATAAAATAAAATCATTTAAAAACCTAATAAATATTATTAAAACGAGCATAAAATCGGTGAAAAAGTACCTTAAAAATAGCACATTCAGGTAAGGTACAACGACACCTCTCCCAAAACTGTGGCTACGGTTCTCGTCTTCTACCCTTTTCTTGATGTCCTCATTATTCCATATGGACATCATAGGGAATTCTCTCTTCACTATTATCTTATTGAAAACAACCCTGCCTAAGTGTAAAATCTGCAAATACAGCAAGATAAAAAAATATTTGATTGGTATCAATAGTTGATCACTAATGCACTACTTATTAATCGCTAGTAACTTAATTATTGATAACTAAGACATTTTGGCATTCCTTTATTGATGATCAGTGTGTTTTTAATGATCAATGTGTTTGCTTATATTGATCACCAATTTTTGAAGGCATAGGTTGTTGAGTAGGAGAACTCACCATCAAGAAGAAGAGTGGACCTCGAAAAGCGTGCCTTTTGCAGCCTTAGTATGTTTGTAGCGCCTCACAGTGCTGATCAGCTTGTCCAGCACAAACTGGCACCAGTCTAGGGATGCGATCTGGTTCACATCCTTCACATATTTCTGCATAAACTTACTGTAATAGCAGTTCTTTGATCCGCTGAAAAAGCAATTCACAAAATATATGACAAAGTTCCTCTTGAAGCTCCCCCTCGTCTTTTTTAGCCAGTATGAACTTCGGCACTTGAGTGAGTTCCCGGGCATTCAGATTAATTTTTCATTCCTTGAGCCATATAGGATCTTATCATACTCTTCATCCATTGAAGACTTGGTGATTTCTACAATTTGCCTCCCCACAAAAGGCACACCCAGGGTCACATACACATCAAATGCTGTGGCTGGAAACTTCTGCCTATCTGAAAGCTTAAAGCACATAGCGTATGGATCAGAGCTCTTTACAAGGCATTTGGAGAACTTCCCTGGGATTTGCCACATATGAACCTTTATGAAGGAAGCAAATCCTATTGATCTAACTGCCTCAATATGGGCTTCATTGAGTTGTGCCACTAGTGGTGAGAATGAACGCGTAGTCATTCTCATAATGAATGCTTTCTGGTATGTCCTTTTTTCACTCGCAACCTCCTCCTCAAATTTTAAAGGTTGCTCATCCTGGACCATCTGAAGGTCGTGTGTTGAGTTGGTTGTTTTCGCTATCACCAAAGCAGTACCAACATTAGATTACGTAATCTTTTCCTTCTTGATCGCCTTCATATTCTAATGAAGGCTTGTTCCTCTTTCGAGCAACTTTTATGGTTTGATGAATGGTGTCCTCTTCTTTCCCCTCTACCTGGTTTTCATCATGATTGACCTTTTCGTATTCTTAAGTCAGATAATTTTCTTTTGAATTCGAACTGTCAGAAAGTTCCTCATCAAATACGTAGACTTTCTCTACTGCAACCTTTGAGTGCCTATCAGTGAGTGTCTTCTTCTTTGCCTTACTTGGAACATTTTTGGCAGCATTTTGGTCACTGCTTGTGTTCTTCTCCTCCCCTTTCCCTCCACTGTTCTGTGCAAATTTGTCACCCTTTCCCAAATGCTCAGGAGATTTCTCCCTCTTTGGCTTCTTGCTTAGATGCTTGTCTATGTTGTTTTTGCTAGACTTCCTCTTTGAAGGACCTTTCTCCATGGGTCTCTTGGGAAGTCCTTTTTCCTTTGCCTTCTCATTTTCCTTGTCATATGCATGCTATAGGGAGGGGACCTCTTCACTGCTCTTATTCTCAACCTTCCCCTTCTTCTCAATCTTCTTCTTTTTGGGCTTTAGAGTTGGTTGTTGAGAAAGATTTTCTTTTTATGGAAACTTCTGTGGTGACTTGTCACCCTTATCATTATTCTCGGCCTCCCTTTTCTCGTCATCTTTCTTTTCTTCATGTGCTTTAGTGGGTTCATCTTCAGTGCTCTTTTGTTGTGTAGCTTTTCTTGATGATCTTTCAGATACCGCTACTTGTGTTGCACTGGCTTCGACATCTACGTCACTCTTGCCTTTCTTTTGTGGTTGTTCGTCAGTCAAGGACTTATCTTTGTAGCCCTTGTTGTCATCTGCGTTGTCTTCATTATCAGAATGACTTGAAGTGTCGTCGTTGATTCCCATTTTGCACGGAAATACTTTGTACCGATGCTTCTTTCCTTAACCAGTCCTGCTGCTACTTTTTTCACCAGATGCTCTTATTTTGTCATCACCTTTTTCATTCGTGGTACGTTGAGGCTGCAAAATACAAAAGGCAAGTTAGTATACAAATCTGGATATTGTACTACAATTAGAATGTGGATAAGGAGTACCTTCCCACTTTTTTGGTGAACTGACTTCCGGTGTTAATGTCTTCAATGACGTTTTTTTTTTTATTGTTTTAGAAGTTTGATCCTCAGTAGGATCATTTTGGCCCCAACAGTAAGACCACAAGTTTATCTATAAAAGCATACCGAAAAAAGTAGCATACTTCAATGAACCTAAAAAATATAATGCATCACTAATCATAGTTCAAATGATAACTAGTCACAACCGTATTGATCGCAAATACTTAGCACATGACACACCAATCATATATGTATTATGTGTGTGTATTTGACTTTGTCATTAGAAAAGGGCTTATCACCAATCACAACACTAGTGATCACCAATCATACATATTGATCACAAAATTAATTCCTATTGATAACAAATTAACCAAACACATATGTAGTCTGTGTTCACAAATTGCACATCGTACCACTATTGATCACCAGTCACAACACTAGTGATCACCAATCATACATCTCTTAATCACTAAATTAACTCATACTGATCACCAATCACAACACTAGTGATCACTAATCATACCTCTATTGGGCACTAAATCAAGTTGGTGATGGCCGAAGTGTCGATCACCTATCATAATTCCACTGATCACCAATGATACCTCCATTGATCGCAAACAAGGCATGACTGATTTGTAAGTAGATCATAGTAAGTAAAAAATTTACATAACTGATCACTAATCATATTCAAAAGGATCACCAATCATAAATGAATTGATCACCTACTATGAAAGGATTGATCACCTACTATGCAAAAGTGGTTCAGATTTCAGCAATTGGGGGTGAACGGGGGTAAACTGATAATTTAAATAAGTGAGATTAGTGATCAAACAAAAGGACTGGAATTCATCATCACCAGGAAAACACATATATAAAACAATCACTAATACTATACTTAATGATCACTAATTATATAGCTAATCATCACAAACTGCACATGTAATACCGAAAAAATTCACTTAAGGTTTGAAAATAAATTAATGAAAGAATTATTTAATCATTTAAGGAAATGATTTGGTTAAAACAATCTCCTCAAAATCGCTCAGCAGATAAACACATCTCCAAAAGGATCACTAATATCATAACTAACAATTACTAATTACCCTCCTAACAATCACAAATTAGACATACAATATAAAAACCCGTGTCCGGGGGTTTTTCCACAATATTTGTAGGAAACATTTAAAAGTTTCTCAGAACATGATTTTTTTTTTCAAAGAATGTGTCGAAATTTATCAACAGAGAAACACATATGCAAACCAATCACAAATACTACACCTAATCATCATTAAATATGTAATTAATGATCACAAATTATAGATGTAATGTAGAAATATTCACTTAAGGTTTGAAATACATTTTTTGTACCTCTTGGAAGGTGATAGTTCTCCATTTCCCCGGGTTATTTCCTGAACTTTTTGTGTGACCATTATTTCTCAATAACAAACCTTAGAGAGAAAGCAAATGTATGTCAAAATTAAAAATTTAAAAAATAACTCCTTCGAAAACACGCTATACCACTAAACTTCATCAAATTGTACAATGTTATCAGAAAAATAAATTAAACTTCAAAATGAAGGTTTGTAAGTAAAATATCAAAGCATGGTACATTTCTATAAACCAAACAGCACTTTTTTTAGTTCAAAAGCCGAGTACAAGCTGCTAGAAGTGGATTTCAAAACATATTTCGAAAAAAAATGTTCAAACATAAGAAAGATCGTCTAAAAATCGAAGATAAATGCATAAAAAAACAATATAAATGTATTAAAACTCAATAGACAGAGCAATGTCGCATAGAAAAGTCCAGAGTCTCACCTTCAAAATGCAGAAACACTGGTGAGAAGTTGAACGATTTGATAAATGCTGGTGAGATTGCAAATTCGAATTGAGAGAGAGAGAGAGAGATAGAGAGTAAGAGAGAGAGTAAGAGTGAAATTGAGAATAACAAAGTCATACAGAGACTTAGAAAATGAAGTGTCTCTCACATGGTCTTGGCCTTTTAAACAATCATTATGCGGTTCTTTTTAGTTTTCCGTATTTTATTTTGTTTGTCTTTTCTTTTTTTGTATTTGTGTGTTCTTTAGGCCCTTACTTCAATGGAGTTGGTTAGCTGTCATAACTATAAGCGTTTAATTTTACCTTGGGAGAAGAATGCAAATTAAGAGATACGGTTTTCAAAAAACTGAATTGCAATTTTTTTATTTACAATTAAAAGATGAAAATATTTACCATAAAGAAAATGCATGTTTGAATTTTATACAACATAATAATGTTTGTAATTTAAGCAAAGAACATTTATTAATTTAAAATGAAATTCTATGTTTTTCAGAAAATAAACATTTGAAAATGTGGAGAATGAACGTAAAATTTTTTATTTAAATTAAGGTTTATTAAAACTTAAGAAAATAAATGAAAGAATGATTTGAGTAGCCAAAAAAGATATTAAATGTTTTCATTAAATGGTATCATTTCGTGACATGCACGGACAATTATAGTGATAATTCGAATGGCTGCTAGTGATCACTAGGTTTGTTTCAAATAACTCCAGTTGATAAAAAAATGATAATATATGTTTTCATTAAACTATATCACTTGGTGATCAACTGGTGCATTTATGGCAATCATTATAACCATGTTTAGTAATCACTTAAATGATATTTTTTCATGGTGATCAAACATATGCTCAATTATGTTTGGTGATCATTAGCTGTTCTTTTACCATTATAATTTTGAAAAATATTATTTAGTAATTACAATAAATTAACAAAGTACTGAATTTGATGACAAAACGAAGTATTTTGTAATAACTCTATTAACTATCTGGGTGAGCAACTGTAGATGTGGGGCTGAATGAAAGTCCACTGTCATCCTTGTTTTGTTGCTGCTTCGCTTGAGGCTTCATAAACTCCATATGACCACTGTGAAGCTCTGCAACAGCCTCCTTCACAACAATATCCTGACATTCATTGATTGCAGGCACTCCATCAGCACTGCACTATTTCTGGCATTCGTCATGTGCAATAGGAGCATCGTAGAACGAGGCGAACATTGCCCTCTCTTCATCTAGTATCTTGTGAAGAGCTTCATTTTCCTTGTACTTGTTGCACATGGAATCCATGACAGTGATAAAATTTTTGATAGCAAATGCCAATTGCTTAGTAGCAGAAACTGTCTTGCCTACATCTTTATACATTAAAAAAATAACCAATATAGATATGTCAACTAATCACTAATAACATGACTGTTGACCATGTACTAACCAATCATCGAATTTAGACTAATGAAGAGAAAACTTATTATTAAAAGCAATGTTGACAAAAAATCTAAATATTAACTAAACTGATCAACAATCTTATCCCAACTGACCATAAATAGCATATGTAATTATCACTATAAACCAAATCAATGAGTGTTAATCAAAATCTGAAATAAGTAAACACTAATTTAAGTGATCACTAATTTTATTTACAATGATCACCAAAAACATAAGTCCTCATCATTTGCTACATATTCCTCACAAAAGACAGAAATTCAAAAATTAAGTTACATAATCACTAACGTCTGTCTCTATTAATCACTCATCACATAAGTAGTGATCAACAATAACATATCTATTGATCACCCACAACCACACTTATACAGTATTGATCACTAATGTTATTAATAATGATCATTAATTACAAAACTGTTGATCACATAGGTAAGATGATGTACTGATGTTGTTCTAATTTATCACCAATGAGACCTCCATTCATCACCCTTGTACACAAGAACTGAATTCCAAGCAATGGAGGAAAAAAAATGAGAGATTCAATTTAACTCGACCCTAATCTTATTTCTAATGATCATTAATTCTACAACAGTTGATCACTAATATCACTTCTATTGATCAACAAAAAACATCTACAGATCACCATGCACAGGACTCTACTCCAAGTGTAATGACTAACAGGGAAAACTAATGCCCCTCACATACAAGGGTGTCTCAACACCTTTATTTATCAGCAAACAAGGGTGTCTCACACATTTTTGCACACGAAAGACGACAGTGATTTGTTTATTTCAGTCATCCTGTTGTCTTCACTAGCTTGTTGCTCCTCCTCTGTTGGCTGTGCAACATGTAGTGGAGGTTTAACAATAGACCTCCCAAAACCATTGCTTTTGTACTAATCTTTTATCATTCTCTTGATGTCCTTATTAATCCATGTGGACATCGTAGGAAATTGTCTATTCACTGCCTGCTTGATGAACACAACTCTATCTAAGTGTAGCATCTGCAAATATAAGAAGATAAAAAAATATTTAATTAGTAGAAGCATTTAGGCTACACACATATGAACAGTTGATCACTAATGCACAACTTATTGATCACTAATGCATAACTTACTGATTACTAATGAATAACTTACTGATCGCTAGTAGGTTAGTTGTTGATCACTAAGACATTCTAGTATTCCTTTTTAATGATCACTGTGTTTCGTTATATTAATCACCAATTTCATGAAGGGGTAGTTTGTTGGAATAGGAGAACTCACCATCAAGAAGAAGAGCGGACTGTCAAAATGCACCCCTTTTGCAGCCCTAGTCTCCTTGTAGTACCCGACACTGCTGATCAGTTTCTCCTATACAAACTGGCACCAATCTAGAGATGCAATCCGGTTCACATCCTTCACATATGCTAGCACGGACATGCTACAATAGCGGTTCTTTGATCCGCTAAAAAACAATTCACCAAATATATGATGAAGTTTCTCTTGAAGCTCTCGCCCCTACCTTTTTTAGCCAAGATGAACTCCGACATGCAAGTGAGTTCAAAGGCATTCTGATTGATTTTCCACTCCTTTAGCCATGCATCATGGGCCTCATCATATTCTTCATCCGTAGAAGACTTGGTGATTTCAACGATTTTCCTTCCCTCTGTAGGCGCACCTAGGGTCACATACACATCAAATGCAGTGACCGGAAACTTTTGCCCATCTGAAAAGATGAAACATATAGAGTAGAGATCAAAACTGCCTACCAGCCATTTTGAAAACTTCCCTGGGATTTGCTTCAGATAAACCTTCAAGAATAAAGCAAATCTCATTGATCTCACCGCCTCAGTTTGGGCTTCATTTAGCTATGCCACTAAAGATGAGATAAACGCATAGTCATCCTGGTAATAAATGCCTTCTGATATGGCCTCTTCTCATTGCTACCCTCATCCTTACATTTTAAAGGCTGCTTTGGGGGGGGGGGCATCTGAAGGTCTTGTGCTGAGATGGTTGTTTTCTCCCTTATCGAAGCAGCACCAGCATTGGATTGAGCATTTTCTTACTCTGTCCCCTAATCACCTTCAGATTTTAATGAAGGTTTGCTCCTCTTTGGATCAGCCTTTACACTTTTAGGAATCGTCATCTCTTCTTCCCCCTCTTTCCTATTGTCATTATGATCAACTTCTTCATCTTCATAACTTGAATGTTTTTCTGCATTTGAACTATCAGAAATTTCTATCTCAGATATGTGTCCTTTTTGCACTGGACGATTCGATAAGGCTCGCATCCTCTGCGATCGCCTAACAACAACTGCCTTTTTCTTCTGCTTCTCCTTCTTTCTTTTTTCTACCTTTTTCGCTCTTTCTTTCTTTCTGAGTTTGGTGGAGGATTTTTCAAAAACTTCCCCTTCCTCTTGGGGCTTCTTAGAAGTTTTCTCAAATCTTTCATCCTTACTTAAAGCCTAACCTTTCTCTGCCAAACTCTCATGCAACACCTTTTTCTCTCCACTTTTCTAGGCAGATTTGTCATCCATTCCTCCTTGCTCATGAGATGTGTCCCTCTTTGCCTTCTTCATTAGAGGCTTCTCCGGTTTCTTTTTGCTAACCTTCCTCTTATCCACTATATCTTTCGCTTTCTTTTCACGTTCAAATATAGTGGGGGATTTTTCAAAAGCTTCCCATTTCTCAAAAGCTTCCCATTTCTCTTGGGGCTTCTCAAAAGTTTTCTCGGATCTTTCATCCTTATTTGAGGCCTACCCTTTCTCTGCAAAACTCTCACTTAGCAACTCTTTCTCTCCACTTTGCTGGGTAGATTTGTCACCCTTTCCTGCTTTCTCATGAGATGTGTCGCTCTTTACCTTCTTCGTTAAAGACTTCCCTGGCTTTGTTTTACCACCCTTCATCTTCTCCACTATATCTTTCTGTTTCTTTTCATCTTCAAATTTTAATGAAGGCTTGTCCACCTTTGAAACAACCTTCACAGTTTCAGCAATAGTAGTTTCTTCTTCCTGTCGTGTCTAGTCATCATCGAAATCGACCTACTTCTCTTAATAAGTTGGATTGTTTTTTTTTTTTCTGTATCAGAACTATTAGAAATTTTCACCTCAGAGATGTGGCCTTTCTGTACTGCTGGGGTTGATAAGTGTCGATCCTTTGTGATTGCCTAACAAGGACTACTTTCTTCTTTGGCTTCTCCTTCTTTCTTTCTTTCGGCTTCTCTGCTGTCTGCTTTTTCTTGGATTTACTTAGGGATTCTTCTGAGGTTTCTTCTTCTTGTTAGGGCTTCTTAGGAGATTTCTTAATCCCTGGATGTTTACATGAAGCCTTTTCAGTAACGTTCTACATCTTTTTATCCTCTGCCTTTCCCACCAAACTGTCTTGTACTATCTCTTTCTTTGCACATTTTTGTATAGATTCATCATCCTTCCCTGCTCTCTTAGAAGATTTGACCCTCTTTGCCTTCTTCCTTAGAGGCTTGTCATTCTTCTTCTTATTAGTTTCTTCACTGTGCTTCTTGTCAGTCTTGACCTGCACCTCACTCTCACTGGAGGGTTCGTCTTTATTTCCTCCGGAGCTTTCTCTAGCTATTTTTGAGATTCATTCACATGGTTGTCATCGATGTCTGTTTTGCGGGCAAATACTTTGTATGGACGTTTTTTTTCTTTGCCAAAACTACAACTAATCTTACCAATAGATCCTCTTCTTTGATCAGCTCCTTGCCCACTTTCATCCAGGTTTGAAGCTACTTTAGGACTGTAGATTACAAAAGGCAAGTGAGTACACATTGTACATACTTTTATGAATTCACAAAATTATAATTTGTCACTAATCATAGTTCAAATGATCACCAATCACAACCGCACTAATCACAAATACGGCATATGATAACATTGAAAGTGTAAGGGAGTTATTTATTATGTGAATCTATTTATATTGGTGGTAGCAAAGGGCTGCTATTGATTAGTTGAAAGCAAACATTTATACGGAGTAGGATAGAATAAGCAATCATTTATCCAAAATTAACATTAATATCATATCTGACGATCACTATTTACCTTTCTAACAATTGTAAAACAAATAGCACACATATGCAAAACGATCACTAATGTTACACCTAACAATCACTAATTACCTTTCTAACAATCAAAAATAGATAACACATGTATACAAAATGATCACAAGTATTACACCTAACGATCACTAATTACCTTTCTAACAATCATAAACTAGACCTGCAGTATCAAAAAATTTTTACTCTGGAGTTTTTACACATTTTTTTTATCCTTTTGAAGAAACAGATTTAACGTGTGTCAAAATTTGATTTTTTTTTTTTGAAAGAACGCACTAAAACTCATTAATCGACAAATGCATTTAAGGTGAATCTATTTATATTGGTTGTAGCAAAGGGTTGTTATTGATTAGTTGAAAGCAAATATTTATGCAGAGTAGGATACAATAAGCAAATATTTATCGAAAATGATCATTAGTATCATATTTGGCTATCACTAATTACCTTTCTAACAATGACAAAACAAATAACACATACGCAAAAAGATCAATAATATTACGTCTAGCAATCGCTAATTACCTTTATAACAATCACAAACTAGACGTGCAGTATGAAAAAATTATTGCTTTGGAGTTTTTACAATTTTTTCACTACTTTGAAGAAACACATTTAGGTTGTGTCAGAATATGATTTTTTTTTTAAAAAAAGAACATACTCAAACTCATCAATAGACAAGCACATATACGAAATGATTAACTAAACTATACCTAATGATCACTAAATATATAACTAATGTTCACAAACTACATATGTAATATAAAAAAGTTCACTTACATTTTGAAATGCATTTTGTTACCTCTTGGAAGGTGATTCTTCTAAATTTCCCTTAGTTGTTTCCTAAACTTTTTGCGTGGCCATGATTTCTCACAAGGACACCCTACATAAAAAGCAAATTCATGTGAGACCAAAAAGATTAAGGAAAATAAATCCTTCGAGAGCACACTATATGACTAAACTTTACCGAATTGTACAATATTAGTAGAAAAATAAATTTGAAATTGATAAATGGTTCGTAAGTGAGAGATCAGGGCATTGTACATTTCTTAGAAGCCAAACAACATTTTTTTGTGCAAAAATAGATTAGAAGCTTTGAAAAGTAGAATTCAAACTATATTTCAAAAGAAAATATTTGAACTCAAGACAGATAAAAAAATCGAAGAGAATTTGCTAAAAAAAAGCAAAATAAGTGCTCTAAAACAAAACAAGAAGAACAATATGAACACAAAAGTCAAGAATCTCACCTTAAAAATGTAGAGAACGTATAGAGAAGTTGATGAATGTTGACAATTGCAAATTACAACTACGAGAGAAGAAGACACAGGGTAAGATAGAGAGAGAGTGATAGCAGCAGAGTAAGATACACGCGAAAAAATGAAGAGTTTCTAGTGAATCAAAAGAGTTGGTTGGCTATCATAACTGAGAGTATATATTAGCTGGGTTTAAATTAGTCAAAGTGTTGTTTAAAAACTGAATCACGGTGTGTGTGTGTGTGTGTGTGTGTGTGTGTGTGTGTGTGTGTGTGTGCATGTGTGTGTGTGTGTGTGTGTGTGTCAGAATTAAAAGATGAAATATTTAGAAGACAATCCACCGGTTGAATTTTATAGAAGGCAATGAAGTTTTGAATTTAAGTAGATAATAATTACTAATTAAAAATAAAATCTTTGTTTTTCAGAAAATTAACATTTAAGGATGTGGAGAATGAACAAATTTATATCCGAAATTACGGCATGTTAAGGCTTAAGAAAATAAATCAAAAGAATAAGTTTCAGTACTTGAAAAAATGATAATATATGTTTTGATTATTAAATGATATCTTTTGGGGATTATCAGAACCATGTTTGGTCATCACTATATTTGTTCAGGGTGATCAACACATCCTAAATTTTAGTTGGTGATCAAGAGGTGTTGCTTTGGTGATCAGTAGGGTTGCTTTGGTGATCATAAGAACTATGTTTAGTGATCACTACATTTATTCTTTTTTTTAGTAAGTCATGATCGTTAGATTATTCATGGTGATCAACACATCCTCAATTGTAGTTGGTGATCAATAGGTGGTTCTTTGGATATCATTAGTGTTCCTTTTCTGTGATCAATTGAGAAAATCATGTTGACGCATGGAAACGTGTTTGTTCATCATCATATGTCCTAACTTATGAACTGTGATAGTGGTCAACACTATTAGTTTTGATGATCAATATAAGTGTGTTTTGGTGATAACCACGTAGGTTTTCTGTGATCAGCATAAATATGTTTGTTTTTCTTAAAACATATCCTGGATCATAGTTGCGTCAGGTGTTATTTTGTTGCATTTGTGGGTTTACTCTCATTGGAAAAATCATAGTCCATGGTTTCATGAATTATATCTAGACTTGGCAAATGGGTCATTCGGTTCGGGTACGGGTTGGGTCAAGTTCGGGTTGGGTCATGTTCGGGTTAAGTGACATTTCGGGTCGTTTTGATTTGGGTCGGGTATGGTTCGGGTCGGGTCAATTTCGGGTCAACCAATTTTTGGTCAAATACACTAGTCATGCCAAACACAAGCAACTTTGTAGAAAATTTCGGGTCGGGTATGGTTCGGTTCGGGTCAATTCGGGTTTCAGGTCCACTTTCAGGTGAGCATATTTCAAGTGTCGGGTCGGGTATGGGTCCGGGTCGTTCGGTTCGGGTTTCGGGTCAGTTTTGCCAGGTCTAATTATATCCATTGGTAATCAACAGTTCTACTTTTTCTAATCATTAGAAGCATTTTTCGTTATCACTGGTTCTATTTATAGTTATCAACATATTCTCAATTATAGTTATTGATATCAAACTATTAGTTAGTGATCAATAGCTGTTCTTTCAGTGATCATTAATCGTTGATCAGTGGATTCAGTTATATTCTCCGGGGTAATGTCCGGGTAGATCACAACACATGTGAAGTTATAAACTTAATTACTGATGAGCATAAGTAGTTTTGGTCATCATTATAACGATGTTTAGTATTAAAGAAATCAATTACACATCTAATGATCACCAAAAATAAAAAACGATAAACTTACTTAATTCATCACTGCTCAGTAATTAGATATCAATTATCACCAGAATTAAAATCCACTACTTTCTTGACTATAAACAACTACAATGCCTGAGCTGAGCACTACTTTGTCGACTTTTTCAGTCGTTTGGTTTCGTAAACATTTACCATGCTCTTCGCGTGCAGGTAAATCACGTTGGTAGCTGAAATGAGGATCTTGTGGCAGCACTTCACCCTAAACTCATGAATTGTAGCAGCTGAGATCCAAATGAAAATAAGAGGTTGTGGAATAATTGTCATTATATGTCTCATGTTTAAGTGTGTTGATTTAGAAAAATAAGTTTGCATTAAGAAATTTTGTTCTTTAAACACGATTGAGTAGCATTTTCACCTGATCATTCATGAATCCTATGTCCTAATGACAAGGGCCTCCTTTGTATTCCTACAAGTGCTTTATAACATAAATGGTTTCATTATCATCTGTCTTTAAAGCATCTTGCTTCCATGGCAGATCTATGTATTTCAATTAAAAGTCTGCAATCAATTTTATTCTTCTCTTATAACTCCATTCATCAGTGAGATACTTCTGAAAGAGCATGCTCTACAAGGCTCACATAAAACCAACAAAATTAGGAAAGGACATCAGCTTAAGTTTGTTTTTAAAGCAAATTAAAATTTTATGAAACTTTATTAAAATACCTTAACAACATTCATATACTTAATGTTCTATGCTATTCCTTCTAATATGGCCAATTATGTCTAGACTTTTTTGCTTGAAATTGAAGCAAATAAGAAATTTTGCTTTTCCTTGTCACAATAATGAAAGAGTACCTAAAAAGACCAAATTTATCAGAAACTAGTGCTCAAGAATACACGACAAAAGAAAATCCTTTTTATTTTAAAAAATGTATCTATCTCGCTTAATTCTTACCATGTCAATCTGCTTCAAGTTGATATGTGCACTCAAGAACATCTCCTCATTCAGCTGGCGGAAAACACAACTTCAGCATGACTTTCCTGTTGTGTCTTCATGTATGAATGCTTCAAAAATAAAAAATAGACTTTTTGCTATGATAGTCAGTCTATTTTTATAAAAAGCATACATGCTTGTGTAAAATATCATTGAAACTATTTTCTTCAATTAGCTTACTAGTGCTTTGTTTGTAAACAAAACCCTTTGAACACGAGAACGATCTGTACTCAGTTCACTTGCATTCAATATATTCACCCAAATGTTGATGATGATTTTGTCAACACAGTCACTGTCAGCAATAGTTGAAAATATGCCTCGGTTGGCCACGTAGTATAGGTCATCATACAACACTTGGCTAGAGAATAAACAAGCAAATTCGTCACTGAATTTCCATTTATAAAATACTTGCCTATCATCACTTTTTTTGGGGGACATATGCATTGTTACCTCGGTTCTTCTTCTGAGTTGAAGACAAAGTCAGCATACACTATCAGTTCATATGCAATTACACAAGAGATCTTCTCATTCCGCTACATATAAGAAGAGCACAAAGAAGGTCGAGACTATATTGGTAAGGGTACTATAAAAGCAACAATATTTAGCGCGCACATCCAATGAAATTAATTTATACAAGGATAATCTATCCTAGAAGAAAAATATAAGATCATAGACATCAAGTTTATCATAAAGAAAACTAGTATTATTTTTTTACCTCATGGGAATTCTCTGATACTACATTGCGCTGACCTTGTTCTCTGCCTTTTTTTGGGGCTTTAACTACTACAACTTTTCCTTTGTTAGTATTGGCTGTATTTTGTACGTATTGTATCTAAAGATCAGGCTCTACAATTCTCATCATAGATTGATCAACGAATGCATAGTTGTCTTCCTAGGAGCATACCATTATTGGTCCTATGAAACAAAACAAGTAATGAGGAAAATGGTTTAAAAAGAGATTTTCATAAACAACAGTGCTCGGGACAACTGCTATACGTGGTTATATAGATCACGTATACAGTCGCAATATGAATTAAAAATTTCTTACATGGCTGGGGGGGGGGGGGGAAGCATGCTTGCATGATGTGGTCACTAATTCATCAAGTAATGATCACTAGTTTATCAATTAATGATCACCAATTTAATATATTTTTGGTGCAATCTTTTGTGATCGCTGATTTGTCTCCTCAAGAACAGTAATTTATTAATAATGATCACTAGATTTTCTATCCATTAAAAATATTTGAACACAATAAATCACTAATGTGCCTAGTTTTTATCACTACATTTTAGGTTAGAGACAAAACTACATGAAAAAAGATCATCAATTCATAAGGAAATGATGACTAATTTATCAAGTAATGATCGCTAATTAATATATTTTTGGGGCAATCTT
Source organism: Selenicereus undatus (assembly GCA_017589665.1). Lineage (NCBI taxonomy): Eukaryota > Viridiplantae > Streptophyta > Magnoliopsida > Caryophyllales > Cactaceae > Selenicereus > Selenicereus undatus. Next base: position 49,852,524 of record JACYFF010031959.1, on the reverse strand, counting down.
TTGTGATCATTGATTTGTCTCCTAAAGATCAGTAAATTTATTATTAACAATCGTAAGATTTGCAGTTCATCAGAAATATTTAAACCACAAAAGATCACTGATGTGACTACGTACGATGAATACTTTCTAGGTTAGAGACAAACTCTACATGCAAAAAAATCATTGGTAGCATGATCAACAATTTTTCGGCCTTATGATCACCAATTTATATGATGATGGTCAAAAATAATGCAAAACCATAATGCCATTTGCTTTCATCAAGGAGCAACAAAAAGTTGGCCATGAGACTACAAGAAGAAGTACCCGATGGCAATGGTGTGCTGCTGCACTCTGCGGAGCTCTTTATACATCTCATAAGGATATCCTACTCATCACAATTTACTACTTCCACTTTTGCCGTCAGAATATCAGGCTCTGAATCAACAATAACAACTCCTTTGGGCAGCGCCTCTTTCTCTTCTTGAGACACCCCAGGGGTAAAATTGGATAGAGTGAACTTCAGTAAGTCATGCACCGTATCTTGGGAGCCCACGAAATGTTTCTCAATCGCATCAATCTCCATCAAGACCCCTTCTGATTCATACGAGTCCTATGAGACTACCCGGCTTCTACTCTTCAACTTATTAGTCCTATCACCGATGAGTGCGTCACTCATCGATTCTGCGACTACCTTTCTTACTCTCTTGAATGGGGCGCGTGCTCCATGAATGAACTCCTCCAATTCTATTATCACCTCTGCCAGCAGTCGACTGTTAGTTATTATCAAATCGGTTGCTACTTTAGCATCATGAAAAGGAGCCTGATTCAAACAAACAATACTCATAGTCAAAAAGGAGATGTCATCTTGAGTCAAAAGAATGCATGAAAACACCACAAGTACAAATTTTTTTTCTTGAAGAAATAAATAATACACTAAAAATATTAACTAACCGTAAGCTTTAAAACTCCTGTTTCATCTTCAGCTTTAGCTTCATCTTTAGCTTTAGCTTCATCTTCATGATTTTTTCCGTGAAGTTCTTCTTCATTAACTTCCTTATTATCAATAATGGTCATCTTATCCAAGGTATTCTCGAGATAACCTCTACCAAATCCAATTACGAATTCCTGTCCTGCCCTACATTTTATTTCATCATTTGTCCACCCTCTTAACGTTGGGAATTGACGGGGCACCAACCTTTGTTTGAAACCTCACCATCAAGGTAACACAGCTATAACAATCATAAACATATTGATAGGAACAAAATTCAAGATATATTATAAAATGAAAGCTTAGCTGATCACTGATTGTGACACTAGTGATCACTAATTTCTCTGGTAATGATCACTAATTTGTTAACCTTCATGTGTTAGAATAGTTTCTTTTTTATCCCTAAATTTTGTTATACTAACCACCAAATAGACAAATGGTGATCACTACGCAAACAATCCATGCATTGATAGGAAATAGGGATGTAAAGTTACTGATTGCTTAAACCCTGGTGAAAACAAATTGGTTGTCATCAGTAGACAAATTAGTAATCTACAGTAGATAATTTAGTGATCGTTATTAAAACAATTCCTGATCAGCAAATATTACAACATATTAAATATAATAGATAGTGACAACTATACCAGAAATTACTACTCAATAATTAAACATATGGTGATCACTAAATCTGGATGTTATTCACGATGTTCAAATAAAAAACATATCACTAATTTTGTATGCATGATCAGGGTATTGTCACAACTGAAATGCAACAATCATGCTATGGATGATCAATAATTTTCTAATAATAATCACTGACCCTTCTGAAAACGATCATTAATTCAAAGTTTCATACTACACAATGCCAAATTAAACATCTTTAATTAGGTAAGACTTTGAATGTACCATTAGGAAAAGGATTGGCCCTCTGAAGAACTATGATGTCTACTTTTTCCACTCATCTACTGATGAGACAAGTGCTCATAGTGTATTGTGCCCAGTTTAGTCGTCTTACTTTGCTCAAATCTACTAGCATGTTCATTATTAGGTAATTGACTTCTCCTCTTTGCCTACCATGGAGACATGTAAACACCACTAACATTACAAAATTTCTTCTAAAGTCCTCGCCCCCATCTACTTGACCCTGCATCATTTCAATCACCTCCATGCATTTAGGGATGCTATCATGTTCAGGCCACTGATGTTTGTAACTGTTCAGGAGGCTTGTGAACTCAACGCTCAGCTTGCTTTCGTTTTTAGACTCAACTACCTCAAGCGGGCCATTAGACAGACCTAACATCATGTGCGCATCATGCTCGGTCACCCTTATCCTGCCATGGGCGAGTGGCAGGGAGCAAGTGCATGTGTTACAGTTCTGCACCAACCATAGTGCCAACTTCCCTGGGATCATTTTAGCTTGTAAATACAAGAATCTCTTTGACAACTTCCTTTTGCTTATTGTTTAGATTTTCGATCACTTATCGCAACGCCTTAGGTGACATCTGGTTGTTAAACTCCTTGAGCTTCATGCGTCTAATTTCTAGTTTATGTGACATCTTACGCTTACCATTTCCAGATCTAACATACACTTCTTGGCCCTTTTTCATCATTTAAAGATCATCCATGTGTTGGTCCTTGTTCATTATTTGGAGATCACCGACGTTCACATATATTTCTTGCGCCCCTTGTACATATGCCAACCTTGTGAAGCTACAGTCTGTCTCACACATTCCAAATCTGTCGTTGTGTCATGATCTGGACGTTGTATATCGCTCTGCTATGTCCCAGTATCTGCAGGTGTAGGAGCAGGGGAAGGACTAGATGTCCCCAAAGGTACGTACTTCTCAATACAGCCATCACCGGAGATGGTTTGTGAATCATGAATCTCGGACTTATATACACAAATGCGAGAGTTGACATTTGTTGTTAGATGTAGTCTTTGTGCCCGGCTTCAACGTGTCCTTTGCGGTCTAAGCTGTTGACTACAGAAGTTATTTTAATAAAGTAAGCTTTAGTATTCTTAACAATCAATACAAGCAAATGACCAAAGAAAAGAACATAAGTCTTTCACCAATACCTTTGCTTAGTTTGAGTTCCAACACCAACATGCTCTTAAGAGTCAGCAATCCTTATTGAAGTTTGACTGCTCTTTATAGTGACTATTTCTTAGACAAAACAACAAAAAATGAAGTAAAGAAAAAATCAAGAGATCACCACTATATAATAATCAATCACCAATCAATAATCTATAGATCACTAATAACACATACATTGATAACCAACAAACAGAAGCAGGAAGTTTTAAAAGCAGCTCAAAATACTTAAGCATTTATTCAAGAGATCACTAACAACATGTCTGTACAGCACCAAGAACACCAGAAGTAAGATGGATACGCAATTGCAGAAAAACAACTAAAATATTTATTTGAGAGATCGCTAATCACATAACAAACGATGACTAATCAAACAACTATTGATCACTAATAACACGCCATTTGATCACTAACAAACATAATCAATAAAATCAAACGACAAATGCAAAAAATCAAAAAATTATTCAACATAGTTAAAAATCGATTGATGATTAATAGCATATCTGTTGATAAGTAAGAACAGAAAAACTAAGCTATATAAGAAATTGCCCCAAAACTAAACATGTATTTAGTAAATCACTAATCTTACCCGAGGCGATCACTAATAACAAAACTATTGATCACCAAACTGAGAAGGAATGAATAACAACAATGATGGAAAACTACATACATATTTACATGATCACCACAGTTACACCTATTGATCACTGCTTACATTTCTATTAATCACTAATTATACAAGTAGTTTCAACGGAACTTGCAAATAGAAAAACATGTAAATTTTGAAAAAATTAAAGTCACCAAAAGCAAAATTCCTAAGTCCATCTCTATACAAAAAACTCACATACAACAGATACTATGAGATTAAAATTCAGCAAATAAAAGCCAAATTTGTAACAAACTTACCTACAAACCTTAAATCTTTGATTAACACGTCCTTTTGCCCCTGAAAATAAAAAAAATATAAAGTGATTCAACTATAATTCCATATCAACGTTAACGGGAAAAAATCGAAGCAAATTACAAAGAGCACTTGCAAACACGAACTATTAACAATAAATTCTCCGACAAAAAGTTGCGAACAGGAAATGAAACACAAAAATCTTGACAAGAAGGCTTGAAATGACACCGATAAATGCAATTTGAAGCCACAATTATGAGCAAGACAACAACAAGCAGAAAATCGAGAAGTAAAAGTCAAAACCAAAGTGAATGGAGTACAACGAAAACCTGAGGAAGAGGATGAGGGCAAGAGAGGGGGAAATTTGAATAAGGTCACGTGATCTGAATTAAATCTCGCCCATTTATTTAGATCCAACGGTTGTTATTGCAACATCCTACTCATCATATGAAGAAGCTCGCCTTACTAAAGTAACTCCTTATATATATATAT
>JACYFF010031959.1:49814125-49846625 GCA_017589665.1 Selenicereus undatus | reverse complement strand
ACTGGAGGGACCTTTCCCAGACCACATTGACTTTATAAATGAATGAGAGGTCGTGGTGAAATAGTAGGTTAAATATGAATAGAAGTCAATTCAGTGCAACCACTGCAAGATGTTGGGCATGCGGAGCAAAACTGTAGGAAAAAGAACAAACTGAGGCAGGAATGGAGCGTAGCGCAATAAGAAGGAGGAAATGAGATGGTGCGAGAAGGAATGGCACAACAATAAGAGGACCAGGAAGAACATGAGGGATTCATAAGTCCAAGAAGGCCAGCCCGCAAATCGGTTAATCAGTAGCAAGGTACATACCAATCGCCACTGAGCAATACTTTTCAGGTTTTATTGGATATTAGGTAGAGATAAGAGAGGCGAGAAGGGATGCTATCGGGTAAAACCCCAGTGGATAACATCATCATATGGAACATAAGGGGCATGAATAGCCCAAATAAACAAGAAGACATTAGAGGCTTCTTGAATAAACAGAAAGTGGGATTAGTAGCATCACTAGAAACCAAGGTAAAATAGAAGAATATTGCAGAGGTAGGTAATAGAATGTTTGGAGGTTAGAATTGGTACACAAATGTGGACTTCAATCCAAAGGTAAGGATATGGTTAGCATGGAAAGGGCAAGCACACCAGATACAGATTGTCAGTGCCTTAAAACAGTTGGTTCACTGTAGGGCCAAATAGCAATCCTATACAAAACAATTCTATATAACATTTGTTTATGGATTGAATAGTATAACACTAAGATAGGCCTTATGGCAGGATTTAAAACTCATAGCAAGCAATATGCAAGAGGCATGGTGTGTAAAGGGGGATTTTAATGCAGTACTTCATCCAGATGAAAGAATAGGGGGAGAGGAAGTGCATCACATGGAGATAAACGATTTTACTAGATGCTTGGAAGACTGTGAACTAGTAGAACTGAGTACTACTAGTGCTGATAAGTGCTTAATGCATGCATCATTTTAGGGCTATTTTACCACTTTTTAGGAGAATTATATGCTTAATGTCATAATCTATACTCCTATTATCGATTTAGGCTTGGGTATGGTTTTTTGATGTGTTTTGTAGGATTTTAGGCTTTTTTACCAAACATTTTACCCTTATTGGATGTATTTTGACCTCCTCCATGGACACCCATGTGCTCCTATGTCTGTGGAGCAAGGAAAGAGTAGAAAATTGGCTCCAACCAAGACCACGGTCGGACCATGGTGCCTACCACGGACTATGGTGAGAGGTGAAACTGTTGCCTCCTCGTTTTCCTTCAGCTGTGTGGCTGAAAACATCCAATTTTTCTATAAAAGGCGTCATTCAACAGCAATGGAGGAGAAGTAAGGATAGTGTAGTTCATCTTCTTTCTCAAATTTTGTTCTTTGTAGTTTAGATTCTTAGTTTGATTATTATTCTAGTGAGAAATCTTGAGAGTGTGTTTTTGATTTAGAGGTCGTTTGAAGCCCTAAGTTGAAAGGCTATCTCAATCAAGCTCTTCCTCTCAGATTTCACCAATATATTGGTTAGTTGTGTTAATCTTTTATCATGTGTGAGTAGTTTTATTTTGTCTAGGTATTTAGTAGTTTATAAAAGTGTAGTTGGATCATGTTTTAATCTATAGAATTGTGCTTATTTCATGATTGGTTTGATTTCATTCTATCAAGTGATTATCATGTTCTGAGTTGATGTTTGGCCAAAGTTTGCTTGAAAACTTGAAACAATTGAGTGAAAAACAATAAAGTGACATCTGATTCTTAGGCTACTTGATAAAACCTGACATAACGTCATCTCGAAAGAAATATTTGAATGTCAGGTGGACTAGAGAGTAATTTATGGAGAGATTGCAATTCCTTGAGATTAATCGATTAGAGAAAAACACATGCTTATCATTTTGATCCAATCAACTTTCATAACTACATGAAGTCCTAGGCATATTTCCTTAATTGATTTAAAATCAGTGAATTTGAAGTTGTTAAATTAAACCCTCTTGAATTAGAATTTTATTTAGCATATTTTGATAGACAAAATTCGATAGGTTACATTGGTTCCTGAGGAGCGATCTTTTTATCTATACTACGACTACCCATGCACTAGTGGCAGTGGTCAAGTTTTTCGCGCCGTTGTCGGGGATTCAATTTGTTAACTATTGAGTTATTCTTATGAAAGTGACTAAGTATTTTATTGCCTTTTACATTTTCTTTTTATTTTCTTGTTTGATTGCTCTAGTAGTGTTGGTGATAGTGCTTGTAGAAATTTTTTTCATTTATACGAAGTCCAATCTTGTACGAACCTAATCCTGATATTGAAATGACTTTCCACTTAAGGAGAAAGAAGCAAAGGATTGAAGAACAAAGAAGTGAGGCAAGAAGGAATTTAACAAACATGGAGGGAGGAGAAGGTGACCAAAGAACGACACTTCGAGATTTCGTTACCCCTGGAGTCCAAGGGATCGCCTCAAGCATCGCTCACCCTACTATTAATGCCAACAATTTCATGCTCAAATCGACACTCATCTCCATGGTGCAGTAATCCCAGTTTGGAGGAACTCCTCTGGAAGACTCGAATCTATACCTTTCAGTCTTTTTGGAGGTCTGTGACACGTTGAAGCTTAATGGAGTCTATACTGATGCCATCCGATTGAGCTTATTTCCCTTCTTATTAAGAGATGAAGCAAGGGCTTGGTTACACTCTTTGCCATCGGGATGTATTACCACTTGGAATGAATTAACAAGAGCCTTCCTCGCCAAGTTTTTCCCTTCAAGCAAAAATGGCCAGCTTAAAGAATCAAATCACTAACTTTATGCAAAAAGATGAAGAGATGCTCTACGAAGCTTGGGAGTGGTTTAAAGATTTGCTACGCTTATGCCCCCATCATGGTCTTGAACGTTGGATGACTATCCAAGCTTTTTATAATGGTGTGACCCAATCTGTAAGGTCTACTATTGATGTTGCGGCAAGAGGAACCTTGATGAACAAAACTGAGGATGAAGCCTATAACTTAATTTAGGAGATGGCACCTAGCAACTTCCAATGGTCCATTGAATGAGGCCAACCCAAACGGGTTGGAGGTAAGCTTGAAGTTGATGCCCTTACTTTGCTTTATGCAAAAGTAGATGCTATGACTCAAAGATTGGACCAAATGAATGTTAATGTTGTGAATTCTAGTGCCCGTTCCCCTTGGGAAATTTGTGGATCTATTGAGCATGTGACTTTGAATTGTCAACGTGGGAGCCTTTTTTCCCGAGACCCTAGTGAAGTTAACTATGTTTAAAACTTCAACATGAGACCAGCCAATGACCTTTATTCCAGTACCTACAATTCGGGTTGGAAAAATCATCTAAACTTCTCATATAGGTCTAATCCAAACTTTTGGAACATGCCGACAACTAATGCTAGACCACCCCCTGGCTTTCAAAGACCTCATTTCCCTTCTCAAGTACCCCAAAAGTCCAATTTAGAAGCAATGATGGAAAGTATGCTTATGGCAGAACAAAAACATGATGAGTATATTAAGCAATTACCCTTAAAGGTTGATGTGCTTACAACTCATAATAGGATGTTGGAAGGCCAGATTGCCCAATAGGCTAGCTTTTCATCCACGCCCCCAGATACACTTCCTAGCAAGCCCGAGCCTAATCCTCATTAGCAATGTAATTGTGTCACCTTGAAGGAAGAAGTAGAGCACTTTACTGAGCCTGAGGATATACCAACGGAAGTGGGTAAGAAAATAATCATGGCTGAAAGTAAGGAGACGAATGATGGTGGCAAGACTGCCACATCGATAGACAATGATACTATAGAGATCCCCATAATTTTTCCACCAAAGCTCCCTGACCCAGGTAGTTTTTCTATCCCCTGTATTATGGGAAAGGTGGAAATTGAGAAAGCTTTATGTGATGTAGGTGCAAGCGTCAGTATAATGCCATATTTTTTGTTTCATAAGCTTCACCTAGGACCATTACAAACTGCACCCTTTTCACTACAGCTAGTGGACGGTTCTGAGACGTAACCCATAGCCAGATTGGATAATGTGCCAATCAATATAGAAGATATTTAGGTGTCAGAGGACTTTATCATAGTATATATGCCCGAGACCGATGATGCTCAAATTATCCTCGGTCGGACCATTTTGGCTATAGCTGGTTGCCTTATTGATGTAAGAAAGTGACATATAACTTTTGAGGTGGAAGGACGCTATGCTGTGTTTTGTCATATGAAGGAGAAAGTGATTTCTCCTAATTCTTCTGTATTGGACGAATTTACCCCTTCCTCTGAGATTGATATGAAGGATGTCTTGAATTATGAAGATCCTCCTGACTTTAACTGGATTTCTCATGAGGACCCCGACCAAAGGAATGTTAAGGGGGAGTTTGCTGCTCCTATGCCACCTAACATGCCTAAGGTTAAGGCCCATGTTTCTAATGAGTCTTCTATGAGCTACTAATGCAGGTTTGCCCAGGCTATTCTCTCTTTGACCCCTATGGAGGGCTTTGATGCAGATTTTGATTTGGGCATTGAACAAGTCGATAGTAGCCTGTCTGATGGGTTACGATTGCGCTTTGTTTTGTACAACAATAATGCATTAGGGCATCTATGCACTTACTGATCTGAAACACGCATAGAAGAAGAGTCAAGCTCTTGACCTTAAATGAGCACTTCTTGGGAGGCAACCCAAACTGTTTTTCGTTTTTCTTCCTTAGCTTTGATTTTTACTATTTTTGTAGCTATAAGTAAAAAAGAAAAAAAAGAAAAAAATGAGAGCAAACGAAAACTGTGGAATAAAATGTTTTGGCACCACGGCCAAGGTACCCAGCACTGCGACCGTGGGGCACCAACCTAGAAAAATTGAAAAAAAACGGAGTCAACAGATGCCACGGTCAGACCGTGGTGAATGCCATGGTCAGTCCGTGGTGACCTACTATGGCCAGCGGTCTCGGTCTTTGACCACGGTGCCCCCTTATTTTCCCTCACACTTCATCTTCTTCACGGCACACTCTCTCTACCTCCATTCTCTCTCTCTAAACCCCTATAACTAAAACCTCCACCCTTGCCTCATTTCTTCTCAATTTTTTAAAAAATCATCCCTTTTCAATTAACCTTTTCTCTTTGCACACAAATTTCATCTCTTTCTTCATCTTCTTCTTCAAACTCATATCACTTCACTCATCCACTATACCCATCTTTTTCACTCTTATTCTTCTACTTTTTACTTATTTTTTTCATTTTTCTTCTTCAAATTTTCTTATTTAGGTTTTAGTTTTGGTTTTTGGTTCATTTTGCAACAATGCCACCTACCAAAAGACAAAGGAGTATCAAGGAGGTTCGATCCTCAAGTCAAGCACCAGCCTGACCTCAAAGGACATCCCGAACCTCACCAATGCTTGAGCTCAAGGTAACATTCCTCATCCCCTGGGTTTAACACATCCTGATCATGTTGCTAAATATACTTGTTTGAATGAACGCATGGTTGTGGCAACTAGATATTTTGATGAGGAATTGTTAGCTCGATTAGATGATATTCAGTGGTTATTTGCATGAGGTGGTATCGGACACTTTTTAGAAATAAAAGAGCATACATTCCAGGACCTGATGTTAGAGTTCCAGAGTACACCCCATGTCGAGGTCACTCGAGGGCGTCAATGTTAAGCCGGGTACATCTCATTTTCTTTGTAGGGACAATTTTATGAGTTGAACTTAGGTACCTTTAATGGTATATTCGGTCTTTTACCTAGCATGGATTTACCAAACCACCAAGTCCCCCGCGAGTTCATCCGAATGCATTTTGGAGCAAACTTTCGGGGAGTGTTAGGTACATCACTAGTTCATCGAAGTGCCACTCCATCCTCCTCTGTGTATCTTGGCTTGCCACTTCATCGATGTCTCGAGATTGTCTGAGCTATATTTTTTATCCTGCATGCTAGACGGTGTCCAGCTTGACCCCAATTCGTTTTTGGGCAAGCAGTTGCATAGTGCTGCTGTTAGCACTAAAGGGAGGATAGTCATAGGTGGTATTATGACTAATTACTAGATTTTTTGGTATTGAGCCCAACCCTGAGGATAGAGTTTTCGGGTCTAAGCGGCTTGATCAAGCTGCTTTTGAGATTATGAACTTTCGTAAAGTTGAGGCTGGATGTTTATGTTGGGTTTACCCCGAGGATTGGTTTTTTCGCTTCCCAATGTCGATCGAACCACCTTAATTCAATAGGCTAACCTTTATTGGGTACCTGGTGATAACGAGGTTGTTCAACCCACACACCATCATCCAGCCCCTCATTCTAGTCCAACAGGACCTAATTCTTCCTCTCAACCACCCCCTTTTGAGGATGCTGCTCTTTGGGACTTTATCCAAGAGCGCTACGATGAACTTAGTGGAATGCTTGCTACCCAGACTCAATATTTTTAGGACTATAGGGTATGTCTAGAGACCTGGCAAGATTGGCATATATCTTATGGCCAACCACTCCATCCTCCTCCAACGCCTCGTTTCTAATTGCTTTGTGCTATTCCCCTTCCCTTTTTCTACTGTGTGCCCACATTGAGCGCAATGTGCAATTCAAGGATGGGGGAGATAGTCATTATCTTTGGTGTCTGATGCCTTAATTATTTAGGTGTGCTTGTACTTTGTATAAGTTGTTTGTGATAGTTTTTGGAGTTTTTGTTTTAGGTTGTAGTTTTGTTTAGCAGTATTTTAGTAAGTGCATTTAGTTTTATTTTCATTCTAGGTTGCATTTTAGTCCCTTTGCATTGTTATTAGGAGAATGCATGTACTAAAAAAAAATTTTAAATGCAAAAAGTAAAAACAAAAAACAAAAAAATCCTCTGATGATGATCTTTGTAGACTAGTTAGACTTCTTTGGTTTAGTTTGATCCTTTGATTCCCCCAAATTGTGCATAAAATGTTTGAGAATGAGTTTGCGAAAACGAGATCCATGTGTTGACCACATTTTAAGGGCGAGTTGATTACCCCATGAGTCTTCACATGAATTTTGGCATGTGTTTACTAATGAGCTAGTTATGATCTTGGTAGATGTCCCGTGACGCTTGGGGCTTTTATAGACTATTTATCAATTTAGTCTCATATTTCTTTCGTGTGTGACTCTTCCTTGACATCATTTCTCTAGAAATTACTTTGATTCTCATTCAAGATCACATTTCATATATGCATTTAGGCAATATGATTGAGGCATCATTCTTTAATTTGTTAAACCCAACGGCAAAATAGCCACCTTTGTTGTATATTATACCCCTTGCTACCCACTTTGAGTCTAAAATCATTTTTCTTGATGTGAACCTCCTATTATAGCCTATGGCCAAATGATTATCTTACTCTTAAGCCAAGACTAGAGGAACGTTTCATTCTTTTACATCAAGTTTAATAGGGCACCAATAAGGTGGATTGCTTTCTCATACTGGGTTTTGGTTGTTTGGTGAAGGGACGTGAGATCTTGATAAATCCCTTGTCTAATTGTACAAAGTTTAGGTAAGAGTTAGAATTTAAATTTTGATATGAATTTCCATTGGCTAAGTTTGTTTCGGAAAAAAGAAGAAAAAAAAACAACATAAAAAGAGAAAAAAAAATGAAAAAAAAAAGATAAAGTCTTAGCCTTGTTGGAATTGTAAATTCTTGTGATTTTTAACTCTTTCTCTCTTTAATTGGGGATGTATTTTGTTGATAAATTATAATGGTTTAAGAGGGACATAGTATGATGCATTGGAATCGTTTAGCTCTTAGTCTATCGCTTCTAGCTCCTCATTTCCAAAACATTTGTTTCCCTCTTACCTTTATCCATAGCCCCATTACAACCTTATGAAAGTCCTCATGATTTTCTATTGTGTTTGCATTTTAGTGACGGCGAATTTGAGAGTCTTGTCAAGTTTATGGTATATTTGAGTCTAAGGAATGAGAATTGAGGGAATCCTTATGTATACATTTTCAAACACATGAGTGATGAGTGCCACATAACTATAGTGATGTTTTATCAGCCTTGATTGCTAGCTTCTTTTGTTTCATATGTTGAATGACTGTAGTTGAGGATTTTGGGGGGATTGATTCAAGTTTGATATTGTGGTCTATCAAATGATTTTCAAAAATTTAATTCCCTAATATGTTTGATAATGATTTTTGCATCTTTTTGGGCTACCTTCGGATCAGCTTTGCCATTGGAATGTTACTTATATCTATCTTGAGGAGGTTCTGTATCTTTTTGGTTTCAGGGTTGCTTGAGGACAAGCAACAGTTTAAGCATAGTGGAGTTTGATAAGTGCTTAATGCATACATCATTTTAGGGCTATTTTGCCACATTTTTAGGAGAATTATGTGCTTAATGTCATAATCTATACTCCTATTCTCGACTTATGCATGGGTATGGTTGTGTGATGTGTTTTGCTGGATTTTAGGCCTTTTTACCCAACATTTGACCCTTATTGGATGTATTTTGACCTCCCCCACGGATACACATGTGCTGCTACGCCCGTGGAGCAAAGAAAGAGCAGAAAATCGATTCCAGTCGAGACCATGGTCGGACTCCGGTGCATGCCAGAGACAGTGGTGAAAGGTGAAACTATTGCCTCTTTGTTTTCCTTCGGCTGTGTGGCTGAAAACATCCAAAATTTTCTACAAAAGGCGTTGTTCAGCAGTAACGGAGGAGAAGCGAGGATAGCATAGTTCATCTTCTTTCTCAAATTTTGTTCTTTGTAGTTTGAGAGTGTGTGTTTGATTTAGAGGCGATTTGAAGCCCTAGGTTGAAAGGCTATCTAAGTCAAGCTCTTCCTCTCAGATTTCGCCAAAACATTTGTTAGTTGTTTAATCTTTTATCATGTGTGAGTAGTTTTATTTTGTCTAGGGATTTAGTAGTTTATGAAAGTGCACTTGGATCATGTTTTAATCTATAGAATTGTGCTTATTTCGTGATTGGTTTGATTTTGTTCTATCAAATGATTATCATGTTGTGAGTGGATTTTTGGGCAAAGTTTTCTTGCAGACTTGAAACAATTGGTGACATTTGATTGTTAGATTGCTTGATAGAACCTAACATAACGTCGTCTCAAAAGAGAGATTTATAGGTCAGGATTACAATCACATATGTTCAACTTGGATTAAGACAAATTAGTTTGAAAGAATGATTTTTGCTTAGTTTAGGAGAATTTGATTGATTTTGAAAGAATAGACTAAATTCATAGAGAAATTGCAATTCCTCGAGATTAACCGATTAGAGAAAAATGCATGCTTATCATTTTGATCCAATCAACTTTCATAACTACATGAATTCCTAGGCATCTTTCCTTAATTGATTTAAAATTAGTGAATTTGAAGTTGTTAAATTAAACCCTCTTGAATTAGAATTTTCCTTAGAATATTTTGATAGACAAAACTCGATAGATTACATTGGTCCATGAGGAGAGATCTTTTTATCCATACTACGACTGCCCGTGCGCTTGCAACAGTGGTCAGGTTTTTAGGACCGTTGTCGGGGACTCAATCTATTAACTATTGAGTTAGTCTTATGAAAGTGACTAAGTATTTTATTGCCTTTTACATTTTCTTTTTATTTTATTGTTTGATTGCTCTGGTAGTGTTGGTGATAGTGCTTGCAGAAATTTTTCCCATTTATGCAAAGTCCAATCTTGTATGAACTTGATCCCGAGATTGAAATGCCTTTCTGCTTAAGGAGGAAGAAGTAAAGGATTGATAAACAAAGACGTGAGGCAAGAAGGAATTAACAAACATGGCGGGAGGAGAAGGTGACCAAAGAAGGACACTCCGAGAATTCATTAACCCTGGAGCCCAAGGGATCACCTCAAGCATCGCTCGTCCTACTGCTGATGCCAACAATTTCGTGCTCAAACCGGCACTTATCTCCATGGTGTAACAATCCCAGTTTGGAGGAACTCCTTTGGAAGACCCGAATCTACACCTCTTTGTCTTTTTAGAGGTGTGCGACACGTTGAAGCTTAATGGAGTCTCTAATGATGCCATCCGATTGGGCTTATTTCCCTTCTTAATAAGAGATAAAGCAAGGGCTTGGTTACACTCTTTGCCATCGGGATGTATTACCACTTGGGATGAGTTAACAAGAGCCTTCCTCGCCAAGTTTTTTCCCTTCAAGCAAAACGGCCAGCTTAAGGAATCAAATCACCAACTTTATGTAAAAGAATGAAGAGGCGCTCTACGAAGCTTGGGAGCAGTTTACAGAATTGCTGCACTTATGCCCCTATGATGGTCTTCAATGTTGGATGATTATCTAAGCTTTTTATAATGGTGTGACCCAATTTGTAAGGTCTACTATTGATGATGTGGCGGGAGGAACCTTGATGAAGAAAACTGAGGATGAAGCCTATAACTTAATTTAGGAGATGACACTTAACAATTTCCAATAGTCCACTAAATGAGGCCAACCTAAAATGGGTTGGAGGTAAGCTTGAAGTTGATGCACTTACTTTGCTTTTAGCAAAAGTAGATGCTATGACTCAAAGATTGGACCGAATGAATGCTCATGCTATGAATTCTAGCGCCCCTTCCCCTTGTGAAATTTGTGGATCAATTGAGCATGTGACTTTGAATTATGAAAGTGAGAGCCCTTTTTCCCAGGACCCTAGTGAAGTTATCTATGTTCAAAACTTCAACCCGAGACCAACCAATGACCCGTGTTCTAGTACTTGCAATCCGGGTTGGAAGAATCATCTGAACTTCTCATATAGGTCTAATCCAAACTTTTTGAATATGCTCGTAATGAATGCTAGACCACCCTCTAGTTTTCAAGGACCTGATTTCCGTTCTCAAGTACCCCAAAAGTCCAATTTAAAAGTAATGATGGAAAGTATGCTTATGGCACAAGAAAAACTGGATGAGTGTATTGAGCAATTTGCCTCAAAGGTTGATGTGCTTACAACTCATAATAGGATGTTGGAAGCCTAGATTGCTCAAAAAGCTAGCTTTTCATCTACGCCCCCAGATAGACTTCCTGGCAAGCCTGAACCTAACCCTCGTGAGCAATGTAATTGTTTCACCTTGAAGGAAAAAGTAGAGCACTTTAATAAGCCTGAGGATATACCAATGAAAGAGGGTAGGAAAATAATCATGGCTGAAAGTAAGGAGAAGAATGATGGTGGCAAAACTGCCACATTGATAGAGAATAATACTATAAAGATTCCCATAATTTTTCCTCCTAAGCTCCATGACCCAGGTAGTTTTTCTATCCCCTGTATTATGGGAAAGGTGGAAATTGAGAAAGCTTTATGTGATCTAGGTGCAAGCACCAGTATAATGCCATATTCTTTGTTTCATAAGCATCACCTAAAACCATTACAAGCCGCACCCTTTTCATAAGCTTCATAATGTGCCAGTCAATGTATGAGATATTTAGGTGTTGGAGGACTTTATCATAGTTTATATGCCCGAGACTAATAATGCTCAAATTATCCTAGGCCGGCCCATTTTGACTGCAGCTGGTTGCCATATTGATGTAAGAAAGTGACGTATAACTTTTGAGGTGGAAGGACACTGTGCTGTGTTTTGTCATATGAAGGAGAGAGTGATTTCTCCTAAATCTTTTGTATTGGATGAATTCTCCCCTTCTTCTGGGATTAATATGGAGGACGTCTTGAATTGTGAAGATCCTCCAGACTTTAACTAGATTTCTCATGTGGACCTCGACCAAAGGTATGTTAAGGTGGAGTTCGCTGCTCCTATGCCATCTAACATGCCCAAGGTTGAGGCCCATGTTTCTGATGAGTCTTCTGTGAGCGACAATTGCTTGTTTTCCTAGGCTATTCCCTTTGCCCTCTATACAAGGCTTAGATGCAGAGTTTGATTTGGGTGTTGAACAAGTCGATAGTAGCCTATCTGATGGGCTACGAGTGCGCTTTGTTTTGCACGTCGATCCTGCGTTATGGCGTCAAGTTATAGAGACGAAGGACCTTTAACCCAAGCCTTTGCGATGGTACCTTCGACTGAAAAAGTTTAACTTCATGGTCCGTGATAAGGCCAACATCCGTACACTTGCTGAGCTGGAACACGCATAGAAGAAGGGACAAGTTCTTGACCTTAAAAGAGCGCTTCTTGGGAGGCAACCCAAACTCTTTTCCTTTTTTCTTCCTTAGCTTTTATTTTTACTATTTTTGTAGTTAGAAGAAAAAAAGAAAAAAAAAGAGAGAAAACAAAAACTATGGAATGAAATGTTTCGGTGCCATGGCCAGGGTACCCAGCACCGCGGCCATAGGGTGCCTACCTAGAAAAATTGAAAAACAATGGAGTCAGCAAACACCACGGTCGAACTGTGTTGAACGCCATGGTCCATGGTGACCTGCTATGGCCCACGCTCTAGGTCTTTGACCGCAGAGTGCCCTCATTTTCTCTCGCACTTCATCTTTTTCACGACACTCTCTCTCTAAACCTCTATAACTACAACCTCCATTCTTACCTCATTTCTTCTCAATTTTTCACCCATTTTCACCCAAAATAATCCCTTTTCACTTAATCTTTTCTCTTTCCACACAAATTTCATCTCTTTGTTCATCTTCTTCTTCAAACTCATATCAATTCACTCATCCACCATACCCATCCTTTTCTCTCTCTTATTCTTCTTCTTTTTACTTAATTTCTTCATTTTTCTTCTTCAAATTTTCTTATTTAGATTTTAGTTTTGGTTTTTGGTTCATTTTGCAACAATGCCATCTATCGAAAGACAAAGGAGTATCAAGGAGGTTGGATCCTCCAGTCAAGCACCAACCAGACCTCAAAGGACATCCCGAACCTCCACCAATGCGCGAGCTCAAGGTAGCAATCCTCACCCGTTGGTTTAACACGTCCTGATCATGTTGCTAGATATACTTGTTTGAATGAACACATGTTGTGGCAACTAGATATTTTGATGAGGAATTGTTAGCTCGATTAGGAATGTTAGATGATATTCGATGGTTATTTGCATGAGATGGTATAGGACACTTTTTAGAAATAAAAGAGCATACATACGAAGACCTGACCCTAGAGTTCTTGAGTACACTCCATGTTAGGTACAACAAGTCCACCTAGCATGGATTTACCGAACAACCAAGTCCCCCGCAAATTCAATCCGAATGCATTTTGGAGCGAACTTTCGGGGAGTGTTAGGTATAGTACTAGTTCATCGAAGTGCACTCATGTTAGGAAAATCCTTGCATTAGAGTAGCTCAGCGTATCTTGGCTTGTTGTTTCTTTGCTCGGGACGATAGTCTGAATGTCCCGAGATTGTCTGATGTGTGTTTTTTATCCTGTATGCTGGACGGTGTCCAGCTTGACCTCAGTTCGTTTTTGGACAGGCGGTTGCATAGTGCTGTTGTTAGCACTAAAGGTAGGATAGTCATAGGTGGTATTGTGACTACTATTGCTAGATTTTTTGGTATTTAGCCGAACCATGAGGATAGAGTTTCCATGTACGAGCGGCTTGATCAAGCTGCTTTTAAAATTATGAACTTTTGCAAAGTTGATGATGGCCGTTTATGTTAGATTTACCTTGGGGACTGGCTTTTTTTGTTTCCTAATGTCGATCGAACCACCTTCCTTCACCGGGCTTACCTTTATTGGGTACCTGGTGATAACGAGGTTGTTCAACCCACACCCCATTATCCAACCCCTCATTCGAGTCAAGCAGGGCCAAGTTTTTCCTCTCAACCACCCCCTCTTGACTATACCGATATTCAGGACACCCTTAGATCCATTCAAGAGGAGCAAGTTTCCCTTCAAGCATTTGTTGCTTCTGAGAATGCTGCTCTTCGGCACTTTGTCCACTAGCACCACAATGAGCTTTGTGGAATGCTTGCTACTTAGACTCAATATTTCCAGAACTATAAGGCATGTCTAGAGACTTACCGGGATTGGCATATCCCTTAGGGCCAACCATCCCATCCTCCTCTAACACCTCCTTTCTGATTGGTTTGTGCTACTCCCCTCTCCTTTTTCTACTGTGTGCCCACATTGAGGGCAATGTGTGAGTCAAGCATAGGGGAGATAGTCATTATATTTGGCCTCTGAAGCCTGAATTGGTTTGGTTTACTTGTACTTTGTATATGTTGTTTGTGATAGTTTTTGGAGTTTTTGTTTAAGGTTTTAGTTTTGTTTAACAGTATTTTAGTAAGTGCATTTAGTTTTCTTTTCATTCTATGTTGCATTTTAGTCCTTTTGCATTTTCGTTTGCATTGTTATGAGAAGCATGTTTGTACTAATTTAAAAAAAAAAACAAAAAAAATACAAAAAGTAAAAAAAAAATCCTCCAATGATAATCTTTGTAGATTAGGTAGACTTCTTTTGTTTAGTTTGATCCTTTGATTCGCTCAATTTGTGCATAAAATATTTGAGAATGAGTTTGCAAAAACGAGATCCGTGTTTTGACCACATTTTGAGTGCGAGTTGATTACCCCATGAGTCTTTACATGAATTTTGGCATGTGTTTACTAATGAGCTAGTTATGATCTTGGTAAATGTGTTTACATCTGGAGTACTAGAGTTTACATCCCAAAATATAGCCAACTTCAGCTAAAAAGACAACTGAATAATAAGATGGTTGACTCACATGGCCATACAGAGCGTCCTTAAAACAATATGCATTACATGAACTAAAATACTTTGTTTACATACACTTACAACTATAGGGATGCATTATATTACATCATTTGACACGTAAGTCCACTTCTATATGTGGACACATGACACCTTTTCAAAGTAGGGGTATACTCCAACTCGACATAAGCAAATTGACTTCTACCTGTCACAATGAAAATCTGGGAAAAGGGAAAATAGTAATGGGATGAGCTAAAACACGCTCAGTGAGTATTTCCATGGTCCTGAAAAACCAAAACCATTTGCAGGCAATAATGATAAGTAGCAGGCACACATCATTTGTATATTACTATCATATTAGGTGATCATAGTCCCTAAAAAGGAATCATCACCATCCTTAAGCTTCACACTAGCCACTCAAGCTTCTTGCTAAGCCCTTGATAAACAAATTTCCTTAATGATCAAGCATTTAGGCACATAAGCAAGTAAGCAACAAGGATAGAGTAAAAGTGCTTTCAAATACTAAATTTGGAAACACGGTGACTCATGTTTTATTAAAAGAATATGCACATTTGAAAACTTATATGCTCGATGCATTGTAAGAATATAGCCATGCTTTATTTGAAGTTTCATTCAGACTATACTTGAAATCTCATTCATAAGATATGCACAGGATATGCACAAAAAGCATTCTTTCTTTTTCTTGAAAACACTTTACTTAGCCTCTTGAGGCTCATATTCTTTTAAAAGAAATCTCTTTCGTATTAGTCCTCTAATGACCCTTATAAGCTTTTCGAATGTTATTCGAACTAGCCTCTTAATAGCCCTTGAAATCTCTGTTTTTCCTGAAATACTTCAAATGGCTAAATGCCAACTACCTTTACTATTTATTAGGAAAATACTCTTGGCATAAGATCTTCATAATGTCCTGGTTAGGTGAGATCTATTGTCAATCCCTAGTGAGACTATTGCCCACGCTAAGCTCCTACTCCCGGGATGGCAACTAATTGGACCTCAACTTCGTCAGGGTCTCTAGGGTTTCCCACTATTAGGACTACTAGCCAGGCTAGGGATTCCCCCGTTCTAGCAGGTTCACTCCCATAGGATTCCCCCGTTCTAGTAGGTTCACTCTCATCTTATTGTCCCTAAGCACATTATCTTAGCCAATTTAAAGCCTATGGCCATCGCAACTAATAGGTTTGCTGTCTCTTACTGCGAAATAATTTATCACGCAACTCACTCCTTTTTAAAATTCTGTATGCCATAAAAACTGCATTCGTATAGTTAAAAATAGGTTGTCATTCGCTAATAGTTACGGCTACCTTTATTCCCAACCACAAAAAAAAGCCTTCTTTTTTAAAATCTCACCCTCACACACATGACAAAGCTCAATGGCATGAAGGGGAGGGGCTCACATGTAACACATTCAAACACCTCATAATTCAACTTGAAAACCTCTTAAAATCGTAATGGAGTTACTCTCTCGCAATATGAAACACTTTTGAAACTCAAAGTACATAGCTAGCATACATTTCAAACTAAGTTTTGTAATAGACATCTTCAGTTGCCATTTTTCAATTCGTTTCAATCCTTTTAAACACAATAAGGGGATATGAACAACCTAAAGCCTTAAAATTTTCAAACTCATTATTAGTTTTCTTTTTAACTTCCTAAACCTACCGACTATTCAGTTGAGTCACTCACTGAGTAGTTCGACGATTCAGGATCTTTTAGGCTACAAACATCGTAATAAACTAACAAGCAACTGATGAATCTTTGAAAACATTTTCAAATATAAAAACAAGCCTTTAACGACCCTTCTTGAAGATGTCTAAGTTCAAAATCAATCACATAGCATCATTTAACATTTTCAAGGGGGAGAGGGTTCACAAGTAGCACATTCGTAACACTTCGCAGGAGCCGCTTCAGCAGAATCTACTTTAATATTTTGTAAACCTCGCAATCCACATGATTGTGGTTAATCTCAACCCAGGCTCCATCCTCACACAACAATGACCATAAGAACCTCGAATCACTCAATAGTTCCACCTCAAGCCATCCAACTACCAAGCTCGATTCAATATTGCCATAATTCATTCACCAGTTCATAAAATCAGCATAAACAAGCGCCCATAGACAGAATTTAAGCATGACCAATCTGACTTAGCAACAACATTTAACATCGAATTAAACTTGTTCTACGAATACCTCGAATCACCTGGCTAGCAACCTAGGGTGTAACATTCACATGCAACCTCCTAAAACAGAATTTGAGGCCTAATTTAACCATTATAACAACAATGTTAGTGTGTAATTCTGTTTGTTCCACAGTCCTCCAACTTACCGGTAGTAAAGTCACGCGTTAACGCACATGCAAGACTCCCAAATTAGCATATTCACCATATTTACCTAAATTCAACTCCATTTTCTCCAGTCACTAATTATTAACTCGAATCCAAACATAAACTAACTATAATCAGTAAAATTCATTGGAAATTAGTAATAATTTAGTAGGAGAAAAACACTTACCTCGAATCCAAGCTAAGGGCCCGTTCTGAGGGCATTTGGGCTCGATTTGGATGCTTTAAAACCCGGATTTTGACTCTCTTGCTGGTGTCATGCCTGGCAGTTTGAACACCCTAGGCTTCAATCCTTGATTTGCAGGCTCTTGTTGGTTGCCAAACCCGAGCCCACTGGGGACACCTCGCTGATGTCGCCTAACCGTCGTCTGACTGCTCCTCGGGTCCCTCCTATTTTCTTGTTCTCACTCGCACCCGCTAACTCTCTCTTTCTATTCGGGGTGGTCACTGGGGAGTTGCGTAAAGAGGGTCGCACAAGGCTTGACGCCACCGGCCGCCGGCGTCCCTGGACCCTCTACTCGCTCCTTTCTCTCTCTCACTCTCTCGAATTTTGGGGGTTCACTGGGGATGGGAAGCAGCAGCCCCCCTGCTACCTGTTTTTGTTTGCGAAGAAGGAGCTTTGGCCCCTTTTTGTTTTATTTTATTTTTTTTTGGTCTCAAGCTTGCTTAAATTAACACCGCTAATTTAGTTCGTATCCCGTACTCTAAACCCAAATCAGTAATACGCCCCTTCATCGATTATTCATTTCCAAATATGCCAAGGTTCGATTTAATAACTAACAAAACGAATTCTAAGGTTGACAACCTAATCGTATTCGGGTTCCTACTCGGTTTAGTACCCGTTCCTTATTAACGCTTATTAAAATCATTGAAGAATTTTCAAAACTAATAATAATAATAACATTGATAGCGACAATAATATTCTTTTCAAAAACATTCTTTCTCACACAAGCACATCGATAATAATTTAACTCATAGCGTTACTAAAATATGATTTTGTAACTTCAAAAGGCAAGACAGTCAGCTTAACGTAAAAATAAAGAACGCGAGTCTTACAGTCTTCCTCCCTTAAAAGAATTTCATCCTCGAAATTTCAAAGCACAGTTCAGTCGTACCTAAGACGTGCATACACATGACACAATCTACACAACTCGCACTAAAATCCAAAATCTTGATTACAATTAATTGAAACCGAAAAAGAGGCTTATAGTATCCAGTCTCCTCCTCACCAATCCTCTTCGACGGCTACTCACTCTATTTAGGCACTGAGGGCAATCACATAGGAGAGCGGCAAACGAGTTGGTGTGGAAAACCATATTAAGCCCGCTTTGAAAAGGAACATAAACTTTCGATTATCTAGACTCAATCCACACAGTAAACAACAACCCTATGTTTACGCATAGTTATGAATTGGCACCTGGAGGTATGATAATTGGGTCATGACATATCATGGTCATATACAGGTGGTTCCATTGTAAAACATGATATCAGGTCACTTTTAAGATCGAAACGGTTAACCTGGAGACTCCTATAACACATTAGAGTAATAAGGACATTACATAGCATCACGTAGCATCACTAAAGCACAATGGCATCGCATAGAATTAGCAATTCAGCATTCTCAAGCCCAGGAATCATAAGCAACATGATACGCATATAGTAAGCAATTTACAAAACGGAAGCATACGCAACTGACATTCCTATGTTTATACATCAATTTCAACTAACCTTTAGGCCTTTCATTCATGGCAACTTAGACATGATATGTAAAATTCGTATGAAGGGGGTTAACCTAATCAGGTTCATTCAAAAACATGTAGATATTAGATCAATCTAAGGTTAAATCAATTAACTAGAAGGCTACCACATCACATTAAAGTAGTGTAGACATTATATTACATCATATTGACAATGATAGAACTTGAAGTAGCACTTGAAATCACGTTGACAACATGTAGGGTCAACAACAGGGCACTGGGGATTAAGAATCACATGTGACATAGACCAACATTAAATGTCGATAGGAACAAATTGAAGGAAAATGCAATGGCAAGAATATGTGAACGCAAGTTTCTATAGTCGCCTTATCATACTTTAAATAAGCGTGCACAGTTACTCAGCTATAACATGAGATTAAGGAATTCATGGAATGCAAAGAACGACTCAGATCATACCATGCTATGATTTACAAAGGTTAAATCATCTGGATAGTCAAGTCACATGCCAAACCAAACTCAAGTCAAGCAAACGCCAAGAAGTGTAAAAACTCATTCATAAAACACACATAACAGGCCATGATTAACGAACTTAAATAACCATATAAGCTTCTATGGGCTTTGGACTGTATACAATGTTATGGCTATGGTTTAAAACATTCGGGCTCCTAGTAGTGCCCCACGAAAAGACATCCAGTTACACATAGAAACTTACGTTCATAGGACGGAGCTCGAACATCATTGTAAAGCAAATACAAGTCTTCAGATGCATTAGTAAGGCCTAACTATATAATTAGAAAGGTCTTTTAAAGCGAAAGAAAAATCACTATTCAGGAACGATCTTAACTTTCAAAGTCTCTAGGTTTCAAAAGCATAATAGTTTACCACTTCTAGCTATTTCTTTACCAACCATAGAGTACGTCTACTCACTCCATTGTGGGGCCCGAATAGCAAATTGTACTTTAGGGGCAAAAATGAGCTTAGAGTTTAGACTTTTCCAAACATTTGAATTCAAATGAAGCATACTTTAAGCTTTTGTTTAAATCACCGAAGCACATATACGAAACAACCATTGTTAAGCCAACACTTAGCTCATTTACGAGAATACAAGTTATTCAGCCTATGCTCTAGCAAATGATTCATTCATTCAATCTATGAGCTCACTCAAGTTGCACATAACTAGCTAAACGCACCAACGTTCACGCAAAACCCACATTTGCACACAAAAGTATGCATGTATCACATCATCATGAACACGTTCCTAGATAACTGTATGAAATGCAAGACTCAGGTTGCAGCCTATGGTCGCAGGGCCTTGGTCTGATACCATCTCTAACACCCCTAACCACTATGGCTAGGAGCATTAACGAATTAAATTCTAGGTCGGAACGGACAGAGTTTTGCCTGAAAATTGACCATTTCCCAGGCTAAAATCCTTACATTAAACCCCTGCAATCAACGGAAGCGCAAAGAACTCTAAAATAAGCTCAACGGCTACACGTTGGACTCCACAACTATACGGGCCACTTGCCCGGAGTACACCACGACAAAAAGTTCAAATAATAAAGAAGGAAATAAACATACAACTCGATGAATCACACAACCAGAGTACTGGGGTTTACATCCCAAAATATAACCAACTTCATCTAAAAAGAGAACTTGCAAATAAGATGGTTGGCTCACATGGCCATACAGAGCGACTTTTAAAAAATATGTGTTACATTAAGCTAGGGTACTTTGTTTGAATACATTTACAACTCTAGGGGTGCATTATATTACATCATTTGACATGTAAGTCCACTTCTATATGTGCACACATGACACCTTTTCAAAGCAGGGGTAGACTCCAACTCGGTATAAGCAAATTGACTTCTACCTATCACAATGAAAACCTGGGAAAGGGGGAATTATTAATGGGATGAGCTACCACACGCTCAGTGAGTATTTCCTAACTCCTTAAAAACCAAAACCATTTCCAGGCAATAATGAGAAGTAGCAGGCACATGTTATTTACATATTACTATCATATTAGGCGATCATAGTCCCCAAAAAGGAATCATCATCATCCTTAAGCTTCATACTAGCCACTCAAGCTTGTTGCTAAGCCCTTGATAACCAAACTTCCCTAATGATCAAGCATTTAGGCACACAAGCAAGTAAGCAACAAGGACAGAGTAAAAGTGTTTTCAAATACTCGATTTGAAAATGCGGTGACTCATATTTTATTCAAAGAATATGCACATTTGAAAACTTATACACTCAATGCATTGTAAGAATATAGCCACGCTTCGTTTGAAGTGTCATGCAAACTATACTTGGAATCTCATTGATAAGATATGCACAGGAAGCGTTTTTCGTTTTCTTGAAAACACTTTAGTGAGCCTCTTGAGGCTCATATTCTTTAAAAAGAAATCTTTTTCGTATTAGTCCTCTAATGACCCTTATAAGCCTTTCAAATGTTATTCGAACTGGCCTCTTAATGGCCCTTGAAATCTTTCTTTTTCCTAAAATACTTACAATGGCGAAATGCCAACGGCTTTTCTTATTTATTAGGAAAACACACTAGGCATAAGATCTTCATAATAGGTTGGTTGGGTGACATCTATGCTTAATCCCTTGTGAGACTGTCGCTCACGCTAAGCTCTTACTCCCGGGATGGTAACTAATTGGACCTCAACCCTCGTCAGGGTCTCTAGGATTTCCCACTACTGGGACTGCTCCCTAGGCTATGGATTCCTTATCAACACTGCTGCAAGTGCACGGGTGTTCGTAGTATAGATAAAGATATCATTCCTCAGGGATTAAAGTAATCTATTGAGGCCAGTCTTGTCCGAATATGCTAAGCAAAACTCAATTTCAAGTAGATTTGATTAACTACTGCAAATAAACTTGTTTAAATCAATAAGAGAAAGACGTCTAGGGATTTTCACAGTTATGGAAGAGAATTGGATGAAAATTAATAAGCATGTGCTATTCTCTAATTGGTTAATTCCAAGGAATTATAATCTTGTCAAGAAACTTGATCTTTTCTTTTGAAATCAATCAAATTTGCCTAAACTAAGCAAACTTCATTCTTTCAAACTGATTTGACTTAATCCAAGTTTAATATTTTCGATTACTTACTAGCCCTCCTAACATATAAGTCTCTCTTTCAAGATGAAGTTATGCAATGTCTAATCAAGCAGTCCAATAACTAAATGGTGTCTTTCGAATGTTCACTCGATTGTTTCAAATGTGCAAGTAAATTTTGGACAAAAATCAACTCACAACATGAACAACACTTGATAGAACGAAATCAAACCAATCATGAAAATAAGCACAATTCTTTAAAAATCAAAACATGATCCAATAATAATTCCAAAAACTACTAAATTCCTAGACTACAAAAACTACTCAGACATGACAAACGATACACTAACCAAAAGATTGGCGAAATCTTGAGCGAAAAGGACTCGACTGACATAGCCTTCACCAAGGGCTTGGAACCGCCTCAGGATCAAAACTTTCTCACTCAAAACTCATTCAAAACTAAACTAAGAACAAAATTAGAGAGAAAACAAGCTAATCCAGCTAAACTACTCTACTTGCTTTTGCTAATGAGTTGAGTGTGGTGAGTATATTGGAACGCTACAGAACATCTCTATTTATAGAGAACTTCGATTGATCTCAACCACACAACCCAGGGAAAATGAAGAGGCAACAATTACAGGTGCACCATAGTCCGTGGGCTCTACCATAGGCTGACCGTGGTCTGTGCTAGATCTAGAAATTCGCTCTTTCTTTGCTCTACAGTCGTGATAACTCATGGATGACCGTGGGGGAGGTCAAAACAAAGCCATTTAAGGGAAAATGCTGGGTGAAAGGACTAAAAATCATGCAAAACACATAAAACAAGTACACCCCTGCATAAATCGAGAATAGGAGCGTAAATAACATCATTAAGCACACAATTCTCCTAAATTCGAGGAAAAATAGCCCTCAAAAGACATACATATAAAGCACTTATCAAACTCCCTCATGCTTAAACTGTTGCTTGTCCTTAAGCAATGCAAGGATTAAAGATATACACAGCCTCCGCAGGATAGACATAGATAACATTCAAATGGCAAGGATGATCCAAAGGTAGCCCAAAAAGATGCAAAAATATTATTAACAAATAGAATAGGGAATGAAATTTCAAAAACATTTTATAGACCATAATGCAAAACTTGAACCAAACGTCCTCCAAATTGTCAAATACAATCATCCTGGCACATAAAGCGAGTAAAACTAGCAAGGTCGGTAGAATCTCACTACAGTTATGTGGCACTTAGCACTCATGTGTTTGACAATGTATTGAAGGTTCTCTCAATTCTCATTCCTTTGACACAAATCTACCATAGGCTTGACAGGATTCTCAAATTCGCCACCACTAAAATGCAAATACACTAAACAATCATGAGGACTTTCACAGAGATGTAACGGGGCTTAGGTAAAGGTAAGAGGGGAACAAATATTTTTGGAAATGAGGAGCTAAAAGCCATAGAGTAAGAGCTTAAACAATTTCGATGCATCATACTACATCCTCCTCGATCCATATTATCTCATCAACAAAATAAATCCCAAAATGAAAAGAGATAGAGTCGAAAATCACAAATATTTTTCATGCCCACCAAGGCTAATCACTTTCTTCGAAATTTTTTTCCCTTTTTTCCTTTTTTCTTTTTTTTGCTGTTTTTTTCTCCTTTTTTTGTTGTATTTTTGGAGAGGAATAGCTGAGGGAATTCAATAACGAACTTTAAAATCAAACTCTTCTCTAAAATTTACATAATAAAGCAGGGATTTATCAAATGTTTGCATCCCTTGCACCGAACAACCAAAATTCACTAAAAAGGATGTAAACGCCCTAACAAACTTGATGCAAAAGAATGCACCGCCCCTCTAGCCTTGGCTCAAGGGTAAGACAAGTATTTGGCCATGGGCTAAAAGTAGGAGGCTTAAATCAAGAAAAACGATTATAGGCTCAAAGGGGCTAACAAAGGATAAAATACACAACAAGGGTGGCTATTTGGCCGTGAGTTTCAAATAAATTAAAGAAAGAAAAATGCCTCAATCATATTGCCTAAATGTATATGCGAAATGTGGTCTTAAATGAGAATCAAGGCAAGTTCTAGAGAAATGATGTCAAGGAAGAGTCACACATGAAAGAAAACATGAGACTAATAATGACGAACAGTCTCTAAAGGCTCAAAGTCTCATGGGACATCTACCACAATCAAAACTAGCTCACAAGCAAACACATGCCAAAATTTCATGTAAAGACTTATGGGGAAAATCAATTCACATTTAACATATGGTCAAAACATGGAATTCAATTCGAAAATTCATTTGCAAACTTTTATGCATAATTTGAGTGAATCAAAGGATCAAACTAACCAAAGAAACCTACCAAATCTATAAAGATCATCATCAGAGGATTTTTTTTAATTTTTGTTTTTGTGTTCTTTGTTTGTTTTTTTTTTTTTCAAAATGCATGCATGCTCCTACAAACAATGCAAACTAAAATGCAAAAGAAAGTAACAAAAGAAAGAAACTAAAATGCAACCTAGAAGAAAACTAAATGCACTACTAAAACAAAACTAAAACAAAAACTACAAAAGCTACCACTAAAAACAATATGTACAAAGCAAAAACAAATAAACAAACCAAACAAAAATAGGCATCAAACGCCAAATGTAATAACTAACTTACTCACTCCCCCATGCTTGAATAACACTTTGCCCTCAATGTGGGCACATCAAAATAAAAGGGGAAGGGGGTAGCAGGAATTAGAATCAGAGAGAAGGAGGTGGTTGTCCACATGAGATATGCCAATCTCGCCAGGTCTCTAGACATGCCCTATAGTCTTGGAAATGTTGGGTCTAGGAGGTAAGCAACCCACGAAGCTCATCGTGGGGCTCTTGAACAAAGTCCCGAAGAGCGGCGCTTTCTGAAGCTACAAAGGCTTGGAGGGAAACTTGCTCCTCTTGAATGGACCTAAGGGTGTCTTGAATATCAAAATAGTCGGGTGGGGGTGGTCAAGAGGAAAAACTAGGGCCTGCTTGACTAAAGTCAGGGGCAGGTTGGTGGGGTATGGGTCGAACAACCTCTTCATCACCGGGCACCTAGTAAAGGTTAGCCCAGTGAAGCAAAGTAGTATGATCGACATTAGGAATCGGCAAGAGTTGGTCCCCAGGGTAAATCCATCACAAACGGCCAGCCTCGACTTTGCAAAAGTTCATAATCGCAAAAGCAGCTTGGTCAAGCCGCTCAGACCCATAAACTCTACCCTCGGGATTGGGCTCAACACCCAAGAATCTAGCAATAGTAGTTATTATTCCACCAATGACTATCCTACCTTTAGTGCTAATAGCAACACTATGCAATTGCCTAGCTAAGAATGAATCACGATCAATTGGGACACCATCTAGCATACAGGATAGGAAGTACAACTCAGAAAGTCTCGGGACATTCAGACTATTATCGCGAGCAAACAAAGAACAAGCAAGGATACGCTGAGCTACTCTAATGCAGGGGTTCGTAATATGCATGCATTTCGAGGAACTGGTACTGTACCTAACACTCCCCGAAAGTTCACCCCAAAATGCATTCGAGTTGAATTCGCGGGGGACTTGGCAGTGTGACACATCCATACTAGCGGAAAAACCAAAAATACTGTTGAAGGTTCCTAAGTTCAATTCATACAACTGGCCCTGCAAGTAAAACGATATATATCCATCTTGACATTGACATCCTCTAGTGACCTCGACATGGAGTGTACTTAGAAATTCTAAAGTCAGGTCTCTATATGTATTGCTCTTTAAGTTCTAAAAAGTAGCTCATACCACTTCTAGAAAACAACCAACGAATATCATCCAACAGTCCCAATCGGGCCAACAAATCCCCATCATGGTATATAGTTGCTACTACTACACGTTCAATCAAACATTTATACTTAGCAATATGATCAGGATGAGTTAAACCAAGAGGGTGAAGAACATTACCTCTAGCACGCGCATTGGTTGATGTTCTGGATGTCCTTTGAGGTCGGGGTGATGCTTGACTTGATGAACCAACCTCCTTGGTGCTCCTCTACCTTTTGTTGGGTGCCATAGCTACAAAAAACTTAACCAAAAACAAAACTAAAACTAAAAGCAAGAATAAAAACCTAGAAAATTGAAGAAAATAACTAAAAATGAGAAGAATTAGAGAGAGAAAAGGATGGGCATGGTGAATGAATGGGGGGTGAGATGAATTTTAAAGAAGAAGAAGAAAAGAGATGAAATTTGTGGATGAAATGGGGAGATTAAGTGAAAAGAGGGAATTTGGTGTGAAAATGAAGAAAAATGGAGAAGATTTGAGGGAGATTGAAGGTATTGGTTACGAAGATTTTAGAGAGAGAGAATGAGGAAGAGAGAGAAAGTGTCGAAGGTTGAAGAAGAAAGGAGGGGGAGGGGAATGGGCACTGCAGTCAAAAACCTAGACCGCGGCCCGTAGCAGCCAACCACGGAGCGTAGGGCTCACCACGGCCTGTCCGTGGTGTTTGCTGCTACTCACTTTTTTCTATTTTTTTTTTCAGGGTTGGCACCCATGGTCGTGTTGCTGGTGTTCCTGGCCGTGGTGCCAACATTTTATTGACATATGTATAATTTTTTTTTTTAACAACAAAAATTAAAATTTCAAAAATCAAAAATATAAAAAGGAAAAAGAAAGAAAGCTTAGGTTGCCTCCCAAGAAGCGCTCTTTTAAGGTCAAGAGCTTGACCGTTGTTCTAGGCTTGGTCCGGATCACCTTTATCACGAACCACAAAATCGAACTTCTATAGTTGAAGGTACCATCTTAGCAATTCTGGCTGCAGGTCCTTTGTTTTCATAACTTGGTGCCACAATGCACCTTTCGCATACAGAACAAAGCGCTCTCTTGGTCCATCAGATGGGCTAACATCTACTTGCACAATCCCTACATCAAAATCGGCATCGAAACCTTCTAAAAGGGGCATAGAGTAAACAACTCGAGCAAACCTGCAACACTCACTTAGCGAGGAATCATTAGAGACAGGGGTCTCAACCTCAGGTTTGTTAGGTGGCATAGGAGCAGAAAACTCCACCCTAAGATATCCTAGGTTAGGGTCCTCATATGAAATCCATTTAGAATCAGGAGGATCTTCAGCATACAAGACATCCTCCATATCACACTCATAGGAAAGAGATAGTGCATCCAATATAGAAGAATGAGGAGAAACCGCATCCTCCTTCCTATGACTAAACACAACAAACCTTCCCTCTACCTCAAAAGAAATACGGCCCTATCTTACATCAATATGGCAACCAGCTGTCGCGAAAATGGGCCTATCTAAGATAATTTAGGGTTCATCAGTTTCAGGCATATTGACTACGATAAAGTCTTCTAAAACCCAAATGTCTCCTATATTGACAGGCACATCTTCCAACCTGCCTATGGGCTGTGTTACAGAACCATCAGCCAACTGTAGTGACAAGGGGGCAGCTAGTAACGGTCCTCGGTGCAACTTATGAAACAAAGAGTAAGGCATTATGCTAACACTTGCAGCTAAATCACGTAGCCCTCTTTCAATCTCTACCTTTCCTACAACACATGGGATAGAAAAACTACATGGCTCAGGAAGTTTAGGGGGGAAATGGTGGGGATCTGAATAGAGTCATTTTCTACAAATGTGGCAGTCTAGCCACCATAGTTGGTCTCCTTACTACCAGCCATAGCTATCTCTCTACCCTCTTCCTTTGGTACTTCCTCAAAGTCAGTTAAGTCCTCTTCATCCTTTTTCATGGTGACACAGTTATAATGCTCATGTGGGTTGGGTTCAGGCTTACTGGGAAGTCTATCTGGGGGTGCAGATGAAAAAGCAGCTTTCTAGGCAATCTGGGTCTCTAACATCCTATTATTAGTTGTAAGCACATCAACCTTGGTGGCTAATTGCTTAATGTACTCATCTTGTCTCCGTTGTGCCATAAGCATGTTTTCCATCATAACTCTAAATTTGACTTTTGGGGCATCTGAGAGGGAATGGGGGTCTTTGAAAACTAGAGGGTATGTTAGCATTCATAGGGGGGCATATTCATAGGGTTTGGCTTCAACTTATAAGAGAGATTCAGCTGATTATTCCAACCTGGAGTATAGGTATTAGAGTAAGGGTCATTGGTCGGTCTCGGGTTGAAATTTTGAACAAAACAAACTTCATTGGGGCCCTAGGAAAAAGGACTCCCAACTAGATAGTGCGAAGATATATGCTCAATTGAACCACAAATTTCACAAGGGGACGGGCACTAGAGTTTACAGCATTAACATTCAGTTGGTCAAGTCTTTTAGTCATAGCATCTACTTTAGCAGAAACTAAAGTAAAAGCATCAACTTCAAGCTTACCTCCAACCCGCCGAGGTTAGGTTCATTCAGATGACCATTGAAAGTTATTAAGTGTCATTTCCTCAATAAGGTTATAGGCTTCATCCTCGATCTTGCTCATTAGAGTTCCTCCTGCCGCCGCATCGATAGTGGACCTCACAGCTTGGGTCACACCATTGTAAAATGCTTGGATAATCATCCGACGCTGAAGACCATGATGGGGGCACAAACACTATAAATCCTTAAAACGCTCCCAGGCTTCGTAGAGCGTCTCATCCTCTTTTTGCAGAAAGTTAGTGATTTGATTTCTCAGGCTCACTGTCTTGCTTGGAGGGAAGAATTTGGAGAAGAAAGCTCTTGTCAACACGTCCCACATTGTTATGCAACTAGACGGCAAAGAGTGCAACCAAGCCCTCGCTTTATCCCTCAATGAGAAAGGGAATAAGCACAGGCGAATCGCATCACTGGAGACTCCGTTTAACTTTAGCGTATCGCATACCTCTAAGAAAACTGAGAGGTGTAGGCTTGGGTCTTCCAAAGGAGTTCCTCCGAATTGAGATTGCTGCACCATGGAAATAAGTGTTGGCTTGAGCTCGAAGTTGTTAGCATCCACAGCAGGTCGAGCTATGCTTAAGGCTATCCCTTGGACTCCAGGAGTAACGAAATCATGAAGGGTCCTTCTTTCTTCACCCGCCATGCTTGAATTCCTTCTTGCTTCATGCCCTTATTCTTCGATCCTTTGCTTTTTCCTTCTTAAGCGAAAAGTCCTCTCAATTTCTAGATCGGGCTCGTACAAAATCAGACTTCGCATAAACTAGGAAAAATTCCTGCAAGCACTTTCACCAACACTACCAGCGCAATTAAATAGGAAAAATAAATATAACAAGAAAACAAAACAAAACAAAACACAAAAAATGCTTAGTCACATTCTTAAGACAATTCTCAATAGTTAGCAATTTAGTTCCCGACAACGCCACTAAAAACTTGACCAACACTGCCGCAAGCACACGGGTGTTCGTAGTATAGATAAAGATATCGTTCCTTAGGGACTAAGGTAATCTATTGAGCCCAGTCTTGTCATAATATGCTAAGCAAAACTCAATTTCAAGTGGATTCGATTAACCACTCCAAATAAACTTGTTTAAATTAATAAGAGAAAAACATCTATGAATTTTCACAGTTATAGAAAAGAACTGGATCAAAATTAATAAGCATATCCTATTCTCTAATTGGTTAATTCTGAGCAATTGTAATCTTTCAAGAAACTTGATCTATTCTTTCAAAATCAATCAAATTTGCCTAAACTAAGCAAACTTCGTTCTTTTAAACTGATTTGACTTAATCCAAGTTTAATATTTTCGATTACTTACTAGCCCTCCTAACATATAATTCTCTCTTTTGAGATGAAGTTATGCTACGTCTAATCAAGCAGTCCAACAACCAAATATCGTCTTTCGAATGTTCACTCGATTGTTTCAAATATGCAAGTAAGATTTGGCCAAAAATCAACTCACAACATGAATAACACTTGATGGAACGAAATCAAACCAATCATGAAAATAAGCATAATTCTTCAAAAATCAAAACATGATCCAATAACAATTACAAAAACTACTAAAATCCTAGACTAAGAAAACTACTCAGACATGATAAAAGATAAACTAACCAAAAGATCGGCAAAATCTTGAGCGGAAGGGACTCGAGTAAGATGGCCTTCACCAAGGGCTTGGAACCGCCTCAGGATCAAAACTTTCTACCTCAAAACTCACTCAAAACTAAACTAAGCACAAAATTAGAGAGAAAACAAACTAATCCAACTAAACTACTCTACTTGCTTTTGCTAATGAGTTGAGTGTGGTGAGTGTATTGGAACGCTGCAGAACATCTCTATTTATGGAGAACTTCAATTGATCTTAGCTACATAGCCGAGGGAAAACGAAGAGGCAACAGTTACAAGCACTCCATGGTCCATGGGCTCTACCACCGGCTGACCGTGGTCTATGGTGGACCTGAAAATTTGCTCTACAGTCGTGGCAACTCATGGATGACCGTGGGGGAGGTCAAAACACAGCCATTGAAGGGCAAATGATAGGTGAAAAGTCTAAAAATCCTGCAAAACACATAAAACAACTACACCAAGCATAAATCGAGAATAAGAGAGTAAATAACATCATTAAGCACACAATTCTCCTAAAATCGAGGCAAAATAGCCCTAAAAAGATGTACATATAAAGCACTTATCAGTTCCCCCGTTCTAGCAGGCTGACTCCCATCTTATTGTCCCTAAGCACATTATCTTAACTAATTTAAAGCGTATGACCATAGCGACTAATAAGTTTGTTGTCTCTTGCAGCGAAATCATTTATCACGCTACTTCCTCCTTTTTAAAAGTCTTTATGCCATAAAAACTGCATTCGTATAGTTAAAAATAGGCCGTCATTCGCTAATAGTTACAACTATCTTTATTCTCAACCACCAAAAAACAAAAAAAACCTTCTTTTTCAAAATCTTACCCTCACACATATGATAAAGCTCAATGATATGGAGGGAAGGGGGCTCACACATAACACATTCAAACACTTCATAATTCAACTTGAAAACCTCTTAAAATCGTAATGGAGTTACTCTCTCGCAATACGAAACACTTTCGAAACTCAAAGTACTTAGCTAGCGTACATGTCAAACTAAGTTTTATAATAGACATCTTTAATTACTAGTTTGTGTTTTTAACTTCCTAAACCTATCGACTATTCAGTTGAGTCACTCACTGAGTAGTTTGACGATTTAGGATCTTTTAGGCTACAAACATCTTAACAAACTAACAGCCAACTTATGAATGTTTAAAAACATTCTCAAATACGAAGACAAGCCTGTAACAACCCTTCTTGAAGATGTTGAAGTTCCAAATCAATCACATAGCATCATTTAACATTTTCAAGGGGGAGACGGTTCACAAGTAGCACATTCATAACACGTCGCAGGAACAGCTTCAGCAGAATCTGCTTTTATATTTCGTAAACCTCGCAATCCATACGATTGCGGTTAATATCAAAGCTAGGCTCTCTCCTCATAAAAGAATGACCACAAGAACCTCGAATCACTCAATAGTTCCACCTTAAGCCATCCAACTACCAAGCTCGGTTCGATATTGCCATAATTCATTCAATAGTTCATGAAATCAGCATAAACAAGTGTAGCATTCACACCAACCCCCATAAACAAAATTTAACCATAACCAATCTGACTTAGCAACAACATTTAACATAGAATTCAGCTTGTTCTATGAATACCTCGAATCACCCGGCCAGCAACCTAGGGCATAACATGCACATGCAACCTCCCAAAATAGAATTTCAGACCTAATTTAGCCATTATAACAGCAATGTTAATGTGTAATTCTATTTTTTCCATAGTCCTCCAACTGACCAGTAGTAAAGTCACACGTAAACTCACATGTAAGACTCCCAAATTAGCATATTCACCATATTTATCCAAATTCAACTCTATTTTCTCTAGTCAAAAATTATTAACTCAAATCCAAACATAAACTAACTATAATCAGTAAAATTCATTGGAAATCAGTAATAATTTAGGAGAAGAGAAACACCCACCTCGAATCCAAGCTATTGGCCCATTCTAAGGGCATTTTGGCTCGATTTGGATGCATCAAAACCAGAATTTCGACTCTCTTGCTGGTGTCACGCCTGGCAGTTTGAAAACCCTAGCCTTCAATCCTTGATTTGCGAGCTCTTGGTGGTCACCAAACCCTAGCCCACCAGAGACACCTCGCCGGCGTCGCCTAGCCATCGTCGGACTGCTCCCCCGGTCCCTCCTATTTGCTTGTTCTCACTCGCACCCGCTAGCTCTCTCTCTCTGTTCGCGGTGGTCACCAGGGAGTTGCACAAAGAGGGTCGCACAAGGTGCGACGATGGCCGGCCACCGGCATCCCTTGACCCTCTACTCGCTCCTTCCTTTCTCTCGCTCTCTCGGATTTTGGGGTTTCACCGAGGATGGGAAGTAGAAACCCTTCCCCCGCTGCCTATTTTCGTTCGCGAAGAAGAGGCTTCGGCCCCTTGTTGTTTTACTTAATTT
This sequence comes from Selenicereus undatus, assembly GCA_017589665.1. Lineage (NCBI taxonomy): Eukaryota > Viridiplantae > Streptophyta > Magnoliopsida > Caryophyllales > Cactaceae > Selenicereus > Selenicereus undatus. Next base: position 49,814,535 of record JACYFF010031959.1, on the reverse strand, counting down.
TATTTTTTGTCTCAAGCTTGCTCAAACAAAAATCGCTACTCTAATTCGTATCATGTACTGTGAACCGAGATCGGTAATAAACCCCTTCATCGATTATTCGTTTTAAAAATACGCCAAGCCTGAATTTAATAACTAACAAAACAAACTCAAAGATTAACAACCTCACCGTATTCGGGTTCCTTACACGGTTTAGCACCTGATAATAATCCTTACGAACGCTTATTAAAATAATCGAAGAATTTTCAAAACTAATAAAAATAATATTGGCGGCAATAATAATATTCTCTTTAAAAAAATAATCGCTCACACAAGCACATCAATAATAATTTAACTCATATCGTTACTAAAAAAAATAACACGGGTCTTACAATGTGTATATAAATATATATATATATATATATATATATATA
>JACYFF010031959.1:49741650-49754125 GCA_017589665.1 Selenicereus undatus | reverse complement strand
TATATATATATGTATGTATGTATGTATGTATGTATGTATTTATATATGTGTGTGTGTGTGTGTATTTATATATATATGTATATATATATATATATATATATATATATATATATATATATATATGTATATGTATATGTATATACATATGTATATTGTAACACCCCCAAACCTTAGGGTTAGAAGTATTAACAATTTTTCGTATTCTTCCTTAAATTCTGGGGCAAAACGGACAGAGTTTTACCTGGGAACTGAGCATTTCTCAGGCTAAAAGCCTTACGATAAATCTCTGCATTGAGTAAAAGTATAAAAGAATACCGAAGTATGCTCAACAGTGACACGCTGGAGTTCATAACTCTATGGGCCACGTACCTGGAGTATACCAAACCATAAAGTTCAATAATAAAAGAACAAATAAATGATACAACTTGACATATCATACATCCGGAGTGCTTGGGTTTACATCCCAAAATATAACTAACTTCAGGTAAAAAGAACAACTGACTAATCAGATTGTTGGCTTGCATGGCCATACAGAGAAACTTCTAAACAATATGCATTACATACACTGGAGTACTTTGTTTGTGTAAATTTACAGCTCTAGGAATACATTATATTACATTGTTTAACTCGTAAGTCGACTTCTATATGTGCACACATGACACCTTTTCAAAGCAAGGGGATATTTCAACTTGGCATACGTAAATCAACTTCTGCCTTTCACATCGAAAACTTTGGAAATTGGGAAATAGAGATGGGATGAGCTATCACATGCTCCATGAGTATTTCTCAACTCCTTAAAAACCAAAACCATTTGCAGGCAATAATGATAAGTAGTAGTCACACAACATTTGTATAGTACTCTACTAGGCAATTATAATCCCTAAGGAAAATCATCACCTCTAAACCTCATACTGAGCCGCTCAAGGTCCTTTCTAGCCCCTTAACAACCAAACTTCCTTAATAATCAAACATTCAGGCACACAAGCATGCAAGCAACAAGGATATGGTAAAACGCTTTCGAATACGCATTTTTGAAAACGTAATGACCATGTTGTATTCAAAGAATAGTTTAGAAATCAATCTAGCCTCTTCAAGGCTCGTCCACTCTTTAAAGTTCCTGAAATACCCACGTTGGTAATGATTCAAATCATTTTCTCATTTATCATGATAATATCTTCTCATTTCAGGTATAAGATCTCATAATGTGCTAATTAGGGGAGATTGTCACTCGCCCTAAATGAGGCCATCACTCACGCATCAAATTATCCCCGCGGTATAACATATTTGGACCATTACTCTCATCAGAGTCTTCTAGGGTTTCCACTTCTAGATCTATCTCCCTAAGCATTAGGGTTCTCGTAAACCAGGTCTACTCCCTAATCGTTTGTCCACTCAAGCACTAATCTTAGCCATTAAAAATCATATTAAACCCTCATAGGTTATAAAAAGAAGTCACTATCACACACAGCAAGTTTCACCTTCACATGAATCACGAATCATTTCTCTTTAATAGTTGCTTACTTTATTAAAATCATGTTGTCTAGCAAAGTAGCCCATAACCCTACTAATGGGTTATGGTTCTTTCATTTTTAACATAAAAAGCTTCCTAAAATCATAATGAGTTCATGAACTCGCAATTCAAAACTTAAAGCAATTAGCTAGCATATAATTTAAACCAAGTTTCATAATAAACACCTTTAGTTGCCCTTTTTCAGTTCGTTTCAATCCTTTTCAAACTCAAAGAAGGAGACATGAACAAACCAAAGCCTCAGAATATTTTCAAACTTGCTACTAATTTGCCTTTTAACTTCCTAAACCTATCGACTATTCGGTTGGATCATTCACTAAGTAGTTCGATGATTTAGGATCCTTTTAAGCTACAAACAACTTAACAAACTAACAGGCAACGGTTGAACATTTAGAAACATTCAAAATTGTGAAAGCAAGCTTTTAACGACCCTTTTGAAGATTTCCAAGTTCACAAATCGTTCACATAGCATCATTTAGCAATTTCGAGAGGGTAGGGGTTCACAAGTAGCACATTCGTAACGCTTTGCAGGAACAGTTTCAGCGAAATCTACTTTACTATTTCAAAAACTTTGCAATCCACACGATTGTGATTAGCTCCCTCTTCGCACAACATCGACCACAAAGACCTTGAATCACTCGTTAGTTCCAACTCAAACCATCCAACTCCCAAACTCGGTTCAGTATCAGAATAATTCAATCGTTTAATTCACAAACCAACATCCATAAGCGTAGCATTTCTAATGTAATCACCACAAACAAAATGTAAACATATCCAAACTGATCTAGCAATAACATTTAGGCATAATCCAGTTGCTATACAATTTCCTCAAATCGCCCAGTTAGCACCCTATGGGCATAGTACTCACATGCAACCTTCAAAACAGAATTTAGGCAAAATAAAACTGAATTAACAGCAACTTCAAGACATAATTCCGCTTGTTTCCCGATCCTCCAAACTGACCGGTAGTAAAGTCACGCATCAACTCAACATGCAAGACTCCCAAATTAGCATCATCATCATATTTACCTAATTTCAATTCAAATTCCTTCAATTACTGATAATTAACTCAAATTCAACAAGAACTAGCCATAGCCAGTAAAATTCATTGAAATTAGTAATAATTAGGAGGAAGAGAAACCCCACCTCAATTCCAACCTAGGGGCTTGTTCAAAGGCTGATGGGCTCGACTTTGAGTGCTAGAAAAACGCCAATCTTCGACCCTTGCTCACTTACCGCATGAACAGACCTAGATCACGCCCAAACCCACGTAATTCGAACCCCAAACTTGACCAGAATCTCACCCACTAACTTGAGGTTGTGATGGGTGTTCGGTGCAGCAATTTCACACCCAATTTATAGAAGATTTGAAGTAACTAAAAGCTAGATTACATGGCCACACTCGGGCACGCGTTTGGAGCCTCAAAACAGTGCCCAGACTGACTACAAACGTGGTGAAAACCTTCGAATTTTTTCCCAGATTTCGTAGCAGAGGGCTTGTTTGATGTTAGGGAGGTGAACTCTGAGGAATTTGGTGCTGGGTGAGGCGAAAACTTGGTCGAATTTTGATGCTTTGAGCTACATATATGGAGAAGATGGAGATGAAGAAGATGAAGTGCAGAGAGAGAGAGAGAGAGAGAGAGATGGGAGCTCTGGGGGGTCGTGTCCCATGAGGAAGAAAAGGGGGCCAGGCACATTTGACAAAAATACCCCTCCATTTCTCTCTCTTTTTTTTTGTTCCAAGTTTGCTCAATAATTAACGTCGTTAGTCTAATCTCATACTTCATACTCTAAACCCAAATTGATAATACAATCTTTCGTCGATTAATCGTTCCCAAATACGTCAAGGTTCGATTTAATAAACTTCGAACTAATTCTAAGGTTGACAATAAGTTAGGAACCACTGTGACTTTTTCTTCATGTAAGCAAGTGAACCTACATGTGGATTCCTACAAAACTGATGAAAGGTACTTTTCTTAAAGTTTCGTTTGGGGTAATTACACCTCGGTTTCTACATATGGATAATTTCATAATCTAATTTTGGGTTAATACCTTATAAATACTATTCTTTACAAATAATGATATTCGATTAGCCCTTAAATATTTTATTGCCACCTAAATCAATTAATTTTACTATTTGTCCGGCTTCCAAACCAATATCGAGTGCTTTTGTTCCTGTGAAACTAATGTTTGGAACTATTTAGGTTTTATAGTTCTCCATTATTGAATTGTTTATGCCTACATTTATCTTCATTCTATTAGCTCCATGACACCATTTTTTAAACCATCAATTCAAAATCTATCATTCGTCATTTTCGTTAAAAGTTTTACGTTAGTAATAATCTCATTACTTTTAGTTATTTATTTCCTTTTTCCCCCAATCATCTTGATTTGTGTATTGACATCATCTGTTTACTATTGTATCTCCTTTAGATTAAGAATGTTTTCTTGAAGGAAAAAAAAAACTTAACTAACATCCAAACCTTGCAAATTAAAATTTCTCTTGTGCATCAATGTTATTTCTTCTAGCATCTCTCATATTTGTTTGATTTGTCTTATCTTTAAAATTTGTCTCTTTTCCATGTTATTTAGATTTCCCTCTCCATTCCAAACCTCTAGAGTTTTATAGACCTTTAAGAGTGCTCATACCCCCCTCCTAGCATTATTCGCCATGTCCTTGAAACTAATTGCTAAATATGGAATGCATTCCTATTTGATTTTAAATGGTTGTTGACATTTCAATATTATTGATTTTTATTCTCTTCTTCTTCATTCTGTTGAAAGCGTACTTGTACATGTATCGAGCACCCTTTTTATCCATAGAAATACACCCATATAGCTTGTTTTTAATTAAAGATACTATTTAGTTCTCACAAGTGTGGGTCAATGTTGATTGTTGTGATCCCACCATTGTTCTTGCTTCTAATTTCAACCCTCATAAATGAACTCCACCTTTCTGCATGAAACTTTTTTGCTTTACATAGACTTGCTTCATGGAAATCCAACATGTTTGACATTTTGCTTATCCAAATCCATCTACCACCTTTGTCATATTGATTGTGGCTAGAAGATCACCTTTTTGAAACTCAACTGTTGTCATTGTGTTTGTAATTCAATTGCTAAATCAAAGTATAACCGAAAAACTTTCCTCTTTTGAAACGGCTCGAGCTCTTTCTTCCAAACCTATTTTTGGTCATTATCTATTGCCATATGTCGAACATCACGAACATTGCATTCTTAATAATGTCAGTACTATATTTATGATTTTAACATTTAACCATACATTGGTGTGAAGATTACATGAGCATCCCACCTATTATTCCTAATCGAGCCCAATAATTCCAAATTCCTCTCCGTTCCGGATGCTCTAATCTTTCTTATCTCATAACGTCACAATTTGACCTAAAATTAAACCTTCCAACTGCCCCTCCTAATTAAGATATTGTACAACGCTCATCTCTGTCATTGATATAGCTTAAGAGGCATTGACTATCTGTTGTTTATCCTGGGCTCCATACATGCACAACATGATTCTTGAAATTCTTTACCTTAGAATTTTTGAGAAACTCGTAGCTACCTCTAATTTAGCTCTCCCAAGGCAATTCTTCCTTTGTTAATCATTTCTATTGTCCTTGTTTATTTCTTTTGTGACTAATAACTCATTAAATTTCCATTTTCAACCTTCTTATTCTTCGGCATGTTCATCTTTAATGTCGAATTATCAAATTAAACCTAGAATAAATCTTTGACTAGTATGATGAGGGAAGGTCGCGTAATAATTGAGATAGAGCAATGCAAAAGATGTCTTCAATGCTAGCTCAAAAAGTTTACAAACTCACGTTATAGGACGATATCAATTATCACAACATAAGCAATAACCACTTCCTACATGGGCATGTAATACAATTGGAAACAATAATTGAGGACCCTTTAATAAGAAGAGGATACAATGGCTAGTTATATTAAAGGGTTTAGATGATATGCTAATTATAGAGTTTGAATTAATCTAGGCGACCACTTGTGAGGTAAGAAAGATTGAAGAACACATCAAGGCTGCTCGAAATCGAGAAAATAGATATGCAAGGTTTTAGGAGGTCTGACATTGGAGGAAACTGAGCCCTAAGTGCATTAGGTTGTATGAACCATTAAAAAGTTCAACCGAATGGCTTATGAATTAGAGTGACCAGAGAAACTCAAGCATGTGCACAATGTTTTCATATTTCATAATTTAAAAATTATGTTCCAGTTCTAGACCATATCATTATGGTAGAGCGTGTAGAGGTGGCTGAGAAGCTAGTCCACGAAGAGAGTCCTGGGCAAATATTAGACTACAGAATTAAACAGCTTCGCAATAAAAGTATTCTTCTAGTAAAGGTTTTATGAGTTGCGTCATTTGAAGCCACATGGGATATGGAACAAGACATGAGAAACAAGTGCCCCTATCTGTTAAAGGTAAACCTAAGATTTCTTTCAAATTTGCAAGTTTCGAGGATAAAGCTTATTTTATCGGAGGAAGGCTATAACAGCCCAAAACTAAACCATGCTAATCACCTTGAATTGTCTTAATTTAAATTTAAATAAGTTGGGTGCTGCATTTCAACTTTGTATTTTGTATATTCATGCAATTGCAGTTTGAATCGGCTGAGTGACCTTGATATAAAATTTCAGAGCGTTACATACTAATTCACTTAAGATTACAAATAAATACCTAAATAATAGCTAAATAAAATTAACCTAATTGTAAAAATGGATAATTTTGAAATACATAAATACAACAATGAAATCATAGTAATAATGTACGAGATAAAATAAATAAAATGTAAGGAACAAATTAATAAAGATAGGAAAATGTTATAATTTTGCTAATAAATCGTGGAAATCTCATAAATAGCCCACAAAGATATTGGTCCAAAAGTTCAGCGTAAGTAGCCATTAAGGTTAGAGAGAGAGAGAGAGAGAGAGAGAAGGGCTATCATAAGAGGAACAAAAAAGAAAAATCTAGATTTTTACAAAATTACTATCGCAAATAACCCACCATTCTTCTTATCTGCCTCACCCATCAACCCCCCCAATCACCCTTGTTACACACCAACCCCCCACCCTCTGTGTTGCTGCCTAGTGCTCCGCAGGCCAGCGACAGCCGCCAACACCAAGCTATTTGTCGTGCCACCACTAGTCGAGCCCAACTTTTCCCTTACTTCTCTTTGCTCGCTATGTTTGGTATTTTGGAGAGGTGAGCCCTAAGTTTCCCCTTCAATTGTTTCACTATTAGTTTTTAATTTTGCTAATAAATAATTGTTTCTAATATAGATAAGTGTTAATTTGCGAGAATTTATAGTTGTTATGGTGATTTTGAGGAGTTGAAAAAGTATATGTATTGTAGGTGTTCATGGAGGAATTGGCAATTTGGGTTTGGTTGTGAAATTTTGGCCATAAAGTTTTACTAAATTAAAATTTTAAAAACTTTATTGTGTGTTTGCATCAAAATCCAAGGATTGTGTGAGTGGGTTGGATGTTACCATAGAAGGGTGGACTGGAGCTTGAGCTTGAAGAATGGCATGGAAGGGAAATGTTACTTTTAGGCCTTTTGAAACAAATTAATCTAATATGAGTGTTGGAATCTAACTTGAGGAGATTGAAATGCAATTTGGAAATAAATGTGCTTGATGCGAATTTTGGAACCAATGCAAGGAATTGGAATTGATTTAAGTCTATAAATTTGGATGGGAGTAGTAATGTAATTATGGTGATTGTGGACAGTAATGATTGTAGTTTGAATTTAGTAATGAGATTAAAAAGTGCTTTTTGTGAATTATTTAAGTGCTTTTTTGGGACTCAAAATGGGAGTGGAAAGTGATTTATTATTAAGTATGTTGAGAATGATACAATTCATACAGTCCAAGCTAAGTAAATGATAACCAAGGCCTATTTGAGGGTTAAAGAAGTGAAAACATTTCGATTTGGGCCCGAAAGCATATACTTGACATTGAAAATGAGCTCACGCTTGCAAAAATATTACTCCTAATAATAACTATAATAATAATGAAGGTAATGAGGATGACTATAAGAATAATAATGATAATAGTAACAACCACAATAATTACGGGGATAGTAATAATAGAATTAATATACCAAAAAAATAATGTTAATGCCTATAACACTAAAGATAACAATAGAAAGGGGAAGTAAAATAATTGGGTTTGTGTGCTTAAACAATTAAAGGAGGAGGCATTGATAATTAAGAAAAGTACTAGGGAGAAATTGTAGATTATCTACGAAACATGCATTTAAAAAAATTATTTGAAAGTCTATTAACTACAAAAAAAATTTATATATATGTACTTTTGAAGTAGGAACAAGGCCGTTTCAGTTGTTTCGCCATAAGCAATTATTTTCTAAAAGGGAAGAGACTTTAAAAGCTTCAGGCCTGTTTATTATTTGTACTCTTTGAAAATTCACATACTTCTCAAAATTATATAACCTTATGTAATGTTCATGCAATGAATTAGTTTAAACAATATTTTGTCCTAATTAAGTGGCTCCATTAGTTATCAAGCATCAAGGCTTATGCCCTTTAGTTCACCTTGCGCGGCCTCAGGTCAGGCGAACTGATTAGCATGGCAGGTGTACATCTATCTCAATGATTGCATTAGAAGTCAATAGGGTTTCCACTTCTAGATAATGACAGGAAAAGAAATTTTAATCACATTTCTCTCCTATTTTTGAACTAAAAGAATTGAAATGTCGGGCGCCCAACTAAGTTGTCCTAAATGTTTATTTTACAGCGTGGGAATAAACATATTGGGCTTCGACTCATTTTTTTCCAAATGCTTTTATGTTTTCTATTTTAGGTAAGGAATAAGAAAACAATACTTCCTCCAACGAGCCTAAGGAAGCAAGAAATAGAAGAAAGACTTCATGTCTTCTACTATTGACGAAGTTAGATGCTCGCAGTGGCCTTTGGCATAGACTGGGGTTATATTTTGGTTTAGTATGCTTAATCTGGGGTATCAAAGATGCCTAATCTTAACCTAGTTATATTTTGCATTAGGTCATGTTAAATAATACTTCAAGGTTAGCTTGGATGTTTTCAGCTTGATGAAACTTGTTATGTGAAAGCATTTCAGTGAAAGTTGTTTAGTTTTATTAATATAACTTTGTTCGACTTAGGATGACGGTAATGCCTCTAATCGCTAAGACTTCTATTGCAGCTTTGAAAATAAGTAACCAAATCAAGCTAATTAAGAAATTAGAGATTGGGGACGTTACAAAGCATCTATTTTTTTATTTATAATTGTTTATGTTATTGTTGTTGCTGTTGTTATTGTTATTGTTGTTCATACTAATAACAATATTTTGGAACATATGTTCACTATACGTGCTATCAGTCCTTGTGTTTATGGGATTTATTTTACCTATCTTTTTTTAAGTATTATTCAATTTTAATTAATATCAAAAATCATATATGTGTGATAATGCTCAACCAACTAAGCTACTAATGACACTAATATTCACTAAATATAATAAAAATGCTTATCAATGTTTTTGAGTATTCATTGTAAATCAATTTTAGTTGAATATAATGTATTCAAAAAGGAAATTAAAAAGAAAGATTTATAAGTTCATTCTTATTCGTTATAAATTCATTCACAAACATGAAATAATTAAAAAGTTTGGCTCAAAAATTTCACAAAACAACCCTTAAAAGCTATGAATGCTCACCAATTGATACTAATGTTCACCAAATATAATAATAATGCACATTATATATAATCTAATTGTTCACCATGTATAACACTTGTACTCACTAAATATAATATGAATGCTCAAGTTTTGTATTGGGTAAGCTCTAATGAATTGGTTTTCAATTGGACCCTTTTTTTCAGTAATTCATGGCAGCTCTTTCTTCCCTTTCCTTCATGAATCCAATGGGTAATTCAAGTATTAGCAAATTATTTTTGTTTAAATATATGCAACACATACTCATATTTATCATGCACATTACAAGTATAAATAATAATTGTATTTTGCATATTGTATTTTGTATGTTTTCCTTCTTAATATTATATCCATTATAATCAGTGTCAAAAATGATATATTTAATAATGCTCATCGGATATACTACTACTGCTAACCCAATTATAATGTTGATATTCACTAAATATAATAGACGTGCTACCTTATGCCATTGTAAAACATATTCAATTGAATATATATATTTTTTTTTGTTAATTAGGAAACAAATCTAACTAAGGAAAGAGTTTTGGAAAAAAAAATTTAAAATCAAAAAGGTGAAATAAATGTGTCACATGAAAAGAAAAAGAAATGATAAGAAAATAAGGAAAAATAAATTAAAAAGTAGAATAAGGCAAAAGAAGAAAAAAATTCTTTTAAAGAAATCCTAAACTTTGCCACTAGCTAGAATTGAACCTAAGTAAATTGATAAACCAATATGCTCACATGCCTGTCTACCCCTTGCTCCGGGTCACACAATAGGTTGTATTTTGCATATTAAAGTATAAAGTAAACCTAATACATAACATCATGTGCAAGGGCCTGGGAGTGCAATAATTATGCACTCCCATGGGGGTACTATATATTTTGCGCCTGACCTCATATGGACTTTTTCTTCCTTATTTTTTTAATACTTTTATATTTGTATATAGACTAGTGAAAGCACCCTCAAAGATGATGGGACATTTCACACACGAGGTGGTTGGTCCAGGGCTCCCCAATGCTCACACCCTACAGCGTTTGCTCTCCTTCGAGAGGCACATGAAATTGGCTTTCTCAAAGAGGTGATTCGTGGAGTTATGTGGTAGAATGATTAAAGTTCTAATTTTTAGAGTCGCCAACACATTTGAAAGAAATGTACAAACCCATAATTGTATAGAAAATTCTCAATTCCTATTATCAACCAAATCCTTAAACCGAAGGGATAACCAAGGCACACAGGGTTTAGTTTTCAAGAAGGAGAACTATTTTTTCTACAAACTATAATTCTGAATATCCCGAATAGAAATTATTAAACATCACTCCATGGCTACGAATCATGACAATGGATTCAGGGCGAATGTATGATCTAATGGATGACCGAAACCCCCATTAGACTGTTCGCTTCAAATTTGGCTTCTATGACCTGTGATGTATTAAAATTATTGGTGACCACTTATTAGCAAACCATTTTATAATGAAAAGAAATGTACAAAAGATTATAGACTTAGGGATTGCTTTACTATGAATATAGTGGTATTTTATGTACAAAAGAATGAATATTATTCAACAACTAGTCATGAAGAATTAAAGAAAAGCAAAATTATCGATAAACCAAAGAAAACTTTAAACCGATTACTATCTTTTGGTTAAATACCCTTAGGACGAACTTCAATCTAGGCATTCAAAAAAGCAACGTGCATCTGATTCCTTGCTCTCAAGTGTGTGTTAGGGTTGGAAGAAAGTTAGTTCGATTTCGAAATAATTAGGGTGTGTTCTTTTCGTGGGTCAATTCATATTTACCCACTTCAACTTATTTCAACCTATTTCAACCTATTTCAACCCACTTGAAAAACAAAATACCAACTTCAACCGACTTCAACCTATCTCAACCTACTTCAACCCATTTCAACCAACTTCAACCCACCCCCTTCATAATTTTAATAATTTATAAAGTATCATGTGAGATTTAGGGCTTGTTGTTTTCGTGGGTAAATTGGGTGGATAAAAGGGTGAAGTAGGTTGAAGTAGGTTGAGGAGGATTGAGGTAGGTTGAAGTTGATATTTTTTTTTGAGGTGGGTTGAAATAGGTTGAACTAGATTGAAGTGCATTGATGTAGGTTGCACTGTGTTGAAGTCGGCATATTTTTTATGTGGTATGTTGAAGTGGGTTAAAATAATAAGAATGTAATTCATGTATGATAATTTATGAAGTTATCGAAATTTTGTGGAATTTTTGTTTATTCTTTCTTATTTTTTAGTTTTTATATTTTGTTTTTTTTTTATTTTTTTATTTTTAATTTCTTATTTTTTAATTTTTAATTTTTAATTTTTAATTTTTTATTTTTTATTTCTTTTTTTTTATTTATCTTTTTTTATTTACTTTAGTTTTAATTTTCATTTTTTAATTTTTTAATTTTTTATTTTTGGTTTTAAATTTTAAATTTTTAATTTTTTAATTTTTCATTTTAAACTTTTCATTTTTTAATTTTTAATTTTTGATTTTTTACTTTTTACTTTTTTATTTTTTTATTTTTTATTTATATTTTATATTTTATATTTTTTGTTTTATTTTTTATTTTTTATTTTTTATTTTCTATTTTTCCATGATTTTATGTTTTTTATTTTTTCAATTCTTACTTATTATGTTTTATTTTTTATTTTTTATTTTCAATTTTTAATGTTTAATTTTTATTTTTTATTTTTTATTTTTTTATGTTCTACGTTTTATTTTTTATTTTGTATTTTGTATTTTTTTATGTTTTTTTGTTGTTTATGTTGTTTATGTTGTTTTTTTTTAATTTCTTATTTATTATTTTTCATATTTTATTTTTTACATTTTAATTTTAATTTTTTATTTATTATTTTTTATTTCTTATTTCTTATTTTTTAATGTTTTTATGTTTTTATTTATTATTTATTATTTATTTTTATTTCTTTTTATTTTTTTATTTTCTATTTCTTATTTTTTTTTAATTTAAACTTTGGGTTGTAGCGACTACATGTATCATGTTGCCAGCCCCTTTTGTTAGCCTTAAGAATCGTTTGTAAGACTTTAAACATGAGGGAATGTGCCACCCTATTGATTACTATCTCACTCAACTATCCTCAATCAAGGTCATGGGTTCAAGCCCTTACGCTAGCATATTGCTTAAAACCCCAAGATTTTTTCTTTTTAATTATTTTTAAACCTTTTGATTTTCAATAGCTTTTAAAAGCTTTTTAAGAATTTTT
>JACYFF010031959.1:49708599-49726494 GCA_017589665.1 Selenicereus undatus | reverse complement strand
TTCTCATTTAATTTAAAATAAAAAGTAAAAATAATGAAAAAAATTCATGTTGCAAAGAAAAAGAGAGAAGAAAAGAAAAAACAGAGAAAAGAGAAGAGATTGAAGAAAATAAAAAAACGAATAAGTTGATTGGCATTGGACAGGTAAATCACTTGTGTTCCTTCTTTGTCAACTCATTTCCTACTTAACTTGTGGGGTATGTTTATTGAATTGTTGGGGTTTGGAGTGTTGGTGAGCATCGTGATTACATGGTGTCTTGTTTTTTCTCTCTAGTCACTTCGCTAAATAGCTCCACTTTGGCCAAATTCATTAGTCCACACCATTCAGTTAACCTTTGAGTTAACCTTTGAGCCCATACTACAACCCAAGTAAAGCCCTCTTTGACTGTTATGTACACATTGTATCTTAGTGGTTGGAGATTTTGAGAGTCTTGGCAAGCATATGGTAGTTTGCATCTTTATAATGAGTCTTAAGTAAACCTATGCCATATATTTCAAACGCATGAGTAGAAGTGGTCCACGATTTCTAAAATTGAGGTTTTACTAGTCCATTTGGCTTTACTCTATTCTGTGTGATTGCATGATGTGCTTTGTAGTTCTTTGGGTGTAACAAGTTTGATATTACACTTGAGGCCTTGTACTTCTTGGAAACATTCACCTTCTCCTAATTTTTCAAATGCCTTGTGTGCTATTTGGGGGTTGCCATTGATTGATACTATTACTTGTGATGTGGTATGAATTGCCCAACCTAAAGAGGTTATTATGCTTTCGAATTCTAAATGCATTTCCCCTATTCGATTTGTCTTGACTTTAGCTTTGCTTGGGGACAAGCAAAGATATAAGAATGGGGGAGTGCTAAATTTCATACTTGCATAAGATTATTTAAGTGTTTGGGAGTTATTTTAGGGGATTAATATATTTAGTTGTATGATTTGTGCCCCTATTTCTACTATTACGCTTGGGTTTTGCTTGTTTTAATAATTTATAGATTACAACCTTATGAGCCCTAGTTATATAAGTAGAACAATGAATTTCGAGACATTGTGCATTAAAGAAGGTAGCAAAAGAGGCCAAAAACAACCAATATGGACATATTGTGGTCAGCAGCATGATCCAGGAGGTTCTAGACCAAAGCAATAGCACAAAAAATTGAAAACAGAAAAACATAAGAGGACCATAGCCTCACCGTAGGGTGGCTACAGTCCTTGGGGTGCCCCACTATCAGTTTGTGGTGCTCCTCCTTCACCGTATCATCCATTTGTCTTCACGACTGTTCGTGTTCTAATCATTTTGGGTGTTAGCAACCTTAAGTTCAGTGATAAAAGCACCATTTTGCACCTTTCCTTGAGTATCATCTACCATCCATATTCACCTATTTTTCATCTGCCTTACGTCCACTGAGAAGTTGAAGAACAAGAAGACGAAGCAAGGATCGAGCAAGGTTAGAAAGCTTTTGGAAATGGATTGAAAGATCATCATCCGACCTGCCAGATTAAGCTTTTTTGTCTTCCCTTTTCCTTAACTTCTTTTAGTTTAAATTAAGAGTTTAGAGAAGTTTGCTTGTTGATTTCAACAATGAGCGAGTGGTTTTCTTTGTCTAAGGGTTGTTAAACCGAAATGATGTTGTTGATTTTGCTAGTTTGAACTCTTTACACTTTGAATCTTGTTTGGTTGTCTCAATTTATTCCTAGAGTTTCGATTCCTATTGTGAGATTTTTAACCAATTTCTTGCATGTATGTTAGATGCCCAATCGAAGTACTAAAAGGTGAAGATTGGTATTAAAAAAAATAAGATCAAACTTGGTCCAATAATTACTTGAGAAAGGAATGTGAATTGGGTGGTCTTGTGATATTCATGTTCTTAAACATGATTAAATTAAGATATAATGCGATTAGTATATAGTTTGATCAAGTTAAGTCACTCCATTTTCAAAGGAAGTTGTGAATTCTCTAACGCTATTGATCAATGTACGAGAATAACAAAATAAACCTAATGTTAATTAAATCATAAGATGAATGTCAAATTAAAGATAAACATGTTTGTATTTTATATAAGCCTTAATCTAAAGAACAATTAAGCAATTTCAATTGACTAAGATACTCTTGATTTAAAGATCAATTATGAGCTGTTGATTTATATTAATAGGAGGTTTTTCAATTCATATCTTATTGATTTTATCGTGGCATTTCTATATGGATGCCAAAACAAAAATATATATATGAAGTGTTATGACTCTATTATAACAGCATTGAACTTTCAAACAACAAAAATTAAGGCTAGCAAACTATAATTCATATACTATTGCTCTATTTTTAAAAAAAAAATCAAATCAAATCAAATGTCCAATAGTTAGAATATACTAACGCAACGTCAATTATAAACATTTGAGAATCTTGTTCGATAACTATTGGACTAAGACTATAAAGGACGTACCTTAAAACGGAAGCGAATAGGACGACTTGTTGCCTTTGTTCCACGAACTGTGCTCTTCGGTACACCGGCGGCTACTAGAGTCCCGGCAAGAATTCACGTCTCAAAACCCGTAAACTTTTGATGGTGGTAACCGTTTAGAGAGAGAGGTGTGCATAGGAGAGAGTAGACTACAAAAATTGTTTGTATTCTCTTCTTAATCTTCCTTTTCAATCTGTGTTATGAGGCACTAAGCTACATAACTGATTTCCTAAAAAATAGCTACGAAATCAACCTCATTAAGAGCCCTTATTAATTAGGGAATCCCATGTGGCCGTTAATTACATTTCAGTAATCAACACCCACCCGGCCACATAAGCCGTAACAAAATCTCTACAACAATGTTTTTCTTAAATGCATCATACCAGGAATGAGATGTGTGACCAAAAAGCAACCAGCAATATCTTGTTCACCATCAACTAACAAAATACTTTCAATAAACGACAACGCCCTAAACCATCCAAAACATCACCTGCAACATACATTGTCCCTTTATTCCCACTGATATATCGTATGATTATACTTCGAATATAATCGTTCAGGCTGATATGGTGAATATGCGATGGTTTTCCTTATCGACTCATAGTATTATATCTTAATGAGATTGCTTTCCTAATGTGTTTCACTGAGCTGTATAAATCTATAGCTCTTGGAATGCACATTAAAGTAGCGACATCCAAGTAAGACTTCACACCATAGCCCTAAGTCAAAGGGAATTGTCACACGAAACACCCACGTTTCGGGGATCACACAGTGACAAGGAAAGGAATCAGTTGTCACCCCACTAGGTCGACTTTAGCACACACAGTACGAAATGTGTTTCATGGTATAACTCCCACTGAGGCGAGCCTATCACTTTTTGTAAAAGCTCAGAAAATTCGTTGTGGAGAATCAAGGCCGGGATGGATCGACCTGGACCCGGGCCATGTCAAGGGAGTTTTGAATAACTATTTCACTCCAGAAAAAAAAAAAAACTTTGGGATTGACTCTTTTATGCTTTGATTTAGGTTGGTTTCAGTCAAATAACATTTTCTTTTTAGTATGTTATTTTCTATCGTAAACATCGC
This sequence comes from Selenicereus undatus, assembly GCA_017589665.1. Taxonomy (NCBI): domain Eukaryota; kingdom Viridiplantae; phylum Streptophyta; class Magnoliopsida; order Caryophyllales; family Cactaceae; genus Selenicereus; species Selenicereus undatus. The sequence goes on along the minus strand of JACYFF010031959.1, from coordinate 49,722,958 downwards.
TATTTTCGGACCAACCTTTCGTGATTTTCCATAGCTTTTTGACAAAAAAAAATGTATTTTTGGACCGATCATACATTTCTGGATCGACCCCCCTCCTTTTTTCCCCCCTTGGTCGTGTATATAAGAATAAAAAAAATAATTAACCTACTCCTAGAAGGGGTAGAACTCCCCACTCACCCCACTTCCCTCCCTCCCTCCCTCTTAAATTCAAAAATTTAACCTAAACTACCCACACCCACTCTCCCCATCTCACGCCTCACTCTCTCTCTCACGGCTCCCTTTTCACATCTTCCCTCTCTTTCTTCGTCCACCCTACAACCACCATCATAGACACCAAGCAACCACCAATCCGCCGCCATCTCTTTTGCTTTCAAAACAAAGGAAAAAGAGGAGAAGATAGAGCATGTTTGAAGAACTTCACCCTTCTCCTCTACTCTTTTGATTTTTGATCGTTGTTATTAAAATCACAAGGCTTAATTCAAGTCTAATGTTTTCTTTTAGCTTTCTCGGCATTAAATGTGAGTGAAGGCTGGCGTTGCCATTGAATTGAACTCAAAACCGATCCAAGCTATTTTGCCACGATGTTTTTAATATCGTTTTAATTTTTAGTTTTGGTAAAGAAGGGATTCTTTCGGCATGATTGGGTTTGGGTAAGGGTTTAATGATGTTGTTGAGAGTGGATAAATTTTTGGTGCACCAATACTGGGCAAAAACCGTGCATAAGATAGAGGAGGAAAAAAAATACTTAGATTCATCCCTGTTTTACCCTGACTTTGAAAGTTCGTGGGAATTAATCTAGTTGTTCAAAAATTCTAAAAATTTTATGGTGGATGGATTGGAATGTGAAAATTACGTGGGTTTTGAATCAAGTGAATCGGAGTTAAAATGAGGAACTTATGGCTGAAATACCGAACCTTGTAAAAATCAAGGCTGTTGGTGTAGGTTTCGGTTTTTTGAAGTTTTGACCTATTTGCTGTTCGATTTGGTAAAAACTCTAAACATGAAAGTTGTAGTACAAAAATTTATATTTTCAAGTTGTAGAAGAGGTTGATTTTTGGAAGTAGGGAGAAAAAGTTATGGATTTTGGAAGTGAGGTTAAAAACCTGTGTAAAAATTGGGAAGCTGAAACTGGGACTGTTATAACCACGGATTTGGGAAAATTCCCTAGGTCAGAATTGGTTGCTAAAAATTATGAAATTTATTGGGTGTGAACTTCTGGATGTAACCAAAATTCCCATTTTTAAATCGGACCATTTTGAGTATCATAGCCCAAGATACAATAAATTCTTCAAGGGACGGTAATGGGAAAACAGGCACTGACTGTTCTGAAATAACTAAGATTATGACCTAGTTCGGGACAGAACCGAGCCAAACCCTGAACACATAAAATGTAGGGGACGACTTAAGGTTTTGGGATCGACCTAGAATACTGAATTTGGACGCCGGAAACAAAAGTTATGGCTGCTGAAGGTCGCACCCAGAATCTAGCTAATTGACCCTTAACTTGGGTTAAGGATGGGTTGAACAAAAAAAAGTTAGAGAAATGTTATAAAAATATTTTGAGGACCAAAGATGTCCTAAATTAAATGCGGACTATACATGGGCCAGGTACGGACCAGGGAACCTATTGTTAAGTAACCGAGCCCGTAAACTGTACGGTAACCAGGTAACAATCATGCCCTAACCTTTTCCTGTGTGGCTCAACTGCAAATGTTTTGGAACGTGCGTAAGAATTTCTGGCTTTACTGTTCAAACTGAAGGAACACTGAATCATGAATTGAAAAATAAAGGCATGATGGAAACAGTGCGTTGTGTATGTTCTGGAAAAAAAATTTGAAACTTGTTATGTTAAGAAAGTCGAAACATAATGTGATTTCGAGTGGAGACATAAACTTTCATTGCGTTGCTATGGGAAAGGTGCTTGAAATTGAATGAACTGACTGTGCTATGTTGACTCCAGTAAGGAGTATGAACCTGTTAACTAAAAAGGACTGAAGGGGGCGAGTTTCATGTATTTGAATGAGTTGAAGTTCATAGCCTTCTCCGGGTAATAAGTGCATGCATGTGAGCGGCCACGCGCTCGGTTAAGACGTGGGCCAGGTTATCGGTAACCACCTGTGTTGGTGGTCGGCCAGGAGTAGTTAAGCGGTAACCGCTTGAGTAGCGGTAGGCCAGGAATGAGTTAAGCGGTTGTGCTGTGACAAGCGCAGGCCATGAGACCCACTGGGGTCGCTCCCCGAAAACCGAATTGAAACTGATGCATGTTGAACTGAACTGTGGAAGTGTGATTCTGAAAAGATAAGGAAGGAAGTGTGATAACGGCTTGTGTGCTTGAAAGATGTTTTGTTGTCCCTTCCCCTTAAAATGTTTTCAAAAGGAATTTGTGTGCATGTTTGACTATTAGGGGTGCTTGTTACTGAGTTTATCTCACGTATATAAAATGTTTTGTTTTCAAGTGATATGAGTAGGCCAGGGGCTAGGGATGTCAAATTAGTGTGAGGCACGAATGCTGCAAGACTATAAGTTAGGGTTGGATGGTGATGAATAGTTGTTATTACTAGTTATTTTCTTGGATTTGGTTGGATGTAATCTTCTTTGTATCGAAGATTGTCCCTTTCGTTTGTTTTATAAGACTCGGTATCTAGCCTGGTATTTCGAAGAAGGAGATACGGCGGTAACACCCTGCTAGGTTAACCCGTTGCCTTTGAGGCTGCTTGGCCTTAAACATGGAACTAGAAATATGGGGGTGTTACAAAGTGGTATCAGAGCCCAGGTTGACTAACTTGAAGCTCGCTTAAAAGGTGAAAAGAGTAATAATAATGTATAACCCAAAGTCTAGTGGACATAAGGACTACTCGGAGTGTGAGTGTACAATGGGAAGGGAATGTGTTTATGCATGTTTTTGCTTCTTATGTGTTGTATATGTCTGATATGGGCCTGTTATTGACTAGGATGAACAACGATCGACACTATGGGTGTATGAGACGGCAATGCCGCTACCAGAGGTTAGGAAAACTGCCTGGGGAGAGTTTGGAGAGCCAGCTAGAACGAGTGGAGATCTTCTTCTTTGCGAGATTAACTGAGGTTCCTAATGATTGTTTGAGGTTTGGCCAGAACCAAACCTTCTTTTTCCTCCTGACTATGTTAAGGGATCCTATGTGGCACTATAGGATCAACCAGTTACACCCAAAAAGGAGACCTATTGAAATTCTTGGGCGATGTTGTCTTTGTGAGTGGGAACCTATGGAAATGACCCTAAATGAATTGGTAGATTATCTCATAGACATAGGACCATACAAGGAACCACCCACCCCTGATTCTGAGGATGCAACCCTACCACCATCCCTTGCAGAGGACACTGAGGAGTCCGAAGATGATAGAGAACCAAGGGTTGAGGAATATAGGGAGGATAGTGAAGATAAGGGTGAATCAGAGGAAGACCCTGAAGAGGACCCCATGGAAGAGGAAGAACCCATGGAGGAAGATCCTGGCGAGGATCCCGAGGAGGATCCTTGGGAAGACCCTGAGGGAGACTCCGAGATCAGCGAAGGGCAACTAATGAGTGTTGAGGACTTAGAGGGAGACCAGGGAGAGGAAGAGAGGAATCACCCCGCCCAGGACAAGCAAGCCAGTAGCTCTAGGGAAGTAGAGCAAAGGATAAACTCCTTATGGGAAAGAGCCGAGCGCGAGGTGGGAATAAACTATTGGAAGCGAGGCAAGTGCGGCCGAATGTGTAGGGGCACCTGCCGATTGGATAACCCCAACCACTGAGAGCTGGAAGCCTTAGGAGGCTGTTTTCTTTTTCTTTGCCTTTTTTTTTCCTTTTCTTTCTTTCCTAGCACAAGTAATAGTAGCGTTGTTGTTTTTCTTTTGTTGTAATAAGGCCACTGTGGCTATTAGGATTAAGCATTGTGATGCAATGAAAATATTGATGTGGACCTGGATGCAAATTAAAAAAAAATCTCATGCAATGAAGTTGTTTTGATGATTTAAATCCCTATGTACTTGATTATCAAAGGTGTGTGCTACACAGATGTACTGCTGGTGTGATATGAGACACTTGAATTTGATTTAATGTGCTCTGAATGCGATGTTATGCTATAAACAGGTTCTGAGAACTGTTATACAATGCACTGGCATGTACTATGTTATTAGAACTTAGTAAAATATAGGATGTGAACTATTAGGAGAGGAACTAAACCTAAGTTATTTTCCCGAACAGGATGGCGGGAGACAACCACAACGATGAGTTGCAAACGGGACCTAACCCTACAACAAGGGTCCTTATGGACCCGGACGTCCCCATGACTGCCTTTAGAGAGCGGCCACATCAATGAGACCAACCCACCGTCGGGAGCAGAACTCACTAACTTGTTGCTGTTGGAAATGTTGCAAAAGCAAAGGGAGCAACTACGGCTCCAAAATGAGCAAATCCAAAGATTTATGGATGTTAAAGAGAAGAGAGTGGAAGAGGACAACTTGTACATGTTCAAACATTTCGCTAGCCATCACCCACCCATTTATGATGGCACCCCCGACCCCAAAACCTTCGAAGATTGGATTAGGGGGATGGAGAAGTTATTTGATGCACTCCAGTGCCCAGAGGATTGGAAGGTAGGATTCGCAGTGTTCTACCTAAAAGACAAGGTCGACCTTTGGTGGGGTACGGTGAGGGAGAGACAAAACGAGCCTGGGTTTGGATGGGGTAAGTTCAAGGAAATGCTTAAAGATCATTTCTACCCCACCTCCCTCCAAAAGGCTAAGGAGAACGAGTTTATACAACTGCAGCAAGGGACCATGAGCGTTCTTGAGTATGCCTCCAAGTTTATGGAGTTGTCACGTTTTGCCCCAGCCTTCGTAGCTGACGAAAAGCTGAAGATGAATAGATTTGAGGCCAAGCTGAATCCGACCATTAAGGAGAGAATGTCGGTGCGGCAATATGCCTCCTACGTTGACCTGTATGACACTACGGTCAACGTAGAAAGAGCAATAAAGGAGCGCAGTCATTACTTCAATGAACAGAGGGGTACCAAGAGGAAGGGAGATAATCGGGGAACCTTCTAGACGCAGGAGCAGAGCCATAGACCCATTGAGGGACAACACTCTGGTAGTCTCAACCGAGGGGACCAATATCCCAACACCCAGCCCAGGGTGGCCTGCAATGCTTGCGAAACCGGGGCATTTTGCCCGGGAATGCCAAAATATAAAGAGGTACTTTCGCTGTGGGAGCCACCTACACCAAGTGCGAGACTGCCCACTCCCTTCACCCCCTCCTGAGTAAGACCAAGGGCGAAGTCAAGGGCAGGGACAGAACCAAGGGTAGGGGCAGAACCCCAGTCATCATACCAAAGCAGGGGAGGGCAGGCGGGCCACCCCAGTAAGCAGTATCGAGCACCCCAATCGGCTCAGTCTCAACTCTCCAACCCACCTTCCCAGGACGGTGGAGGTCGAGTTTATGTGACTCGTAAGGAAGAAGCTGAGAATGCTCCAAATATGGTGACGGGTACATTTTCTTTCTTAACTCAGTCTGTAGAAGTCTTATTCGATTCGGGCGCCACACATTCCTTTATTTCTGCTAAACTAGTTAAGACCCTAAAACTAAACCCTACTCAAAAATCCTCCCTGCTATCTGTGATGCTCCCTGATGTGAAAACTGTGTCGTGTGAGGAGCTATATGAGGGTCATCATGTGAAAATGTATGAATATGAATTCCCAGCGAACCTGTATAAGTTTGAGTTGACGGACTTTGGGATTATCATGGGAATGGATTGGCTTTCTAGGTATCAAGCTCAAATGGACTGTTCTAAACAAAAGATCACCCTGAGAGGGCCTAATGGAGAAATGGTAGTGCATAGGGGCCAGAGGCCTAGAATGGGAATAAAGTTGGTGTCAGCGTTAAGAGCTCACAAGTTGTTGGGCAAGGGATGTGAAGGGTTCCTGAGTCACGCAGTCAAAACCAAGAGTGCGGGCCCTTCCTTAGAAGACATCCCTGTAGTGAGGGAATTCCCTGATGTATTCCCTAATGAAATTCCTAGAATGCCACCTCTTAGAGAGGTGGAGTTTTGCATAGAACTAACCCCCCGAGCCACCCCTATTTCCAAGGCACCTTATTGGATGGCGCCAGCTGAGCTTAAGGAATTGACGTCACAGTTGGAGGAACTTCTAGAGAAGGGTTACATCCGCCCTAGTACGTCTCCATGGGGAGCCCCGGTCTTATTTGTGAAGAAGAAGGATGGGACCTTGAGGTTGTGTATAGACTACCGGGAGTTAAATAAGATAACAGTTAAGAACCGTTATCCCCTACCCAGAGTAGACGACTTATTTGACCAACTTCGGGGCGCAGGAACCTTTTCCAAAATTGACCTCCGATCGGGGTACCATCAACTCCGAATCAAGGATAATGATATACCCAAAACGGCATTTCGTACCCGATACGGCCACTATGAGTTCGTAGTGATGTCGTTCGGCTTCACCAACGCACCAACGGGGTTTATGGGCCTTATAAACAGGGTCTTTAAACCCTACCTGGATAAATTTGTGGTGGTCTTTATTGACGACATTCTTATCTATTCGAGAACTCTGGATGAGCACACTCACCACCTACAAATAGCCCTGGAAGTGCTACGGGGAAACGAGTTGTATGCCAAATTCTTGAAGTGTGAGTTTTGGTTAGAGAAGTTTTCTGGGTTTAGCGGGGTTTTATCGTCGATTTGTACAAAGCTTTTCGAAGATCGCCACCCCGCTTACCAATTTGACTAGAAAGATCACCAAGTATGAGTGGACGGAAAAGTGTGAGGAAGCTTTTCAGGAGCTAAAGAAGCGACTCACGACTGCGCCGATACTAGCCCTACCTACTGTGGATCAGGATTTTGTGGTGTATAGCGATGCCTCCAGGAATGGATTGGGGTGTGTATTAATGCAAGATGGTCGTGTTATAACGTATGCCTCACGATAGTTGAAGACACATGAGCGGAGTTACCCGACCCATGATTTAGAATTAGCGGCGGTGGTATTCGATCTGAAAATCTGGAGACATTACTTGTATGGTGTTCGCTGTGAAGTGTTTACCGACCATCAAAGTCTGAAGTATCTATTCTCACAAAAGGATCTGAATCTGAGGCAGACCAGATGGCTCAAATTCCTAAAAGACTCTTACATCCATTTCCAGTACCACCTAGGAAAGGCCAATGTAGTGGCAGATGCACTGAGTCGTAGGCTGTACCCGACATCGAGTGGATTAATAGCGCTTTCGGATGATCTGTGTAAGGAATTTGGGAGGTTAGAGCTTAATGTAGTTACCCCAAGGGCTAAACCTACGCTTTACACCCTAGAGGTACAACCTACCCTCATAGAAGAAATCCGAACCGCGCCGGCCACCGACCCGCAGCTCGAGCGGATAAGAGATGAGATATTAGTAGGAAAAGCACCTGGGTTCGTAATCCATGAGGATGGTACCGTCCGATTCCACAATCGGGTGTGCGTTCTAGCCGTGGAGGAGTTGAAAAGGAAAATGCTGGACGAGGGGAACAATACTCCACACTCGATACACCCTGGGGGTAATAAGCTGTATAAGAACCTGAAGCAGATGTTCTGGTGGAGTAATATGAACCGGGAAGTAGCTGATTATGTGGCAAGGTGTCTGACCTGCCAACGAGTGAAGATAGAACATCAGCGACCGGCGGGACTTTTACAGCCGCTGGATATCCCTCAGTGGAAATGGGACTCCATATCTATAGATTTTGTCATAGGTTTGCCATTGACTCAACGAAAACATAATGCGATTTGGGTCATAGTGGATAGGCTAACAAAGTCAGTGCAGTTTGTTGCCATGCGAAACACATGGAGCTTGGATCAACTGGCTCGAGCATACCTCGAGGAGATAGTGCGGTTGCATGGGGTACCTAGTTCCATAGTATCAAATCGAGATACCTAATTCCAATCGGGATTCTGTCAGAAACTGCAGGAAGCATTCGGAATGTTGCTACGCTTTAGTACTGCGTTTCACCCTGCAACTGATGGCCAAATGGAATGTACCATCCAAACCTTGGAGGATATGCTGCGTGCTTGCGTTTTAGACTTTAAGGGCGCGTGGGACGAACAGCTAGCCCTGATTGAATTCTCTTGCAACAATAGTTACCACGCGAGCATTGGTATGGCCCCGTACGAGGCTTTGTATAGGAGAAAGTGCATAACCCCACTCTGTTGGCAGGAGATTGACGAGGCCTTGACTATGGGACTGGAGCTAATCCAAGCCACTACAGACAAAATAAAGTTAATTCAGGAACGAATAAGAGCTGCCCAAAGCCACCAGAAAAGTCATGTCGATCAGAGGCATAGACCCCTTGAATTCCAGGTTGGGGATCAGGTATTTCTTCGAGTTTCTCCAACCAAGGGTGTGGCAAGATTTGGGAAGGCAGGGAAGCTTAACCCGAGGTACATCGGACCGTATCTGGTTGTATAAAAGATTAGAGAGGTAGCCTACCGACTAGAGCTACCGACTGAACTCCAGAGGGTACATGATGTGTTCCACATGTCGCAGTTGCGCAAATATATCCCTGACCCCTTGCATGTCATTGAACCCGACCCTATACATCTTCAGGAAGACTTATCATATGAGGAACAGCCTGTTCGAATCCTGGATCAACGGGAAAAGCATCTTCGAAAAAATACGGTGCCCCTGGTGAAGGTCCTTTGGGCCAACCACGAGACGTCAGAAGCCACCTGGGAGCCGGAACAGGAGATGCGAGACAAGTACCCCCATTTGTTTCTGTGATCAGGTGTGTAGTGGTTTCGGGGACGAACCCTTCTAAGTGGAGTGAAATGCAAAACCCTGAGAATTCTGAGTCCGTCGGAAAGTCAGATTGATGGTGTCAGGGCGTCACAACCCAGTGAGGTTTCGAGGACGAAACCTTTCTAAGTGGGGTAGTACGTAAAACCCCAGAAAATTTGTCGTGGAGAATCAAGGTCAGGATGGACTGACCTGGACCCGGGTCATGTCAAGGGAGTTTTGAATAACTCTTTCGCTCCAAAAAAAAAAAAAACTTTGGATTGACTCTTTTATGTTTTGATTTAGGTTGGTTTCAGCCAAATAACATTTTCTTTTTAGTACGTTATTTTCAATCGTAAACATAGCTATTTTCGGACCAACCTTTCGTGATTTTCCATAGCTTTTTGAAAAAAAAATATATATTTTTGGACCGATCATGCATTTCTGGACCGAACCCCCTCCTTTTTCCCCCCTTGGCCGTGTATATAAGAAGAAAAAAAAAATAATTAACCTACTCCTAGAAGGGGTAGAACTCCCCACTCACCCCATTTCCCTCCCTCAATCTTAAATTTAAAAATTTTACCTAAACTACCCACACCCACTCTCCCCATTTCACACCTCACTCTCTCTCTCATGGATCCCTTTTCACATCCTCCCTCTCTTTCTTCCTCCACCCTAGAACCACCATCACATACACCAAGCAACCACCAAGCCACCACCATCTCTTTTGCTTTCAAAACAAAGGAAAAAGAGGAGAAGATAGAGCATGTTTGAAGCACTTCACCCTTCTCCTCTACTCTTTTGATTTTTGATCATTTTTGTTGAAATAACAAGGTTTAATTCAAGTCTCATGTTTTCTCTCAACTTTCTCGGCATTAAATGTGAGTGAAGGCGGCGTTCCCATCGAATTGAACTCGAAACCGATCCAAGGTATTTTGCCACGATGTTTTTAATATCGTTTTAATTTTTAGTTTTGGTAAAGAAGGGATTCTTTTGGCATGATTGGGTTTGGGTAAGGGTTTAATGATGTTGTCGAGAGTGGATAAATTTTTGGTGCACCAATACTGGGCAAAAACCGTGCATAAGAGAGAGGAGAAAAAAAAATACTCAGATTCATCTCTATTTTACCCTAACTTTGAAAGTTCGTGGGAATTAATCTAGTTGTTCCAAAATTCTAAAATTTTTATGGTGGATGGATTGGAATGTGAAAATTACGTGGGTTTTGAATCAAGTGAATCGGAGTTAAAATGAGGAACTTATGGCTGAAATACTGGACCCTGTAAAAATCAAGGCTGTTGGTGTAGGTTTTGGTTTTTTTAAAGTTTTGACCTAGTTACCGTTCGATTTGGTAAAAACTCTAAACATGAAAGTTGTAGTACAAAAAATTATCTTTCCAAGTCGGGGAACAGGTCGATTTTTGGAAGTAGGGAGAAAAAGTTATGGATTTTGGAAGTGAGGTTAAAAACCTGGGCAGAAACTGGGAAGCTGAAACTGGGATTGTTACAACCACGGATTTGGGAAAATTCCCTAGGTCAGAATTGGTTGCTAAAAATCATGAAATTTTTTGGGTGTGAACTTCTGGATGTAATAAAAATTCCTATTTTGGAATTAGACTATTTTGAGTAGCATAGCCCAAGATGCAATAAATTCTTCAAGGGACGATCATGGGAAAACAGTCACTGATAGTTCTGAAATAACTGAGATTATGACTTAGTTCGGGACAGAACTGGGCCAAACCCCAAACACAAAAAATGTAGGGGACGACTTAAGGTTTTGGGGATCGACCTAGACCACTGAATTTGGATGTCGAAAACAAAATTTATGGCTGCTGAAGATTGCACCCAGAATCTGGCTTATTGACCCTTAACTGGGGTTAAGGATGGGTTGAACAAAAAAAAGTTAGAGAAATGTTATAAAAAACATTTTGAGGACCAAAGATGTCCTAAATTAAATGTGGACTATACATGGGCCAGGTACGGACCAGGGAACCTATTGTTAAGTAACCGAGCCCGTAAACTGTACGGTAACCAGGTAACAATCATGCCCTAACCTTTCCCTGTGTTGCTCAACTGCGAATGTTTTGGAACGTGCGTAAGAATTTCTGGCTTTACTATTCAAACTGAAGGAACACTGAATCATGAATTGAAAAATAAAGGCATGATGGAAACAGTGCATTGTGTATGTTCTGAAAAAAAAAATTGAAACTTGCTATGTTAAGAAAGTCGAAACATAATGTGATTTCGAGTGGAGACATAAACTTTCATTGCGTTGCTATGGGAAAGGTGCTTGAAATCGAATGAACTAACTGTGCTACGTTGACTCCAGTAAGGAGTACGAACCTGTTAACTAAAAAGGACTGAATGGGGCGAGTTTCATGTATTTGAATGAGTTGAAGGTCATAGGCTTCCCCGGGTAATAAGTGCATGCATGTGAGCGGCCACGTGCTTGGTTAAGACGTGGGCTAGGTTATCAATAACCACCTGCGTTGGTGGTAGGCCAGGAGCAGTTAAGCGGCAACCGCTTGAGCAGTGGTAGGTCAGGAATGAGTTAAGCGGTTGCGCTGTGACAAGCGCAGGCCATGAGACCCACTAGGGTCGTTCCCCAAAAACCGAGTTGAAACTAATGCATGTTGAACTGAACTGTGGAAGTGTGATTCTGAAAAGATAACGAAGGAAGTGTGATAGCGGCTTGTGTGCTTGAAAGATGTTTTGCTGTCCCTTCCCCTTAAAATGTTTCCAAAAGGAATTTGTGTGCGTGTTTGACTATTAGGGGTGCTTGTTACTGAGTTTATCTCACGTTTATAAAATATTTTGTTTTTAGGTGATATGAGTAGGCCAGGGGCTGGGGATGTCAAATCAGTGTGAGGCACGAATGCTGCAAGACTATAAGTTAGGGTTGGATGGTGATGAACAGTAGTTATTACTAGTTGTTATTTTTTTGGATTTGGTTGGATGTAATCTTCTTTGTATCGAAGATTGTCCCTTTCGTTTGTTTTATAAGACTTAATATCTAGCCTAGTATTTCCAAGAAGGAGATACAGTGATAACACCCCGCTAGGTTGACCCACTGCCTTTAAGGCTGCTTGGCCTTAAACATGGAACTAGAAATTTGGGGGTGTTGCTCTTTTTATACCATGCAAATTACAAGTCTAGTTTCTCCTCAAAACTGACTCGAGTTACTAGGCTAACGTACTGAACGTAACCTCGATACTCAAAATTCAGCTATAGGCTTTGATATAAGGTTGTGTTATATCCGATTTACTCAAAATCCCATCTTAGACTTACTAAGGCAACTATTCCTCGACATCATTCGTACCACCAAAATACGATGATGATCAATATTGCACACCAAGTGCTAATATGATTAAGTCTTATCCTACCCACTACTTAAGCATTAGGGTTGATCATCCGTGTGACAAAATAATTAGAAGCCTAGTGATATTTAGATATGCCTAATCAAGCAACCAAAGTAAAATAATGAACACTTAACAAAAGAAACATCAGTCTTTATTATAAAAAAAAATGTTCATTACGTACATGTCCAAATAAACCAAGGTATCCCAACTAACTAAACTCTACGGAGACCTAAACTCATCATATGAGTTTTGAACACATCTTTAAAAGTAGGTTTAGTTAACGGATGCGCGATCATCTTATTAGTAGATAAATATTTTACAATGACTTCCTTTAACTTTATGACATCTCTTACAAAATGATAACGCCTCTTAATATGCTTGGCTTTCCTATGGAGGATCCTTAGCATATTGAATGGCGGCAGTGTTGTGCATTTCTACAGGATCATTAACTCTCGGAGTAAGATTGAGATCCTGGAAAAAAACTCCTTAGCCAAATCGCCTCCTGAGCGGCAAGGCAACAAGCAACATATTCCGCCTCCATAGTTGATAAAGCTATGCAATCTTACTTCTTGCTGCACCAAGATACGGCTCCCCCACCAAGAGTGAAGACATATCCAGAGGTAGACTTAGACTCATCTAAATCACCACCCCAGTCAGCATCAGAATATCCCTCAATTTTAGGTCCCCTCCTTGGTAGCAAAGTACCAAGTCAGTAGTCCCTCGAAGATAATGCATTATCCTTTTGACGGCTTGCCAATGAACAATTCCCGGGTTACTTTGGTAACGACTTACCAAACCAACCGCAAAACAAATATCAGGTCGTGTACATAACATGGCGTACATTAGGCTTCCAACAGCACTAGCGTATGGAACATTGCTCATTTTCTGTTTTTCATCATCTGTTGTTAGGCATTGTTCTAGACTCAAACTTAAACCCCTTTTAACTGGAGTATCAACAGGTTTGGAATAGTGCATCCAAAAACATTCTAAGACATTCTCAATGTATGCCTTCCGCCATAAACCAAGAAGTTTCCTAGGGCGGTCTTTGATTATTTCTACCCCTAGGACATACCTAGCTTCACCCATATCTTTCATCTCAAAGACAGAGGACAACTACGGCTTGGTGGCATTGATCATCTCCAAGTCACTTCCAGCAAGTAGAATGTCGTCGACATACAAAGTAAGAAACATAATTCCTACGTTTGTTTTCTTGACATATACACAGTGGTCTTCTGAAACTATGGTTAAGCCAAGCGTAGTGATGGTGTAAAGCTTGTCGAGAGTTCCAAATTTAACCACTACTTCGGTTATTAAATACTTTTTATAGCATAAGGAAGTAGAGATCGATCCACGAGGAAATATTGTTTTAAAAAGGCTAGCTTAATCCTAAATGATTTTACTAATCCAATTTACTAAATCTAATCTTAATAATTCTAAAATAATTAAAATCTAATGAAAAAAAATCTGGAAAAACACCCAAATGATGCTCCTAAATATTTTGGATTATATTTTGGAAAGAAAACAGTAAAAAGCTTTCCTAAATAATCTAGAAAAATAAAAATAGAATAGTAACTGAAATTCTAATTAAAAATCAAAACAGCAAATAATAATCAGAAAATAAATATTAAAAATGTCAAACAGTAACCTTAAATATTATTCTTCATGTATATAAGCTTATAACTCCTCAATTGTATCCAAATAATTTCAGAAAAATCAAATCAAAAAATCACCACAAAATATCAATGTAGAATATTAAATCTGAAATTAGAAATGAAATAATCTGCATAAATATAAATACGAAAATAATCAATAAAATTACCCTAATTCTAGGACACACTTTTCTGGACTTAACAATACCTAATAATCGTGAATTAATATTAAAAACGAAATTTTCAGAATTAATAACCTAAGAATCTACACATATCAATTTCGTAAAATAATTTTGAAAAATTATCAAATAACTTTCAAAAATTACGAAATTAAATATGGGCAGATTAGGACACTATATAAACTTTAGGAACTAATAGAAATTGAAAAAGAACATAAATAACTATTTTTAGTCTAATTTCTAACAAACCGGTAATTTAATACTAAAACTTAGTATAAATCAATCTAAAATTATAACCACTCTAAAAATCAAAGTCTAAACTATCTAAAATTACCTAGATACTCCTAAAAGACTATACTTTGGGGGGGAGGGGTCGATTGAAATTATATTGAAGCTAATAGAAATCGAA
>JACYFF010031959.1:49607081-49708589 GCA_017589665.1 Selenicereus undatus | reverse complement strand
GTGTAAAATATAATCAAAATAATTAATAAAACGATGCATGATTAATGACTTAACAAATGGCTTCATGGAATCTAAAGTACCACGCCCTTGAAGACTGTTTTAGACCATATATGGACTTTTTAATACGACAAACTTTGTCTTCTTGGCCTTTTCATATGAAACCAATCGGTTGGTACATATAAATCTCTTCCTGAAGATTCCCATTAAGGAAAGCAGTCTTGACATCCATTTTGAACAATTCTAAATCCAAATGGGCAACCAGTGCTAGAAGTAGGCGAATAGAAGCTAATCTCACCAATGGAGAAAAGGTTTCCTCATAGTCTACTCCCTTAACTTGGGTGTAGCCTTTCGCCACTAAACGAGCTTTGAACTTATCAAGTGATCCATCCGCCCAACGTTTTACCTTGAAAATCCATTTATTTCCAATGGCCTTTCATCCGGGAGGAAGATCAACAAGCTCCCAAACTTCATTTCTTGTCATTGAGTCCAACTCATTCCTCATGGCATCCATCCATTCTTTATGGTTTGGTGAATCTATAGCCTCTACATAAGAGGTTGACTCTTCTATATCCAAAGGCATACAGAAGAAATGTCCTCTTCAATTTGAAAAAAGCGTCGAGGAACTCTTCCGCGCTCACTCGTTCGAATTAACCTAAGACTCGATTGCATTGCCGGTTCAGGCTCAGGATCCCCCCCTTTGTCTTCGAGGTACAGAACCTTAAATAGGAGAAGGATCACTCCCACTAACCCCTTGGGGCATAGGTTTGTGAGAATGAGGTCTATCCTCATGTTCATCAACCAGAGATTGAGGACTTTTTTCGTTCTCTGGTTGAGTATCTTGAGCAGACAAGTCACCTTCAATAGGGGCGGTGGGTACTCTCCCACTATCCCTATCATCTGGGAAAAAAAAATTATCCTCGGTGACATGGTTAGTATACAAATCCTCCCCCTCACCGAGAGATAAGTCTCGTTGTAACTCATACAACTGTGAGTCCTTTTTGACTTCACCAATACTTGGGAACTCATCCTCTAGAAAGTTGACATTTCTGGAATCAACTTCCTTTATGCCACCATTGGGATGTTCTCCATACATTACATAACCTTTTGAATGTTTTGGTTATCGAATAAAGACAATCTTTGTGGCTCTTGGACCAAGCTTACCATGTTTATGAGTTGGGTTGTGCACATAGCCTACCGAATCCCACGGGCGCAAATGATCCAAATGAGGTTTTCTACCATTCCATAACTCAAACGGAGTAGTTGAAACACTCTTACTGGGCATAGGATTTAAGATGTATGTTGCCGTAAGCAACGCATCACCCCAAAAGGTAACTGGAAGATTAGCTTGAGCCATCATTGACCTGAGCATGTCA
This sequence comes from Selenicereus undatus, assembly GCA_017589665.1. Taxonomy (NCBI): domain Eukaryota; kingdom Viridiplantae; phylum Streptophyta; class Magnoliopsida; order Caryophyllales; family Cactaceae; genus Selenicereus; species Selenicereus undatus. The sequence continues at coordinate 49,707,216 of JACYFF010031959.1, read as the reverse complement.
AGTAATGTACGGTTCCTGCGCTCAGTAACACCATTTTGTTGAGGAGTGTAAGGAATCGTAAGATGTCTAGTTATACCCTTTTCCTCACAAAAACTTTTGAACATATCAATGAGATACTCACGATCACAATCGGTCTGAAGAGTCTTGACGCTTCATTCCAACTTGGTCTCCACTGCCGCTACAAAGCGTTTGAACACATCTAAAGCTTCATGATGATGTGATAATAGATACACATATTCATATCGTGAGAAATCGTCAATCAAAGTGAGAAAATAAACAGCACCATTACGTGCTTTTACATTCATAGGTCCGCAAATGTCGGAATGAATGAGTTCTAAGGAACTTAGTGCTCTAGAAGCCTTACCAAAAGGTTTCGTGGTCGCTTTACCGGCTAAACAAGGTTCACATCTAGGCAGCCTAACCTTAGTAAGCGACTATAAACCTTCTTTAGCTAGTCTAGCCATTCTATCTTGGCCAATATGACCAAGTTTAGCATGCCATACAACAGAGCCAGAATTTGAATCAACAGATGTAACAAAAACAAAAGACGTATTATTACTATAATAATGTTCATCCAAGTCCAAAACAAGAAAATCGTCTAATAAAGATGAATGGCCAAACAAATTGTCACCATACAAAATGTCCAAACCATAAGCTCGAGAGACAAAATGAAAACCTAATTTTATTAAAGAGACATAAGACACCAAGGAACATCGCACCCCTGGTGCATAGAGAGTGTCATGAAAAAACAACGAATTCCCTCCACGCAACTTGAGCCGATACGTTCCCACTCCTAGAACGTCTTCTGCAGTACCATTTCCAAGAGTTACACCTTGTAACCCCACCGGATAAGGGTAAAAGTCTACAAACCCGGCTCGATCTTAAACTGCGTGCTTGCTGACTCTCGAGTCTACAATCCAGTTACGAAAGGATTTAGCAACAAATGCATGGAAATAAACAAGCAGTTCACCAATAGGAAATGAAGAAGGTACCCGAGAAGGCTTGGGACAATCCCGAGCATAATGGCCCTTCTTCCTACAGTTGTAGCACGTCACACGTGCCATATTTTTCTCCACCTTGCCCTTGGCTTTTAGTTGCTTCTTAGCAATGCCACCTTTAGGGCCAAGTTTCTTCAAAGGATGAAGACTCTTCTTCTTCCCTCGTTTAAACTTGTTGCCCTTGGGCCTATCCACCCTAGCAACTAACGCTACAGGGGGAGGAGCACAGGCCTTCAAGTGCTCATCTTCCAACTCTAGGTGCTTGGTGATCTCAGCAAAAGTTTTGATGTTCTCATTGTGAGTCATCATGGTGATGAACGGTTTCCATCTATCATCCTAAGCAGGAAGTGCACGAAACACATTCATCCATTGTTCACGTTCGGAAATGTCCACACCAGTGGCTTTCAGGTCTCGTAGCATGGCCTGCAAAGTCCGGACATGCTCTGTTATATTTCGGCTTAAGTCTATTGTGTGAGTCATCCACTTAAGATGCAATGCACGTAGCCTCGTTTCCGAAGTTTGACTGTACTTGAAACAGATGTTATCCCACATTTCCTTAGTAGTAGGATAAATCTCAAACTCACCAATAAGATCGTCATGCATGCAATACAATCGTCATGCATGCAATACAACATAGTATAGCGTGTCGTACAATCTTTTTTGCACCATTCTTGGTACGCAACCAAGCTGGTCTGATACTCCTCAGTGGAAGTAATGTCCTTGTTATCTTTGTCCTTAGTCGCAGGGGCAGACATTGTGGCCGTCAGGTGTTCTAACACCTCACGCTCGTTCAGAAGAAACTGAATCTTCCAACGCCACATGTCGTAGTTGGACCCATCCAACTTTTCATTGGTGGACAAATCACCAATCATAGAAGTCTTAGAAGCCATATCTACAAATAAGATAATGGACATTAGGCATATCTCGCACATAATCAAAATGCCTCAAAACTATCATTCATGTCATATGTTCAAAAATTTCGCTAAACTCGTAATCATCACATATTAAATGAATCAAGAATTGAGAAAATTTGATTATTATTAACCCATAATGAACATATTTTCATGGATTAATGTTAATCATATTAACAATCAATATTTTAACATCACAAAGACGCTTAAAACTTATGCAAAACATAATTGCACAAACGAAATATAAAACTTATTTATATCAAGTTTAAATAAAAAGAACTAATCTTCCATCTTTAATTGAATACATAAAATGTATATATGTATTACTACAAATGCCAATATGTAAGCATAAAATTCACATTACCCACATATTTGTAACATAAACCTATAATTAAGAATTTAACAAATAAACTCTACCTTACAAATGAAACATATTTAATTACTTTTATACGAAACCTATTCATATATCATTTATATTCACTAGGCATGTATGAAATGATAAAGATTAAATAGTATGATACATAGTCATAGAGGAATTAAACTCAATAATTATCAAAATAAACAAACACATTAAATAGATAGCATGATTTTAAAACATATTACTAATCATGAACCTCAATCTGATTAAACTAATTAAACTCATGAACTTGATTTTAAACACATTACCAATCAAGTAGGGGTAGCCAACTACCTACTGTTAAAAGAAAGCTTAGAAGCTGAAACTAATGGCCAAAAAAAAAATTGTCCTTCGGGCCTGGTTAATCTCTCTCCTCGCCGCCTTTCTCCTTCGTTCTTCTGCCTTTGTTCTTCTCTCTTTCTCTACTCAAAAGAAAGGAGCGAGAGAGCCTAGTGGCGGCCATGGAAACCGAGCACCAAGTTTAGCCCCTCTCGACACCTGGTTTTCCCAATTGCCTCCACGGTGGCGCATCGTCACCGATACCCACATGATGAAAAACCACCACCCTCCTCCACAAAAAACTTAAATCTATCTACTCGGTACTCCTACGCTGAATCCACCGTCGCCATCACATAGATCGGACGACAGTGAACACAACGGTACTAAGCATGCCCCCTACGCGCCACTTAGGCAGTGGTGCGTGTACCCCACACGCCACCCCTTTGGGTTTTTCGAGGGTGTTTTGTGCCGAGTCTGGTAGATCGAGGTTCGTGGGGAGCGGATCGAGGAAGAAATGGACCAATCACTTATTTGTCGGTAGCGCGTGACACTCATGCGCCACCCTTCCCCGGCATGTTTTTCGAAAACTCCCCCCCCCCTTTTTTTTAAAATTATTTGTTTTTTTTTGTTTTGATCAGATTGATAGGGTTTTGATCAACTTGAGTGTTGTCAACCGGGCCGAGGGATGATTAGCAACAAAAAAAAAAAAACACAGAATGACATACTAATTCTGGGCATTCATGAGTAGACAAACTACTAACTTAAACAGTTTGGAGCATGTTTAGATTAAACACATTCAACCTAAATGATTCGGGAACAAAAACTAACAAGGTCGCTCTGATACCACTGTTGGATTAAGACTATAAAAGACGTACCTTAAAACGGAAGCGAATAGGACGACTTGTTGCCTTTGTTCCACGAACTGTGCTTTTCGGTACACTGGCGGCTACTAGAGTCCCGACAAGAATTTACGTCTCAAAACCCGTAAACTTTTGATAGTGGTAACCGTTTAGAGAGAGAGGTGTGGGTAGGAGAGAGTAGACTACAAAACTTATTTGTTTTCTCTTCTTAATCTTCCTTTTCAATCTGTATTATGAGACACTAAGCTACATAACTGATTTCCTAAAAAATAGCCAAGAAATCAGCCTCATTAAGAGCCCCATTAATTAGGGAATCCCATGTGGCTGTTAATTACATTTCAGTTATCAATAACAATCCTTTTAAGTGAGTTTGCTCCACAGCAAAAGAAAATGCTTTAACCTTAGCATGCTTTGATAATTAAAAGAATTTCAGATTACTGCACAGTCTAGAGAAAACAAAACCTATTTTATAAATTAGAAATAAGGCACAACTCATTCTTTAAAGTTCAAACCAAAACTTAAAAATTTTTGTACCTTTATTTATCTAATTTTGACTTGTAATAACTGCTTAATTTTTAATTTTATCTAATTTTATTCTATCATTTAAAAATGAGAAAAGTCAAAATATTATAATAATTTTCAATTTTTGCACATAATTTATGGAATTTGATACCTTTTATTTTATTTGTGTGTTTTTAGGGTCGGTTCAAACGAAGAAAACTGGATGAATAAAATTGCATACCGATGACCAAAGATTCTCGACTCGAATTACTTGGCCCACTCATCCGAGTCATGTGCCTGTGACCCTGTTCTGCCTCTGCGTGTCTCCCTCGCGTGGCTGCGGCCCCACTCGGATCACCCCTCTCGTCTTCTATCACTCTTTTTAGTGTAGCGGCTAACCGCGAAACTCCCATACCTGTTCCCCCTAGTTTAACTCCCATACCTGTTCCCCCTGGTTTCTTCTTCATGCTCTTTGTATTCCTTTAACACTCGAGTCACTTCATTTTTCGCCATCATCGCTTCAGGAAGAAGAAAGACAATTGGAGTACGAGGAAGAAGAAGGAAAGGAAAAGAAGAAGCACATTCCACTGACTTACCTGGACTTGACCGTGACGGCCATCGGCCGGAAATGTTCACCTCCGGCGACTACCGACGCGGGACCTCCGGCCACCTCTGTTTCGGGTGGAAGGCTGTTCCCAGTTCTTATTGCCCCTCAATTTGAGATTTGTGATTTAGGGTCGCAAACTGGGGTTTGTAAGTTGGAGCTTAATTCGAGAAATATAATGCAATTGATTGAGGGATTCAATCCGAAATTATCATCCATACTTAGGTAAGTTCTAATTGGTCGATGTTTGCATTTTTCCTTTGAAAAGCCACTATTTTATGAAAACTGCAATTATAAGACATGCATTTACATCCTATATAATTTTTTTTTTGAGCATTCTAGAACGCAAATGTTTGAGAAAACACGATTTTCATTGTAGTTTTACTTTTTAAAAAATAACTTCTACGATTATTATTGTTGTTGTTACCGTTTTTCGTTTTTGATAAGGATAAGTTCTAAAGTTGAGACTGCTCCTATTGATGAATAAATCCTTCACAGATAAGTTGCTTTGGAGGTTTGCTGATGTAATACTTTGGAAGACTCCTCCTAGAAGGTAGCTCAAGGGTTGGGAGAACCCAAACTCTATATAAATCCCACATCAATCCCCCATATGACCGATGAGGGACTCAAGTCTCATACCTTGCAACTGGACTATAACAATCCACCACACTCCGCAACCATCATCCAGACGGCTTCGCTTTGCTTTGGCAATTATGTAGCCATTTTCTCTTTTGAGATGGCTTCACTGTCTTGCAAGGGTAGCCATTTCCTCGTGTAGCCCTTTCCGAGGACTTCAGCTGCAGAGACATGATGTTGGCTCTGATACCAATTGATATAGGACTTTGGAAGAACCCATCCCAAAAGCTAGCTCAAGAGTTGGGAGAACGCCTTTATAAACCACACTTTCTATCCCTCACATGACCAATGCAAGATTCAAGTCCTATACCTTGCAATTGTATTGTAACATTTGCAGGAGGGGAGGGGCGCTTTGGAAAAATGTGGTCAAGGTGAAATGCAAGGTCAATAATTTTGGTTGGTGGAGCAAGAAGAGTCTTTAGTGCATACAGGTCAAGGTGAAATATAGGGTCTATAATTTGGCGGATTGAAATCTATTATAGGAGGCTTGGACTAGTTCATATTTTAGTGCATGGGTCAATGGTCTTCTTTCAGCTTGATATATGGTGCGAGGATCAACCTCTCAAGGTTCAATTTCAAAATCTCTTTAGGAGGGTATGTTTAAAAGAGGCAAATGTGCAAGTCATGGTGCCTTGGAATAGTGACCACTTGAATTTAGCATGCTTAGGAAGGGGAGAAGGTGTTCAGTCTTTTGGCTTTGCTAGCTTATGTGAAGGTTGCTCTTGAGGGCAGTGATGAGATTGTATGTCCGGAAGACTGGACAAGCATTTTATTGGGTTTCGAGAATGAGATTTATGATGAGTCAGCTTATCTTGATTTCCTTACCAAGGCCATCTAGAAGTCCAAGGATTTTCCCAAAGCTTGATTATTCGTTCAGTTGGCCACCCAAAGAAAAGATTCCCATAGAGGATGTGCTTAAAAGGAAAAATTTTAACTTGGCAAGTGGGTGCCCTTGCCCCTTAAGGAGGAATATATGCTAAACCACCTTCTTCATTGGCCAGCCTCACTCTTTTCTCCTGCATTTGTGTCTTACCACCTTGGATAAGGTTGTAGGATATAACTACCAAATGGCATAGATGTGTTGGTGAATTGGCGAAAAAGGTTAAAGGAGATTTGTGTTCTTGGAGTTGTCACATGATTCTCTTAGCTAATTGGTGATAAGGATTCAAAATGTAGTTCTAGTTACAATACCACGTAATTGCTCTAAGAGTCGCATATCGTGGTTATGGCTGGGTGGAAACACTGTATGCGCAGTTTCAAGACCTTTTTGATACAGCCATTTTGTTGTGGAATGGTCACATTTTTAATCCATGGCTTGGTGGATTACTTGTAGGGAAAGGAATAGTACCATTTTTGAGGGGAAGGCTATGCTCTATCAATAATTCATGCCATGTCTCTCTCCTGGATAAGGTTATCCAAGAGCCCGAGGGCATGATGATTTCCTTTTGTACATGTGTGACATTCTCTTGGTGTCGTGTTGATATAGTTTTTGGCTACTAAAAAATAAAATAAAATCATGATTGTTCATAAGATAGATATATACATTTCATTAGTCATTTGTGGAGTGTGTGTGTCTCTTACTCTATATAAGTCAACCAAAAACTTGTTAATTTGTCAAGTTCTGTTTTCAGTTTAGATATTATTTCTAATGGCATCTTGGTCCTTTACCTTTGACCCATCCCTCTTATCCATAGCTTGCTATCCATTATTGACTTGTGTGTTTCCTCACCGACAATTGACGTGGGTCAATTTTTTTTGTAAAGAAGCTTTTGGAGAAGGCACAAGAAGAAGATTTATGGGACGCTGGGAATCCTTGGAAGTGGATATCTCCTATACAAATTGTATGATTATCAGAAAAGGCGGATCTCTGAATTGGAAAGAGAACTTGCAGCAGAGCGAGAAAATGATGAACGAATCAAGGCTCAGTAAGATTTCTTTTCCTATCTCTATATTCAATTTCTGGGAATGGAGTTGTTCTTGGCTTCTAATGCTATATTTTTCACTGAATCTGCTAGAATGCAAGAGCATTTTGAGACCATTCAAAGAATAGCTGATACAACAACATTGCCCCATGCCATGAATTTCCTGTGCAGTAGGATAAATGAAGAGTTAAACCTTTCGGTGTTGACAGAGAGTCTGAAACAAGGAAAGAATACATTAACACTTCAGGAGAAACTTGAATTATGGGATAGACTCAAAGTACTGAGTATGTTGTCATTTGCGCACACTTTAATTTGTTAAACTTTATACTTTTGGGAATTCCTTCTGATTTCTGAACTCTAGCATTGCTTTTCTAGGTTTCACAAAAATGGTGTCATCATTGTGGGCAATGACAGTGCTAAACTTATTTGTTAGAGTACAAGTTAATATACTGGGACGACATCTTTACATTGATATTGCTAAAAGTCTTGAGAGCTCCCCTTTGCCTGTAAGTGCTCTTTACTTTCTTTTTTGACGCCCTAATATCTGTGTTGTTCAATAGTATTTCCTATATGATGCATGGTTCTTGATATATTTAATTTGATCTAATGCCAATGTTGCCCAGCAAACGAAACTACCTACTCAGTGCATCAAGCTCATTGTCTTGTCTTGATGTGTATAGACTTAGCCTGTACTTCTGGGAAAGTTGGTCCCATGAAGCACTTTGAAATGAATTAGCGACAACTTAATGCCAAGGAAAGCTAGAGTATGATAATCAGATATAATCTAAAATCTAGCACAATTTAATTTGTGGCTTTTTTTAAAAATGGGGAACAAGGAAAAAGCAGTGATATATTTGTTATCATGCGAGTAACCTGAGGAATGGATGCTAAAAAGTCATCCTGCGAAGAGGTTTAATCACAACCCAAAAATAGACTATCCTCAAAATCATTTGCATCCTCAAATGTAGAGAAATAAAGAACTCCTCCAAAAAGATTAAAATCTTGAGTCATTTGTCCTTGAAGTGGTCCAGAGGGCATTAATTATGGCCTAGAAATAAAGCAGAAGGGTTGGGGGGGGGGGGGGAAGGAGATGAAGGAAGGAGGAGCGAGGGGAATGAAGAAAGCAGCATAGAAGGAGCTATAAAATCTTCAATTATGTTGGGGCACTGCCTGATTGCCGTTATCATTATGGCGCATCCCCTGAGGATGGACTAGCCTTGAAAGGTGTGGATTTATTATGATCTTGAAAATTATTTGAATAAGTCATTAAAAACTGGATAGAGTGACATCAACTCTCTTTAATCTTTGGAAGGAGCTAAATTATGCAAATAGCTCTGGTCTAGATAAAAAGGATATACAGTAACAACAATTTTTTTTTTTTTAATAACATTACAGGGAGCTACACTAGACATACAACTCTGAATAAATAAAAGTACAAGTGTGAGAACAATTATGAGGACTCAATACTGTTTGTACCAAAAAAAAGATTTAGATCCTTAATCTCTATTTTACAACTATCTGCATTCTAGTGATGTTTGCATATATATATATATATATATATGATAAGTTCTGTTGTTATTCTACTATAATTTTGTATGAAGGTGAAGTTGGCCATGAAGTTGAAACAATCTTGAGATAAGCTTTCTTGGAACTTCATGATACCTATCCCTATGTCCATATAAGCATGGGAAAAAAATAGTGGTAGATTTTTTGAATGCATTTTCCTTACATGGTTATACACACGAGGGTGTTTAAGTTTAATGTCTCAAAGTAGGTGTCTTTATGCAACCCGTGAAATGCATGTGAAACCAGTGCCTTTAAGTGTTTGTCCCAAAGAGTTTGAATGGTATCACATACCGTCCTTATAGGTAACATTGGCCTTATGAAGTACACACCAATGAATGAATACTTGTTGTCGTTCATCACGTGGGAAGCGGGAGCATAAGTTTCAAAAGATAGATTATATGAGCAAAGCCTGAAGAAGTCGATGACAGAATACACATTAACTTCTACCGTAAGCACATGCCCAAGCCTTGTTAACAATGTTGAAATTGAAGACTTAACTGAATACATGGCATCCTTGTGTCATTCCAGCTAAGCACATGTCCTTATGCAAACGTTGAGAGATCAAAATTAGTTTGAGTTGAGGTTGAGCCTCTACAGTTCAAGCTCTTCTTGTCAATCATTCTGCAGGCTTGGCTCACGAGCTTCTTGTGCATCAAAATTTCTGCTTGAGGCTTGGCTCTCCTAAGTTTAGAAGACTTTGCCTTTGCCAGCCAATACTACGTTTCTCCCGCTAGTCCTATCAAGAATTCAGGCTTTTCTTTTTGGGAATTTTGTATTGTTGGAGTCAAGTTCCCAATTGTGCTGTTAAGTTGACTTTTTTGGATTTTGTAGGATGACATTGTTTAAGAGATCTGGAAGACATGATATTTTCGTAGTTGCCCCTTCTTTACATGGTGACCCTTGGTGTCTTGTTGATACTAGTTGTTGATTACTTATTGATGGGTAAAAAAGCCCCTTTCCATTCTCCCACTAGTTCTAACTACTATTATGAAACCACAGTTATCAAATTCTAGTATTGAAATGATAAACTAAAATGAATTTTAAGTGTTAGCAGGAGCAAAATGTGTACCTAAAGTATCTGATGAGAACATCACAAGCATAAACACTGCAAGGGACAGGGGATGATCCAATTGGGAAAAGGAGAAATGGCATGATGATTATCTAGATGAGTTAAGATTTGGAAGGGTGATGAGCAAAGGGGTCTTTTTGGTTCATTTGTGGAATTTAGCTTATGAGATGGGATCATATTTCAAGCTAGTACATGATTATCTTTTTTGTTGTTTTCTTTGGGGTTTGCATATACTCATTTAAAGGTTAGGAGCTGATTGAGCTAAACCTTTTGAAATTTATGCTGAGCTAGCTTGCAAGACCTCACAATTTTGGCTGCTCGATTCCAGTCCTACCCCTATTCTTAAGTCAATCTTAGCACACTTAATAATCAGTATAAAATATACGATCATTATTCAAAACCTGTTCTTTTGCATTCAGTATCTCATGGTGCTAGGACATTATAATCCAATCACAAGTAAGCTACTTGAGCTCTAATGCCTTTGAAAGACTTGAACATATTCATGTGTATCCATGCTCACAACTATTCATCATTCTTGACTGCTTCATAGGTACAAGCTCTCTATGAGCACTAGCCTTTGCAAGTGCCAGGATTTGGCAAAGTAAAAGCCCATTGACCTATCTTGCTGTTCTATCCATCTCCAGAATGTCTGATTCTTTGGCACAGATGTCTCTGCAGCAGATAGGTACAAGACACTTGTAGGAACTATTGGAAAACTTTCATCTTTTCAACACCTTAAAGTAATTCTTTCCAGCCCAAGATATTGGTAAAGCGTAAACAACAAAGACAATAGTAGACTGTGATAATTCACTTCAATAAACAAAAAATTCATGGGCATGCATGATGATGGAGTTGATTGCCAGTATTCATTTATTTAATGCAAAGGCGTGATTATTGTTTAATTCTAGGTGATCATTGCTAAAGAATTTATCGAGTTGCTCGGTACACATACTTGAAGCTTATTTGAAACCTTTTGAATCACCAATAAGCCACAATGATAGTGGCTTTTCAGAATCGAGTCCGTGAAAATTCAGCTCTAGATTTTGTTTTCATGAAGCATTGGGCTGGATACTGAGGGCAGCTTCAGTGGGTGTTGAACTTGCTCTACCCTCCCCCAACCAAAAAAAAGAACAAAAGTGAAGGACACATTAGATGGGATGGATTAGAGGATTTCTAGCTTCTCTCATTTTGAGGAAAATGCTTTGGTTGATTTTGAGTTGTCTCTTGAGTTGTGTTTAAAAAAGCGCATAAAAACGCGTGCCCCTAGGCTCACAAAAGGCCGAAGCCCAACATGTTGCGCCTTGCAAGAGGTCAAGCCCGATCCATTCTTTAAGCCCGCAAAAGCCCGTGTTTTTTTGCGCTTCAGATCGATGATCAAAACGACCCAAGCCCGTGCTTTTGGAAAAAGATCGTGGGAGAGAGAAAAGGGAACGCACGCACACCATGGAAAAACACAAATACTTTTAGATTGACTCTTACCTTTGCTATATTATTCAATTTTGGGTAGAAACCCTTATCTAATTGCATGCAATTGCTTTGAATATAGACTAAATTGAAGAACTCTAATTTAGAAATCCTAATTTTTGGTTGGAGGTTTGGATGTAGTTGAAGGCTTGTATAGTGTCCTACTAATGACATAGCTGACTAATCTTTTCCTATACTTTTTCGGCGGCTGATCTACGTCGAATTCTCTCTCTCTAGATGAGAAATGCCACCAACGCCAATAATATGCAAAGAAGGATTAAAGAATATAGTTCCATTACATCCTATTATGCTGTCAAATATTGTTTCCTTTTTTTTTTCCCTCTCCTTCCTAAAATATATTCAGGATTGATGAATCCAATATAAGATACTATAGTATGATCTGTTGTGATTTCTAATCACTTGATTAATGCTGTCATCTAACTTATTTGTCAACAATATGATTTGGAAATGATTTTTTTTGGAGTAAACGTGCGCCTCGTGTCCAAAAAGCCCGTGCCTTCGTCTCAAAGCCTATGTTTGGGGCATGGGACCCTTTGCACTGTTGTACACCTCGAGCTTTTTTGATCTAATCCCTTGAGTATGTCACCTCACAAGGAACACAAATAAATAATATTGGGAAATGCACCTATTGATGAGTTGATGAGATTTATTCAGGTGATAAAATTCTGGATTATTACAAGCTAACTTGGATGAAAGAACGAACTTGTTGATGTCCAGTCTAATTGCAAAACTCTTGACTAACGCAAAAGTGTAGAACCCCCCCCCCCCCTTTTTCTTGGGCCCGTTGAGGGCAAAGTCCAATTTTTGGTAACCATCAACTAGACGAACCTTGGTCTATTCGGATCCACAATAAGGTTTAACTTGAAGGCTACTCCATCCCTGTGAGGGAGGTCCACATGTATACTCTTCCTTTGAGGCCCTGGTAGATTTGGTAGTAACCAATGAATTAGCGGTTTAAGGTCCAATGCTCTTTTAGTGGCCTTGGAAATATGAAGTGCTCAATAATGTCCAAGATTTAGTCTCTGTAGTGTCGTCGTTGCCCATTACCTTCATCTCTTTAGCTAGTTAGGTTTTCTTCGGCTTTGAAAGGTTCTAGCTTTGCCTAGAAGTTATCCATCCCACACTTCAAGCTCTAAACTCCTCGATTGCTTTGCTTTGAGGCTTAAGCTTCTCAATGTGAGCTTTATCCTTCTTTTGACCCTCCTTTTCTAGTGAGAATTTTGCCCAACGCCTTTCTCCAAGGCCTTGTGCATGATGTTCATGTAGTGGTCATGCTCAAAGACATCCCTTAGGATACCCTTGAAGGCTAAATGAAGAATTTGGTGGGAAGAAGGAATTGAAGAAGAAAGGTATCAAACACCTCCATTTACCCTCTTTTGCTCAGAGTTGGCTGTTTGTTTGGGCTTCTACTTCCATCAACATGGATTGACATGAGGATGGACAAAGTCAGGGTGAGGCATGCTTAGTTTTAAAAGGCGTGAGGTGCACTTAGACTGTAGGGTCCCAAACTGCAAAGCGCGAGGCTAAGGCACACACATCATGGATGCGAGACGCATTTCTATGTAAAATTTTTTAAAAGTCTTCACATTGTACAAAGCCTATTTTGCATAAACAAGTTAGATGAATGCTTTAAATAGGTGATTAGACATCAATATAACTACTAACGCTGTAAATAACCTTAAGATATGTTATCTTATCATCGTAGTTTCCCAATGCACACACTTACCATACAAGCATAACTCACCTTTTAGCTCCCAAGGAAGGAGAATGAAAAAAAAGGTAAATGTAAGGCTAAGAAAAAGTAGAAAAATGGGGAAGATATAGCCTTGTATCCTTGAGGCGCACCCCATTCCCTTCAAGGCGCTGACGTGGCAGCCTCACGCTGAGGCATGCAACGGACCTTTTTAAACTAAGGAGGCATGTAATGTGAAATTTGACATTTAGAAGTTCTGGAGAGTAATAAAGAAAGGAAGAACCTGAAAGGACTTGATTTTTTTTTTTTTTGGGGGGGGGGGGGTTGACCTACTACAAAGTAAAGGGGCATTAGAGAAGCAAAGCAGGGGCTATTTGATAGGTTAGCACTATGGTCTCTATGCTTTGTTTGACCTTGTGGCTCCAAAAGTTCTTTCACAGTCAAGAGTTTCTGCCAAAGGCTTTATGATTGCTGGAAATTGTCTTGATTTCCTGCAAAGGCCATTTGGAAGTCTAAAGCTCCCATAAAAGCATGCTTTTTTGCTTCAGTGGCCACTAAATAGAAGATCCCCATGGAGGACATGCTTAAAAGAAGAGACTTTGATGGGGCTAAGGGTCTTTTTTGTTCCTTGAGGAGGAGATGATGGTGAATGATATGTTTATTCATTGCCATTGAGTTTTGCCACTTTGACATTTGTTTCTTTTGTTGACGTGTGTTAGCTGGTTCTAGCCTTATCTGGCAAAGATGTGGTGGTGGCTTGGAGATGAAGAATGAAGAAGAGTTTGACTTTTGGTGTTTGGAAGATGATTCCTTCGGCCATTTGGTAGTGTGCTTGAAAGGAAAGGAATCATCGGATTTTTGACGGCAAAGAGTTCTCCTATCAAGATTTCTAGCTCTACTTTTTGAAAATATTGTATAGTTGGAGTCATGTGCTTGATGGTGACAGAATCTCAAGTCCTTTTGGATTTTGTAGGTAATATTATGCATAAGAGCTTGTGGAGATAATGCCTTAATGCCTTTGCAATCGCCCCTTTTGTACATTTCGAGTGGTATCCTCCTTGGTGTCTAATGCAATTTTTTGGTTAGCCTTTTGAAAAAGGCTTTTATTCTTTGTCTTTGCCTCAGTGGTTGTATCACTCATTTTAAGAGGGTGGGCTTTTGGGTCAAACCCAGCTTTCATTTTTGTCTCTTTTTTTTTCTTTTAAAATTTCATCCACTTGGTTGACTTTATTAATATAAACAAAGGCTGAAGTGCAAGTCAATCATAGTTAATGTTGTCCGCTATATATCATTAAAGTGGTCAATTGGAGGTAAAAAAGGGGTAGTTATCTTTGCCCATAGGACAATGTCCTTGACCTGCGAATATACCTATCCTCTGGAAGTTCTGCACTTTTCAATGTGGAGGACACTAGCAGAAAGTGACAGTATATCTTGTGGTACTGCTCCATCCCTTGAGGACTTTGTTCGTGGTATGTGTCACTTTTGGATGGAAACTGCTCAGTACCTGCTAATGTAGCTTTTCCTGGGTCTGATTTGTTGCTCTTTCATGTAGGTATTGTAGTTCTTTCTGTGAGCATTGCCTTTGCATATTTGTGGTTGTATTTGTTTTTAGTCCGTTTTCTTTTTTTTAATGTGTAACTTGCCTTGTGCTTTATGTGAATCTTTTGAACCCCACTCCTATGGGGTGGATGACAAGGAAGAATTACTTTTGCAAGTCCATTTAAAGTTACTTACACACACGCAGGAGGAAGGCACTCTCATTGATCATAACGATGAGCAGAAGTTCTTATCAATTGCTGATTTTCTTGCTAGCCATAGCCTGCCTGCTCTGATCAACAATATGCATGCTGCTGCTGCAGAAAGCTTGAAAAGGTTACTATCTTTTTTCATCCATTAACTTTGCTCTCTGAAGATACTTGAAAATAATATTTTTGGTAGCCTTGACTCATGAGGGGCTACAGTTGTGGATATTTGATGTTTGAGACCATGCCAAGGTGGGTTTGCTTTTTGCTGATTATCCAGCAACCTATGTTTACTTGCAATATAATTGCAGACCAAGGGCCAAACAAAATGATTTTATCCTGATTACCAATGTTTCTCTTTCCAATTCTTAATAATAACACCAGTCACAAATCCCCCCCCCCCCCCAAAAAAAATGTAACTTATGTCTTCCTCGAGGACATTCGTCCTCTTGGGGTTCTTTTGGCTTCTGTCAGCTGCATATTTGAAGAGTATGTTCCTTTTCTAGGAGGTCGCATGTAACAACACCAAAGCAAACCAATATCTTGCCTCAGTGGGTTCCTCTCTCTTCATTCTTTTTTCTTTTTTTCCTTGTGGGGTGTTTGAGGGGATGTTAAATGTATGCAAATTGTTCCCCCTGAATTATAGACAAAAGGTTGCTTCTGGTGGACCCTAGGTTTAAAGAACAATGGATGGCATACTACCGTTCAACTGAAAGTAGAATACAATGTGTTTATGCAGTCTTCCTCTTCTACTATAATCTAAATTGAAAAAATTGCCAGAAAGTGTCTTTCTTTTGCTGTGACATCCTCTTAGAGATGCTCAAGTCTGTGTAGAGATACATTTTATTCAAACGTATGTGTTTGCAGCCATTAGTGTCATAATTTTTAAACGCATAAGAGTGGAATGGCCTTAAAACCTACTACTTCAGGGCTTTTTAGGTACTTGGCTTGAACCCTAGAGTTTGTTGCTTCTGCAATCACCCATGACTTGCATAGAAAGGGCTCTTATTACTTGGATTGAAGATCATGAGAACCTGGAATGCTATCAAATTTAGAAGTTGTGAGAGATTTTAGGTGTTAGTGTGGGATATCCCCTAATCGGTCTGTAGAGGGACAAGAGGCCATGCTGCCTATGACAGGGTTCAAGTTCTGCTCAATGACTTTTTCATACTGTGGATGAACACTTTGACAGTTTCCAGTAGTGTACAGAATTTTTAGTTGTTTACTGAAGGTAAATTGCATGCTTTTGTAAACAAAGAGTTCTTGCTTGTGGAGATTTGTGGTATTTCAGAAGTTTGCCTTATATAATATTGTAATTTGCATGAAAATTAGAGTATTTGATGATTTCCGGTTCTCCTAAAATCTTCTTAACCACTCCTTACCATCTCTGGAAATGGAGAATGAAATGCAGTCTCTTAGGTATGAACATATTTTGGAGTTCATCAACGTATTCTTGCCTTAAACGTATGAAACTTTAGGAGATCTATATGTAGTCATCTTAATTGTTCAATCAATATCTTATGAAGATGCACTTCAATAACAGGGGTTAAACATACTAAAGTTGATCTCAATATGCTATTTAAGTTAATATTGAATTCAAATATCACTATTGTGCTGCTGGGTTAAGTATTCTATAAGGACCTAAAGTCTGGATAACAGTCTGTTAAGGACCCCGTGTAAAAATAGCTTCCTATCAAGGGCCTAAATTATACTTGCCAAGCAAAAAAGTGCAAATATAGATGGCAAAAGAAAGGAAAACAGCAAGAGAAATCATTAACTTGCCCAGCCAAAGCATTGTGGTTTCAGCTAAATAAAAACATTGCTCTCTTGTCAGTTAAATAATTAATGGGAAAGCTAAACCCAAAGTGCCCCAATTTTTACAGAGTTTAGAAGAGGAAGAATAAAAGAAGACAATTTATATTGAAAGAAAAGCAAAAAAGATAACCAATAAGCATAACACATATTGATTTCTTAACCTAATTATGGGCGTAATTTTAACACTATTCATTTATAATTATTAATGCTGTCAATAAAGAAAGAAATTGTTACAATCGCTACAACTTTGTAATAGATAATAACTTTATTATTTTTTAAAAATTTAATGAATATTAATATATCCACAATTATTTAAAATCTAATTTGCATTCGTTAAGTTATTAGATCTTTCACTATTTGCCTTTTATGTTAACAATCTTCATTTTCATAGGCATCCTGTGCATATGATAGGTGTTCTTAAGGTTTCTAATCATCTGATAATGCTGAATTGCTTTAATTTGTAAAGACAAGAAGTTGGTAGGGTTAATACTGTTATTCTGAAAAATGCTTATGATTACCTGCAGCTTATAAACATCTTATTTCCCTTTGTTTTTTGTTGTTTTTTGGGGGGACTTTTATTGATTGTTTTTATGTTTTTTTAATTTACTTTTTTCCCCTCCCAGTGCTTGTACCGGATATTTGGTCAGAAAGTGTACTTAAGGTCTTTGATGGCTTGTTATTTTTACTTTGGGTCCTTATTGGACAGTTATGTAAGATTTGAGGTCCTTACCAAGTCGTTAACTCTTGTGCAGCAAGCAGCTCAAGGATGCCTTCACTTCCTCTACACTCCAAGAGACTGTTATGCAAATACTGGACACGTTCATGAGCATGGGAAGACCTTGTCACTGGATCGAGTACATAATGCCAGAATGTGCTAAATTGCCCAGTCTCAGCCCATCGTCCAGCGCTAAAGACTTAATTCCTGCTGATTTATCCAAATTTGAACAACTTAAGACCGAGACGCAAGCAGTTCTCTCAAGGTACTCTCCTGCAAATGTTTGCTATCCTGTTTTTGGGTTGGCTGCTAGTCATTTGAGTCTTTGTTTTGGCTTCTGAGTCCCCACATCAGTTTAGTGTTTTCAAGCATGGTGATTGCAATTTCTTGCTATTTAGATACGTTCCATCATGATGAAGGTATTCTATCACACGACATTGGGATTTGGGACATGTTAATATTTGTGAAGAATTGACAAACTTGTAGCGATCCCACTAGAGTGTGATCTACGGTGGTTAAGATGCAAACAACCTTGGCGTGACTGGTGTGCTGCCGGAGAGGTGGTTTCTAAGAGGGGCATGAAAACGGTTTTGGGTGTGTTAATACTAGAATTTGCAATGAAGATGACCAATGCTCAACTTATCTTAAACTTAGTTTGTCTTCCTAATTTAGAGGTTCAACTACAATGGTTTCGCTGTTAACTGTTCTCTGTTCTAGAATATTTCTAGATGTCTAGGGCTTCAATATCCAGTTACTTTTGAAGGGGAGCCTTGGAGCAACGGTAAGGTTGTCTCCGTGTGACCAAAAGGTCACGGGTTCGAGCCGTGGAATCAGCCACTGACAAAGTCAGGTTAGGCTGCTTACAATTCACCCCTTGGGGTGCAGCCCTTCCTCGGACCCCTTCCTCGGACCCTGCATGAATGCGGGATGCTTGTGCACCGGGTTGCCCTTTTGATGGGCTTCCGTACACATGACTTGCACTCTTTGATCATGAAACTGGACAATTCATTTATCCTCAAGGATAAAGGTGGTGAGACATAGGATTTTCTGTGGTAGTTATCTACAAGTTCTAAAGAGAGATATCCCTGGTCGAGATGGCCGAACTTCTGACTAATATAGTTGCTCGTGTTCATTTTCTGCAGTGATGAGTTCAGAAATGTTGTTGAAGTCTCGCTAAGAACAGTGGCAGATGCATTAGTGAAGGAAGTGCTTGATCAGTCTGGAGTGGGCACTCCCTCTTCAGGGACACCCTTGGTCAAGCTTGATCAGTCTGGAGTGGGCACTCCCTCTTCAGGGACACCCTTGGTCAAACTTCTACCGCGGGTCGTACAAATGAGCCGGCTACTACTTGATGAACCTACTAGGAACCAGTTGGTCCAAATGATCGGAAATATACATGAGGTTGACTTGTTCTTCACAATCCTTTATGCAAGCACCTCGACTGTATAACCAATGTTTTAGTTTGTACCCTGAAAATGTCTGGAGGACACATGGATGAACAATTGAATCTGATCATGTGGCAATTGCGAATTTGTGGGGAAAAAAAAATTCGGAGGAAGAAAGGGGGAAAGATATGGATGGACATTTTTATTTTTTGTACCACTGGACATTCCTCTTGCCTGAATGTAATCAGCGGTGAGAGCATGGTGCAGAGTCCAAGGTCTGGTGCTGCTTTACAAAGGCGCTTCTCTAGTTTGTACATGTAGTCCAAATTGATGGATTTCTTTGAAACTTAAAACGAACTGATTTTGTAGATGTTACTCGATCAGGACCGATTTATTTATTCAGTAGGGGGCATAGATTAGGAAAAAGAAATTGTGGTTAAAGGACCGTTGATTTGTATGCTGGAAGTCACTGTGGAACTTGTAGATTGCTAGTTCTTGTACATTAGTTGATGTTGGAGTATTGATGTGTAGGACTGGAGGTTGCGTAGGATGGAGTTATGCTGTATGATAGCCTCTGAGATCTGGTGTCACTACGCATAAATTGCTTGTATGGGCTCGTTTTGGTGGTATTATTGATGATTTGTATACTGGAGGTATGTTGGATTCTGTGGATTGGGTTTGTGCTCATATCGAATTTGGGCAATTAACAAAATGGGTGCAAATTGATTTTGATTGGAAAATGATACGTTGGGTAAGAAATGACAAATTTCAAACTTGAAGTTCGATTAGTTCAACGTTTTCAACATTTATGCTATTTTTAAATTTTGTGTATCGTTTCAAGTGTTATTGGCTAATTTAAGGACTATTACCTTGAGTGTAATGTTGGGAAAGCATCGCAATAGATAATATCAGAAAATGGCTAAAAAGGAAGGGTCAAGAAGACCTAGCGCGCACATTCTCTCTCATACTTTATAATTTTTTAGACTATTGAGGTGTAATGCTTGGAATTTTAAGGAACTATATCTTTGAAATTGAAATAATTGCCACGTTAAACTATTGGTTAGCTGAATTTTGGGGGAACATTCATTTTTCACTTTAGGCATAGTATCCAGAACTTTTCGTATTTGCATATTTTACCCAAACTCTTACAAGCTTTCAAAATATTTATTTTGTGCATGTGATATCTATCTCATAAGTCTTACTTTAGGCCATATTTTAATTGGTATCAAATCCACTGGATAAAAAAAAACTAATTAATTGTAATGCTTGAATTATCATCTGTTTGTCCTACTCCAAATTATTAACATATTGTGCTAGCACAAAGGGATCTGCTTCATTAGCGCCTTAGTTTAACTATATCACTAATATAATTTTACAATTAAAATTGAATTGCAAAAAATTAAGATTGAAATTAAGGAGATGGAGAAACTATTGTTATTAGTGCATTTGTCATCAATCAACAAGGTTAGATATAGTGAATTTTAGCATAAATATCATTTCCGAAAACAAAAATCCTTTTACTTTGTAAAATATGCAAGTTGAAAAAGAAGAATAAAAATCATATGAAAAATCAACAAAACAAAGCAGAAAAATTAGAGAAAGAAGAAGAGAAAGAGGATGGAATATAAACAATACAATCTTGAAGAATTATAACATGTGTTTGATAAAAAGTAAAATTTAGAGTGAAGTTAAATAAGATAATGGTAGCCATTATTGATAAACAAGGAATATTAAGTGATGATAACAAAGATGCAAATACTGTTCATGTAGAAGAAGAAATACACCAACAAATGAACCTTATTAATGGGAAGAATTAGAGGCTATACCTCTAGAAGAGGTTAAAGTTTGATTGGTTTCAGAAAGTGAAATTAATGAAGCTAGAGTTGAAGTCAACATTGATGAATTGTAGTTCAATATGGTTAATAACATAGTTGCAAAAGTTGAAAAGTTTGGTGGGTCATCGAGAAAAAAACACTTTTTTTTTCACGAGAGCTAGATATGTCCTACTCGATCGAACAAATAATTTTTCTTTGGGTTCATCCCAAGGAAAACAACTTCATTAGAAAAAATGAGCATGAGTCATGACCCCTATTAGCCAAACATGTTGTATTCTAATATTGATGGTACCCATGATAGAGAATAAATATTTGAATATTAGAAAAGATGAATGAACAACGTTCTAAATTTGAATACTACTTGGATTGTTGGAAATTTCTTAAATTATAGAATATAGTTTTTCTAGCATTGTAGCTAACTGATATGATTCACTAGACGAGGAAGGTAAGAACATGTTATTAATGATGGAAACACCAATTGCTATGTAAAAAAAAAATGTAAAGAAATTGAAATTGAATTTAACGTAGCTAAACTTGATTATGTAGAAAAAGCTACAAAATGGCAAAGAAAAACTAATAATATAGGACATGAAGAATCCACAAAATTATATCACTGAGTTTAGACATTATTACAAAATTGGGCATTATGAAACCAACATTGCTATATTTTATGACAAATTCCTTTTCCAATCAATTTCATAATCAATGAAACTACATGTTTTGGGAAAGCAAACATTTATCACTAATGCCATTACTATTAGAAAAAGTCTCTCATTTTAGTAGAATTCTTATGGATACTTTGGAATTTCATATAAAGAGTAGACCACATTTTGGGTTGTTGTTTTTTTGCCTATTTAATAGTGCAAGGATTCAACATTTTAGAATTACACATGAATTACTTGAGGTGTCCTTATGATGTTCAAGCAAGAATAACTACTTGCGTAATGAAAATGGTTCAACGACTCATGTACAACTTGTGTTGGCTACTATAACCATTATTCCTATGATATTTTGAAATCATGGACTACTGTGGTCTTCTTCCCTGATATATATGGACTTATGGTGTTAGATTTCGAGCAAAATTCAGTCCCTCCAAATGATCTCATGATGAAAGTTTGGAAATATAGGATGGTAGCTTACCCCATATAAATCTTTGATCCTAAGTATCCATTCTTTCAAGGTTAACTAAGTTTCGAAAGTGTATCTTTGAAAGAATCCATTGGATTTGCATATCTCTTGATGGACCAGTAAGAATCCCTAAAAACAAAAGTCTACATATTGAATTACATTGCACGTTGATCGAATATGAATAGAAAGGCCAAACCAGCTATTATCTTGTTCAATTAATTGATCTAGGTGACCTTGATGACTAATGACAAGAGTGGTTTCTAGAATGACAAGGAATCGCTAGTAATCCTACTCTAGTAACAATCATGATTTTTACAATATTTATCATCACACGTGGGATTAATGAACGAGGAAAGATACTAATGCATTGTGAAAAAAATTACTTTCATTTGTGGATAATTAACTTTTTAGTACCTTGACATAAGTGTCATTGATTTTTTCGGGCCTCGTTTTTGACTTAATTTTTAGTACACTAAGCATGTTGTTGCTACCTTCCGAGTGACTGTTTTAATTTTTTAATACCTCCCGTACTATTTCCTTTTTCACTTTTGGCTCAAAACTTTTGGAAATTACAGAAAGAACCTAGAATTGGGTAAAACATGCAAATAAGCTATTTTAAAGATTTTTTTTTCCAGGAAATATACTTGTTTTAAACGATTAAACTTCTTATAATGGCTTCATTGGTACTCATTATCACAAGCTACTATTCATATCATAAATATTATTTTTTTGGTGGTTGTAGGCTCACCATGCTTAGAAAAATAATTAAAGCTTAATTAGAGAGTTTTGACTATTACCTGAACTTAGTCAGTATTGGACCCTGGTGTTCCTTTAACTTCCAGTTTACAGAGATTGTTAATTTCAATCACACCTTCCCTCGACAGGCACAACACAGAACTGTTTTGTTTCCGACGTCGGACCGTAGTCACTAATCAAGTTCTTTATATTTTAAAGAATAGTGGAACTTTAATTAAGAAATTATAATATTTAAAACATAAGGTTCGATTGAATAACGTCCCTATTGAGAAACCTCTTTTATTGAAAGCTTGAAAGTGGAAATATCACAATGTAAAGATTGAGGAGGGATTTAAGCTACTAAGATCATTAGAGATGCTTGCTCATAGAGAAATGGAAATTTTCGACTTCTCTTTTATTCAAGTATGCTCAAATGACCGTGTCCTTTCTCAGTACTCAACCTTTCCTTTTATAGATAGGATGGGGGTACATAGGATGCCATGAAGGCTACAGTACACATTGATATTTTCACATGGCTACATCTTTCTGCACATGGTTACAGTAGACAACATTATTTTACTGACTTGACATTGGACAAAATAGTACAATAGTGGTGCAACCACTTTTCAGAGTCTTTTACTGTTGACAAGACTAGTCATCCATATTGATAATCTGCATGCCTTTATCTCCAGTAATGTCTTCCAGTCCATCATTATCTAGATAACCATCAAAATCTTCATCAAGTTGAAGTTGCTCTGGATTCCATTTTTCAAATAATTCATGAAGATGTTTCTTTCCTTTTTTCGACAAAAAATTTCCAACCCCAACATCAAAGAGATAATCAAAGACGTCTTCTAAAGTAGCTCCCTCTACCTTCATATATTTGCTAAAATCATTATGATAAGTGAAAGTAGTGTTCCCGCAATACATTAGTGTTCTTTCTTGTTCAATTAATACCCACGTTTGATGATAAATGTTGTAAAAACTGATGACTCTTACTAAAGCAGGATCACTGACTAACTATTGCCGTTCCGAAAACCATTCTTGTTGTTGATCAATAGGATTATCTAAATCAATTATTTGAACAAGATAATGGGTTGGTTTGACTTTTCCATTTTCATATTCAATTATGCGTACCTCCACTTATAGGCATATATTGTATGAAATTTTTGTTGGACCATCAGGAGATGTGAGAACCCAGTGGATCCTTCTGAACATGCATTGTTGAAATTTAGTTAGGCTTGAGAAAAATGCATTAACTTTGGATATAGGATTTTCATGAGGTAAACCACCATTCCATATTCCCAGGCTTTCACGATGGTGTCATCTGGAGAGATTGAATTTGCTGAAAAACTAACACCACCAACTCCAGATCTATCGGAAAAGTAGATTGTTGTATTATAAGATTCCCAAATATTATAGGAATAATTATAATAGTAGTCGATGCAGCCCGCATACCACTCATCGAATCATTTGTCATGAACACGAGAACTTATTTTTTGCTAGATATCATAAGGACACCTTAGGTAATTAATCCGGGCTAAATCTTTGGGCTGTTAGGTAGGCAGAAGACAACAGACCAAAATGTGATCTATTTTTTATATGGAATTCTAAAATATCCATAAGGATTTTACTAGAAGGAGAAACCCATTCTAGCAGTAATGACATTTCATTTTGGATTTTCTCCTTTTCGTGTAGGAGTTCTGCTATAATGATCACCATTGGCGAGTTCTCGAGTTAAACTATTTGCCAGAGAGTTCTTCGATCCCTGTATATGTTTAATAGAGAAGAAAAACTGGTTAAGCCATGATGACCAACGCAGGAGGTTCCCTTGCACTTGCATATTTGATAAATTCTTTTTCACAAAACCAAGTATTCCTTTGCAATCAGTTCGAATAAGAAAAGGTTTTGTAGCTAAAAATATTAAGAAATTTTCAGTTTCCCTTATGACTATAAGGATTTCTTTTTCCATCGTAGGATAGCTACATTCTGCTTTATTAAAACTTCCACTCCAATATTTGCAGAGCTTTTCTCTGTCTTTGATTTTAAGTACTGCACTCTAGTGTTCATTGCTTCCATTTGTCTCAATAATTAAATTATCTCCTTCATTAAGCAAGTTAAGAACAAGAAGATTTTTACACATCTTTTTGAAGTTTTAAACAATCTTTGAATCACTGATAGTGCATGGCCAACTTATTTCTTTCTTGAGTTTCTGCTGCAATAGTTTTCTTAATTTATATAGATTTTTAATGAAATCTTAAGCATAGGTAAGGCATCCAAGAAACCTTTCTAATTGCTTCCTATCTTCAATCTTTTTAGAGAAATTTTCTATTTTTTCTAGAATATGCTTTTGTAGGATTATTTGTCCAGCTCTTATTTCTAGTCCTAAGAACTCGATTTCTTATCAATGCATCTTTGGGTGACAACTAGGACATCATCATTGTGTTGTTCTATGGTTCTTGAAAAGATAAGGATATTATCAATGTAAACTAGGTAGTAGTGATTATGGTATTTAAAGATGTTATCCATTCTTCTTTGGAATATTTAAGGTACATTTTTAAGGTTGAATGACATTACTATCCACTCGTAATGTCCTTGAGGGGCACTAAAAGTAGTTAAAGGAATGCTTTATTCATCCATTTTTATCTGCAAGTATCAGCTTTTGCAATCTATTGTCAAGAATCAAGAGGCTCCTCGAATTCTATTAAAAAGGACTGTTTTGTTAGGAATATAATAACCATCAGAGATAGTATTATCATTAAGCTTTTTGTAATTGATGATCATTCTAGGATTTTTTCTTTTTTCTTCAGCATGATTTCTTACCATGAAAGTCGGACTGGTTAGAGGACTTTTACTATTTTTGATTAATCATTTATCTTGAAGTTCTTTGATTTGTTCATCAAATTCTTGGATATCTTGGTGTATATATACCGTTTGTTTGACTTGGATAATGGTGTTGAGATTTAATAAAATGATTATCAGAGTAGAATTCTTTGCATAATTGTTATTGTTGTTCAGCAATCTGCACTTTAATAGATAACTCAAATAGTGACATTGTTAGTGATATCTCACGTTGTGCAGGCATTACCCACTCACTACGTTGGTTGCGTGTAAACTCAATCTTTTGATGAGTGTAAGCCTTGCTTAATTTTTCAATAGGAACTAAGCGACTATTGAGTGTAAATATTATTTGATTTATGGTCTGTGTGAATGGAGACTATAATATCTGAAAATTATTTCCAATAATCATATCATGAGAGGGTTGATCAGTAGCCCATACAACTAATATAATGCATTGAACTCCTCCTAATTCTGTGGATAACCCTTCGATGACTTTGTTGTGGCTCATAATATATTATCAGCTATCCGTACTTGTAAAGGATTTTTGGCTCTTTTCCACATAAATTATGGAGATAACAATCTTTTTCCAAAGCATATAGAACAACCGGTATCTATGCAGACACACAATTCATATTTGTTATGTCCCTCTAAACATACATTTATTGGGATATACATGCCATTAGAATTTGTGTTGGTGACTTCATAGCATATTTCCATAGTCATATTTTTAACAAATTCATCCTCATAGATTTGCTCACTAACAACTCTTGTTTTGTACCAAATGAGTTTCCTATCTAGATTCATACTTCGGTTTACACCGTGTCTTGCAGATTCGAAACTCATTCTACTAATTTCACTGGTCATGCTAATTGTATCATCTTCTATAAGTTCTTCTTTAGCTGATGAAGACCCTTCTCCCCATGATCTTGTACTCATGCCTCTTAATAGTTGGGGTTTAATGCTGAATTTACTATTCTCATAAATTTTTATTACATTTTTCTTATTAATTTTTGTGGGATTGGCAAAGCTCAATATCCATGACCAATCAATCTTTATCTCCTATGGATTAGATTTTATCATATGTATTTTTTGCATAGGGGTAAGACTTTCAAATTTCTCTGCCTCTATTATAGTTATCTTAGTATTTGGATCTATAGTATTATCTAATTTGTAGATTATTTTTCAAAATATCGTCAGTGGATATCCTCCTTTTTTCATGTCCATTCCAACTGTTTTTATATTAAGGGATAGGAAGTCTTTGAAAAATTCATCTTTTAGGCTTACATAATATCTAGGTCGACAATTGAATTCTATGATCCATTACATAAATTAGTCTTAATCCTTGTGATAATTTGATTATTAAATTTGATATGCCTAATATCATAGAGCAAAGCATAAAGATCAATATATTTGCCATAATATTGTAATGAAATGATTTGTACTTGGACACTTCCGACGTGGATATACTTGTACTTTCTCTCTTTGTTATGCGGTTATGCCTAAGGATGTTTTCCCAATTAATGAGATTAACTTCTCCCATGTCATACTCACAATCTTTAATCTCTAGATCTCCTTCCGTCATTTCACATATGTACTTTGTCTTTAATTGAAAGATGAATTTTTTTATAGGCCATATCTTTTTGAATTATAGGAAGGACCCAATCTCCTTGGACTTCTTCGTTTTTATTATCTACAACAAATTATTTTCGTTGAAGATCACAAAGACTAATTGAACTAGTTTCCATCATATGACTGGTTTCTTCTTAATCACTTTTTTCATATTCGTCTTCTATTACGATCTGAACAATTCCCTTCTTGTTTTTCAGGGCTAGATCTAATGCTTCTTCCTCGCTAAGTTCAAAATAGTCTAGACTACCCAAAGTGTCAATAAGCTTGTCATTCTTCCTATTTTTGCATTGTTTGCAATGACCTATTTCTCCATATGCCCAACACTTACAGTTGTTTTTCTTAGCTGGAGAATAAGCAACTTTCCTTAAAAATCTTCCTTTTTTAGGGCTTGCTTTGTTATAATAGTTTCTTTTATATTTCTCTCCCCTTTGCCTGCCAAGGTTTTTTTCTTATAAAATTTTCTTTTCCTTCTCCTTTCAGGTTCTTTTCCCTATTGGTAAGGAGAATCTCAACAAGCTAAAAACTGTTTCTTAATTTCCTTTTTCTTTTGAAGATCGAAACATTAATAAATGACTCATTTTCTAAAATAAGAGATTCTTGAACCAAGGGTATCAATGACATATGCTTTCTCAAGCTATGAAATACTTTTAATTAATTTTGAAATTTATCGGATATGACAATTTGTCATAGAACATACAAAGATCGGTTTCATTATACCCAATTTTGTAATAATATTGACTAAATTCAGCAATATAGCTTTCTAGATATCTTATATCCCCACAACTCTATATTATTAATCTTTCTTTGTCATTATCTAGGTTTTTCTTGTGAATCAAGTTTAGCCCTGATAAACTTAGTTTTGGTTTCCTTACATAAATTTTTGAACACTACAGATGGTGTTTCCATCATTCTTAATACATTTTTACCGTCTTCATTTCATGAACCATACTAGTAAGCTATAGTGCTAGAAAAACTGTGCTAGATGTAATTTAAGAAATTTACAGTAGTCCATGTAGTATTTAATTCAAGACACTATTCATTCCTCTTTTCCCGTGCTCAAATATTTCTACTCTATTACGAGCTCCATCGATGTTTAAGATGTATTCTGTTTAGCTAATTGGGGTAAGTCCAATTTCTTCAAAGGTCATAGTTTTCCTTGGAATAAACCCAAAGAAAAAATTGGTTGTTCGTCCTACTAAAACATATCTAGGTCTCATAAAATGAGTATTTCTTCTAGAAGGTTCACTAAATTCTTTAGGTTTAGGAACAACACTGTGAACTAAATTGTACTCAATTTCATCCACGTTAAGTTCTTCTCTAACCTCGTTAATCTCATCATCAAATACCATTTTACCGTATTTTTCTTATCTAATTTCTTCTAAAGGTACAGCATTAAGATCTTCTAACTTAATTAGGTTCATCTGCTGTTATATTTTTTCTTCTAACTGGACATTATTTGTTTCTTCATTATCATCAGATAATATGTCTTGTTTATCAACTATTGTGCCCATGATTTTGTTTAATTCTTCTGGGTTTTGTTCTTTTTCAAACACATTATGTAGTTATTCAAGATTATATTACTTACACTCCATCTTGTTCTTCCTTTTATGTCTTTTCAGATGATTTTTTAGTTGATTTTTCTCCTACTTCTTTTTGAATTTTTATATCATGCAAAGGAAATGAATTTTTATTTTTAAGATTTTGGAAAGGATATTTATGCTGAGATGGAGTATTAATAGTTAGATCAGATTTTCCACTATGTCTAAGTTCATTGATTAAAGAAGGATGGATTACTGACAATTGCTTCTTTAAATCCTTAACTTCAGTTTTAATTTTTACTAATTCGGCTTGTATTTCCAAAACTATATCAGTGATATATTTTAATAGAGGTGCCACTAAAGTGATTCCTTCTGGTGAGTGAACAACAAGTGAATAATTAGGAGCAGGGCAAGTAGATGATGATTCAATCATTAAATATGATTAATTAGTATTAATTAATCATTAATTCGCTTAATAATCTTAATTATTTTTGATCACATGGGTCTAATACCTATTGAAAGAGAGTCTCGAGTAGTACTAATGAGAGAAAATACACATGCACAAATTTAAAATTTTCAAAAGTAAGTTTTTAATTATTGCAGTGAAAAATGCAAATGTCAAAAGTTTAGGGGTCAAGAAAATACAAAGGGTACCTAAAAATTCGGTATACAAACTTTGAGGTACTTATATATTCTCCCCAAAAACTTAGGCCTTGAATTATTAACATCACATATGTAGGGGTACCTGAGGATGAACTTCCCTTCATTTGTCATAATGAATTCAGCAAGTATATGAAGGTGGAAGGAGTTGTTTTAGAGGATGTTTGTGATTATCTCTTTGATATTGGGTTTGGAAAATTCTTATCAAAGAAAGGAAAAAGATATATACATATGATTTGTTTGAAAAATGGGTTCCTAAACATCTAGAATAACCATTTAGTGTCTTAATATGGATGACTAGTCTTGTTAGCATTTACTGTCTTGTAAAACTTGTTTGAAAAATGGGATCCTAAACATCACATATGTTGGGGGACTTGAAGATTTTGATCATTATCCTGATAATAATGAATCGAAAGACATTATTGGAGACAAAAGAATGCAGAATCTTAATATGGATGACTAGTCTTGTTAGCATTTAGTGTCTTGTAAAACTTGTTTCACCTGTATTATATTGTTAGTGTGTCAAGTCAGTCTAATAATATAGGCTAAGATAGTCATGTGAGAGTGTTTTCTAACAATGTGTGTACTGTAGCCATTAAGACATCCTATGTGTCCCATCTCCTCTATAGGAGGAGAAGTTCAGTAATGTAAAGGGACACGATCATTTGAGCATATTTGAGCAAAAGTAATGTAGTGTTTCTGCATTTCTCTATGAATAAGCATATCTAATGATCTTAGTTATTTAAATTTCTTTTCACATCTTTCCATTGTAAGATTTCCAATTTGAAGCTTTCAATCAAAAATGTTTCACAGCAGGAGGCGTTATTCAATCTAACCTCATCTCTTAAATATTATAATTTCTTGATTTAAAGATCCACCATCCTTAAAATATTAAGACTTAATTAGGGATTACGGTCTGAGGTTGGAAATAAAACGAATCTGATATAAAAAAGGTGTCATTAAGATTCGTGATTTCTGTAAACTAGAAGTTAGAGAAACGCTAGGGTCCAGCATTAACTAAGTTCAGGTAATGGTCAAAACTCTCCAATTAAAGCTTTATTATTTTGCTAAGCATGGTGCCCATATAATCATAAAAATATAATATTTACGATACAAATAGTATATCAGATAGGACTGGTAAAATCGTTATAAGAAGTTTAATCATTTAGCACAAGCACATTTCTTGAAAACCCCTAAAAATAGGTTTATTGTATATCCTACTCAAATTTGGGGTTTTCTCACAATTTTGATAAGTGTTGGATTGAAAGTGTAAAACTGAAAACTTCAAAGGTAGTTAAAAATTCTAATCGTAATACTGTAAGATACTAAAACACTTAAAGCAAAAAATTCAATGTCTAAAAAATTAATGCACTGAATCTCAAAATGCTAACTTGTTAACTACTCAGAAATTAGATGTTACTATAGACCTAATGACAAAGGGGACAATAATAAAAGTAGAAAAGCTTGGGAGTTCTCTCTTGTATATAAAATCCAAAGGATGAAATCTAATCCGCAAGAAATAAAAATTGATAGATCTTAGATAACTAGCTTTGCCAACCCTACAAAAATTGACAAGAGAAATGCAATAAGAAATAAGTGAGAGTAGACAACTTATCATTAGACGTCAACTATTAAGAAGTATACGTAAAAGATTATAATGGAAAAAAGGATCTTCATCAGCCAAAAAGAAAGTTAAAGAAGACGATCCAACTAGTATGACCAATAAAATGAGTAGAATGAGCTTTGAACACGTATGATATAATGTAGATCCAAAGTATGAGTTTAGATATAAAAAAAATCATTGGTTATAAGACGAGAATTGTTAGTGAACTAATTTATGAATATGAATTAGTCAAAAATATGACTATAGAAATTTGTTATGAAGTCGTTAATACTAATCCAAATAAAATCTACAGCCCAATAAACATATGCTTGGAGGAATATAATAAATATGCATTATGTGCTTGCATAGACAGTGATTGTTCTGTGTGTTTTAGGAAGAGATCTCTATTTTCATAATTCATGTGAAGAAAAACACCTTTAAAAGTGAGAATAGTTGATAATAGCATAACGAGCCACAATAAAGCCATGGAAGGATTATCCATTGAGGTAGGTGGAGTGGAATGCACTATAACAGTTCTATGAGCTAGAGATCAACCATCACATGATATGATTACTGGGGAAGAATCTTCAAAGGCGATATTCTCTATGTATAGAGACCATAAGCCAAATCATATTCACTATAAATGGTCACAGTGTTGCCATTGGTAAGTTAAGCAAGACATACACTCATTAAAAATTGAGTTTTTGTGTAGTCAGTGTGGTAAGAAGATAATCCATGAACAACATGAAATAACACTAAGAATCTCACTTACTTGAATGATCTATTGAGGAGCAAATTGTTGAACAAGAAGAAGAATAATGTAAAGAAATCTGCTATGATAATCCTTCAAAATTTTAGGACAAATAAGACATTTGCTAAAATTACTTTATTAAATCCCAACACTATTATCCGAGTTAAACAAAATGGTGTTATAGACCATGATATCAAAATATTTGATAAATAAATCGAAGAGGTTTTGGATCAGGGATTAATTATAAATAGTAAGAGTCCTTAAACTAGACTTGCATTCAGGGTGAGAAATCATGTCTAAGAAAGAAGCGAAAAAGTCGTAATGACAATCAATTACAAAAATCTATTGATAATATCGTTGATGATGGGCTATTATGTTCCTAACAAGACAAGTTTTTCCAACAGAATCCAATGAGCCTCTTGGTGCTTGAAAATGGATTGCAAAAGTGCATGGTGATAGATAAAAATGGATGAAGAAAGCATTCTTTTAACTACTTTTAGTGTCCCTGTAGGACATTATGAATAAATAGTGATGCCATCTGGAGCATCAAATATTCCAAAGATAATACTTTAAATATTTTAATTATTGTTGTATATCGATGATATCCTAATCTTTTCTAAGACCATAGAATAGCATAAAGACGAAGTTCTAGCTGTTACCCAAAGATGTATTGATTATAGTGTTATTCTCGAAAAGAACAAGTGTATTTATGTTGAACAAGAAATAAAAATTTTAGATCTAGAAATAAAAACTAGACAAATCATTCTAGAAAAGCATATTTTAGAAAAAATTTAAATTTTTTCTAAAGGGATTCAATATAGTAAGCAACTAGAAAGGTTTCTAGGATATCATACATTTGCTTCACATTTCTAAAAGATTTAGCTAAATTGATAAAACCTTCGCAGTGAAAGCTCAAGAATGAAGTAAGTTGGATACCGGCCCCTAGTGATTAAAAGATCAACCAAAAGTTAAAAGGATGTGCAAAAATCTTCCAATTCTTACCTTGTCTAATGAAGAAGATGATTTGATTCTAAAGATAGATGTTCGCAATGAGCATTGGAGTCCAGTACTCAAAATCAAAGGGTAATTTTGCAAATATTGCAGTGAAAGTTTTAATAAAGTAAAATCCAATTATCCTATGAATGAGAAAGATGCATGCGCTTATCAATGGAATTGAACATTTCTTAATCTTTTTAATCCATAAACCTTTCTTTATCCGACTGATTACAAAGGAATACTTGGTTTGTTAAACAAATTTATCAAATATGAAAGTGTAAGGGTGACTTCCGCATTGGCAATTATAGCTTAACTATTTTTTTTCTCTACTAAACACATATAGGGATCGAAAAATTCTCTAGTAAATAATTCAACTCGTGATCTTGCTAGTGCTGATCATTGGGGCATAACTAATACCAGAGGAGAAAATCCAAAATGAAATGCCATTACTGTTAGAATGTGTCTCGCATTCTAGTTGAGTTCTTTTGGATATTTTATAATTTCATACAAAAAATAGATCATGCTTTAGGTTGTTTTCTTCCATCTCTCTAATAGTGCAGAGATTCACCTTGTTAGAGTTACAAACAAATTATTTGAAGTGTCCATGTGATGTTCAAGAAAAAATGTGCACATATGTTCAAGAAGAAATTATCAAATTACTACCACAGTCGTTATTCCTATGATATTTGGAAATCGTAGAATAGTATGGTCTTCTTCCTTGATAGATCTGGAGCTAGCAATGTTAGATTTCCAGTAAATTCTATACTCCTAAATAATCCCATCATTAAAGTTTGGGAATATGGCATGGTAGCTTATTTCACAAAAACCCCTAATCTGGAGTGCCTGTTCTTTTCAAGACCACGTTTCAAAAATGTATGTCTTTAATAATGTATTGGATTTTTATATCTCCAAAAGTACCAATTAAAGAGCCTCATTTCAAAAGTCTGCATATAGAGAGGTACATTGTGCAACGATTGGGTATGAAAATGGAAAGACCAAACTAGCTTATTATCTTGTTCAACAAGTTGATCTAAATGAACCTTATAATCATTGACAAGAGTGATTTCCTTAGCAAGAACCATGAGTTTTATAAGCATTTAAGATTAAATGTAAATGAGGGCAGTGATAGAATGGAGATTGGTATTAACCCGTTGTAGAAATACCACTTTCGGTTGCTATAGTGACATTAGTGAGTATATGAAAGTGGATATTGTCATTTTAGAAGATGTTTTTTTTAATTATCTTTTTGAGGTTCCATTTGGAAAATACTTATTAGCAAAAGGAAAATGATATACGTGCGGTTTATTTGGAAAACAGGATCCTAAATGGCTTCAACTTGATAAAGATTTTGACGATTATTAAGATATTTAACGATTGTAAAGATATAATTAGAGATAAAGATGCAGAATCTTATGATGGGTGACTAGTCTTATTAACATTAAGAATTTTACTACAGGTGACTGGTCTTATTAGCATTAACTGTTCTGAAAAAAGTAGTTGTACCATTGTTTTGGTGTGTGTTGTCTTTTCAATGTATCAAATCAAAGTAATAATACAGCTATTGTAGCCATTGTGGGGTATCATATAATAGGGTATGTAGTGTAGTCAATAGGGTATGTAGTGCAGTCATTAGGGCATCTTGTGTACTTGACCCACTCTATAAAAGGAGAAACAAAGTGTTGTAAAGATACTTGGTCAATTGAGCATACTTGAGTTAATGAGAAGTCAGTGTTCTGCATTTCTCTAAGAGCAAGCATGTGTCATGATCTTAGTAGCTCAAGTCTATCTTTAACGTTGCCGTTGTAATATTGTCACTTTCAAACTTTCGATAAATGATGTTTCTTAGTAGCAAGCATTATTCAATCAAGCCTTATATATTAAATATTTACTTGATTGAGCTTCCACTATCCTTCAAAAATATAAAACTTGATTAGTTACTATGTTCTGAGGTAGGAAATGAAATAGATTGGTCCTATGTCTGATCCAAAGAAGCTTTGGTTGAGATTAACAATATCTGTAAATTGAAAGTTGGAGGAATGCCAGAGTCTGGGCCGGCCAAGTTTAAGTAAAGGTAAAAACTCTCTAATTAAGCTTCATTATTTTTCTCAGCATAATGTGTTTGTATTATAGAAAATATAATATCTAGAATATAAGTAGTATCTTATGATACTGGTACCATCAAAGTCATTAAAAAAAGTTTAAAATATCTAAAATCGAGTTTTCTTTAAGAAAGCCCAAAAAAATGGTTTAATTATATATTGTGCCCCATGCTAGGATCAAGATAGAATTTTAGAAAGTTCTATGTCACAAAAATAATAAAAAGGACTGAAAAGCCATGTTCATTAAACCTTGACGGACCCAAAAATTCATTTTTAAACCTTAGGGTCCAAATAGATCAAACAACAAACCGTAAGGTACTCAATAGTAACTAATTCAAGTTTAACACAACAAATATTTTACGTATCACATAAGTTTTATTCTTACTGAAAATAAAACATAGCTAAAAATAAATAAAAATATTTAGAGTGGTGGGCCTTCAATTTCACATAAAGTTAATTCATATTGAAAAGAAAATTAGTTAATATTGAAAATAAAATTAAAAACATTGCAAATTTCAATAACACAAACATGTCATAGAATAGGGTTATGAACATAATTGTAAATCTACACCACATAAAATTCAAATGAACAAAACAACTAACAAAATAGAGTTGGGATTTTTTTTAGAATTATTTACTTTTCGGCACCTCCAACTATGGTGTCTGAATTTTTGGAACTACAAAGATCAAAAATGAATTTTTTGGAACCTTAAGGTTTGCAAAAATGACTTTCTGACCTTTTCAATATTATTTTGGCCTGAAACTTTTAGAAATTTACAACTTGGCCCAAATGGGGTGCTTCTTGCAACTTTGCTATTTTTAGGGTCTTTTTAAGAAATATGCTTGTTTTAAACGATTTAACTTCTTATAAGGACTTTACTAGTACTAGTTATCACAATCTACTACTTATATTATAAATATTATATTTTATGTGGTTATATGCCCATCATGCTTAGCAAAATAATGAAAGCTTAATTAGAGATTTTGGTCCATTACTTGAACTTAATCGGCGTTAGACCCTGGTGTTCATCTAGCTACCAGTTTATAGAGATTGCTAATCTCAACCACACCTTCCTTAGATCAGGTACAAAATAGATCCGTTTCTTTTTCTAGCTTGGAGCGTGGTCACTAATCAAGTTCTTTATATTTTAAAGGATAGTGGAACTCTAACAAGAAACTATAATATTTAAGCCATAAGGTTCACTTGAATAACGTGCCCTACTGGGAAACCTCTTTTATTAAAAGCTTGAAAGTCGAAATATTGCAATGGAAAGATTAAAGAGGGACTTAAGCTATTAAGAACACTAGAGGTGCTTGCTCACAGAGAAATGGAGAATCTCGACTTCTCTTTTACTCAAGTATGCTCAAATGATTGTATCCATTCTTAGCAATCAAGCCTCTTCTTTTGTAGAGGGGATGGGGGTACACAAGGTGGCCTAATGGCTATAGTATACACTGATATTTCACATGCTCCAGCTGTCTGCACATGGCTACAGTAGACAACATTATTACTGATTTAACACTGGGCAAAATAGTACAATAATGGTGCAACCACTTTTCAGATCCTTTAATTGCTGACAGACTAGTAATCTGTATTGAGATTCTGCATGCCTTCATCTCCAATAATATTTTCTAGTCCATCATTATCCAGATAATCATCAAAATCTTCGTCAAGTTAAAGATGCTTTGTGTCCCATTTTTCAAATAATTCATGAAAATATTTATTTCCTTTTTCTGATAAGAATTTTCCAGCTCGAACATCAAAGAGAAATCAAGGACGTCATCTTCTGAAGTAACTCCTTCTACCTTCATATATTTGCTAAACTCATTGTGATAGGTGAAAGTAGTATTTTCGTAGTGCATTAGCATTACCCCTTGCTCAATCAATGTCCACATTTGATGGTAAATATTATAAAAACCGATAACTCTTGCTAAAGTAGGATCACAAACTAACTCACGTTGGTTCGGAAACCATTCTATTGTTGATCTTTGGGATTGTCTAAATCAACTAGTTGAACCAAATAATGGGCCGCTTTAGCCATTCCATTCTCGTACTCAATCAGTGCATAATGTACTTGAATGTATAGACATCTGTTGTATGGAATTTTTATTGGACCATTAGGAGATGTGAGAATCCAATGAATTGTTATAAACATGCACTGTTGAAAGTTAGTTAGTTTTAAGAAAAACAGGAACTTTAGATATGGGGTTTCTACAAGGTAAACTATCATTCCATATTCCCAGACTTTCACGACAGGGTCATTCGGAGGGATTGAATTTGTTGGAAAACTAACATCACCAACTCCAGATCTATTAGGAAAGTAGATTGTAGTACTCCGTGATTCTCAAATATCATAGGAATAGTTGTGATAATAGTCTGTGCAGGCTGCATACCACTCATTGAATCATTTTTCTTGAATATGAGAACTTATTTTTTTCTCGGATATCATAAGGACACCTTAGGTAATCAATTTGTAATTCTAGAAGGCTAAATCTTTGGGCTATTTGGTAGGCAGAAGATAGTAGACCAAAATGTGATATACTTTTTGTATGAAAATCCAAAACATCCATAAGAATTTTACCAGAAGGAGAAATCCATTCTAGTAGTAATGACATTTCATTTTGGTTTTCCTCCTTTTTCAGTAGGAGTTTTGCTATGATGATCCCCATTGGTGAGTTCTTGAGTTAAACTATTTAGCATAGAGCTCTTCGATCCCTGTATATGTTTAATGGAGAAGAAAAACTAGTTAAGCCATAGTTGCCACTGTAGGAGTCGCTTTTGCGCTTGCATATTTGATAAATTCTTTTTCACAAAATTAAGCATTCCTTTGTAAGCTGTTCGAATAAGAAAAGGTCTTGGAGCCAAAAAGATTAGGAATTTTTCAGTTCCCCTTATGGCTGCAAGGATTTCTTTTTTCATCATAGGATAGCGGCATTCTACTTTATTAAAACTTTCACTGCAATATTTAGAAAGTTTTCTCATTCTTTGATTTTGAATACTGCACTCTGGTGTTCATTGCTGGCATCTGTCTCAAGAATTAAATCATCTCCTTCATTAGAAAAATTAAGAACATGAAGATTTTAACACATCTTTTTAATGTTTTGAATAATCTTTGAATCACTAGGGGTCCATGTTCAACTTACTTCTTTCTTGAGCTTTTGTTGCAATGGTTTTCTTAATTTAGCCAGATCTTTATCGAAATGTGAAACATAGGTAAGGCATCCAAGAAACCTTTCTAATTCCTTCCTATCTTCAATCTTTTTAGAGAAAATTTCTATTTTTTCTAGAACATGCTTTTATAGGATGATTTGTCCATCTTTTATCTCTAAACCTAAAAACTCAATTTTTTGTTCAGCATATATGCACTTATTCTTATCAAGAATAATACAATGATCAATGCATCTTTGAGTGATGGCTAAAAATATCATCTTTATGTTGTTCTATGATCTTGGAAAAACAAAGATATAATAGATGTAAACTAAACAACACTGATGAAGATCTTTGAAGATATTATCCATTCTTCTTTGGAATATCTGAGGTGCATTTTTAAGACCAAATGACATTACTATCTATCTACTCATAATGTCCTTGAGGGGCACTACAACCTGTTAAAGGAACACTTTCTTCATCCATTTTAATTTGCCAGTGTCTACTTTTACAATCCATTTCGAGAACCAACAGGCTCCTTGAATTCTGTTGAAAAGGACTGGTTTGCTAAGAATATAATAACCATCAAAGACGATATTATTATTAAACGTTTTATAATTGATTACCATTCTAGCTTTTCTTCTTTTTTCCTCGGTATGATTTCTTATCGTGAAAGTAGCACCGATGTAAGGACTCTTGTTATTTCTGATTAATCCTTTATCCAAACGTTCTTTGATTTGTTTATCGAATTCTTGGATATCCTGGTGTGTATACACCATTTGTTTGATTTCTCTTCAGAATCAAGTTAGCTCCAATAAAATCAGTTTTGATTTCCTTACATATATTTTTGAATATTGCAACTGGAGTTTCCATCATTCTTAATGTATTTTTACCATCTTTATTTAATGAATTATACTATTCAGCAACAGTGCTGGCAAAACTATGCTCGATATAGTTTAAGAAATTACCTGCAGTCGTCGTGCTATTTAAATTGAAGACACTATTGATTCCTCTTTTCCAATGCGCAAATATTTCTTCTGTACTACGAGTTCTACCGATGTTTAGGATATATCCTGTATGGCTAGTTGGGATAAGACCAATGTCTTCAAAGGTCGTAGTTTCCCTTGGGATAAACCCAAAGGAAAAACTAACTGCTCGTCCTACTGGAGCATATTTAGATATGAGAATGAGTATCTCTTCTAGAAGGTTTACCAAATTCTTTAGATTTAGAAACAACATTGTTAATGAAATTGGACGTGATTTAGTCTATGTTAAGTTCTTCTCCAATGTCATTAATCTTGTCATCAAATAACATTTTACTATTTTTTTTTTATCTAATTTTCTTCTAGTTTCTTCTAAAGGCACAACATTAAGATCTTCTAGCTGTTTTAATGTTTTTTAAATAATCATTTTTTTAAAAATCTTTTTCATAGTTAGGGTTCAGAAAATTCATTTTTAAAAGTCTTTTCAGTATCTGTTTAAAAATTCATACACTATACTTCGATGATCCAGAAAGTTGGAGGTTTAAAAATTTTCTGAAAATCTTTTAAAAATCTTTTCACTATGTGTTAATTTTTTTTAAAATTCATTTTTAAAAAATCTTTTTAGTATTTGTCTAAAACTTTATTAAAAATATTTTCAGTATCTATTTAAAAATATTTTTAAAAATTCATAAACCCAAAGGACTCTAATGGTTCAGAAAATTCATTTTCATAGTTGGGGGTTTAAAAAATTCATGCACTATACTTCGATGGTCCAGAAAGTAAATAACTTGTTTTTTAAAAATCTTTTCAGTATCTGTTTCAATTTGAGTTTGATGAAATGACTTTTGTTGTCTGTAGGAAAGATGTATCATTTGTTTATAGTTGGGATATTAAAGATATATACAAGAGTGTGAGGATAGGTGTAAGAATGTTAGAAGGAGACGGAGGAATTGCTCCTTGACATTGGGTTAAGGCAATGATCAACTTTAATCCATTCTCTTTTGTGCGATTGCTATAGAAGAGCTCACAAAGACAATCAAGATGAGAAAATGATAATGCTGAACGTATACATCATTTTAGGGCTATTTTGCTACATTTTTAGGAGAATTATGTGCTTAATGTTATTATTTATACGCTTATTCTCGATTTATGCTTGGGAATGGTTGTTTGATGTGATTTGCAGGATTTTAAGCCTTTTTACCCAGTATTTGACCATTAATAGATGTATTTTGACCTCCCCCATGGACATCTATGTGCTGCTACGCCCATGGAGCGAGAAAAGAGCAGAAAACCGATTCGAGCCCAGACCAAGGTTGGACCGTGGTGTCTGCCACAGACCGTGGTAAATAGAGAAACTGTTGCCTCTTCATTTTCCTTCGGCTGTGTGGCTGAAAATGTCCGAGCTCTCCTATAAAAGGGCTTCATTCAGGCATCAGTAGAGGAGGGAGATGCATAGGAATATAGAGTAGCATAATTTATTCTCTTTCTCAAATTTTAGTCTTCTTTAGTTTAGATTTTAGTTTGGTATTTGTATCAATGAGTAATCTTGTGTGTGAGTGTTTGATCTTTAGGTGGTTTGCAGCCCTTGGTTAAAGGCTACTCTCAGTCAAGCTATAACGGCCCCAAAATACTAATGACATGGTTACTGATAATTGCAGCGGAAGATTCAGTAAACGAAGGCGCTACCGCCGTCTTGATAAGGACAAGGCTCACTGAAACCATTTAATCTCACAACTCGTGCTTACAATCACAAAATCTATTAACTGAAACACTTCAAGACCAAAGTCCATAATAGTTCAACCATACCATGTACTAACTCACATTCCATCCCACACAAGTACTTGACCCTGAGGTCGATTACAATATTCATACTATGCTGAATCCACTGTGAGCATCTGACGAGTTCCAAAGGAGCTTGTTAAATGGAGAAACATGTGATACTTCATTACCTAAAATGGAAAACATGAAAACAATTCGAAAATATGAGCAAAAACTCAGTACATACATCCCTATATTGTAAAATGAGCATAGAAATATTATTAATGGGTGCCCGACTTTGCAATTCATTTAGTTGGCAATAACAATGAAAATGAAAGTAATATGAAATTGAATTGCTCATTATTATCTGGATGTGAACCCCTTGCACTGATATGATCTATACATAGATGTACACCTGCCAATCCGATCAAGAGTTGGCCTGAAGCCGCGCGGGTAAATGATGGGCTGACGCCCTATAAATGATAACTGACGAGGTCACAAGTTAAATGACAAATCACTGTATAAACTGATTCATTGATAAACTCATTAAGAGTTGTGACTTGATAAACATGATCTGCTTTATGAAGATACAGGCAATGGACGTACCTTGAGCCTTTAAAAATATCATCTGACTTGATACAAGTTAGCTGTTTCATAAATATCATCGGACTTGATAAATATGTTCTGACTTGATAACACTTATGCATAATGGGGAACGATAACTATGCCTCAACTCTGTTTCATAAATGTCATTGTAAGTATGTGTAGTCAGTAAATGATCCTTACTCGCATAATTGAGTAAGTAAAAGTATGGGTAACAGAAATTGAGTAATTAAATAGTATACATAACTTGTGTATTTCAATATAACTTCAAAATTGAATTGATGAAAGTAATTAAATTTGATATAAAGTAAATGAAAGTAAAATAGTCCACAATGAGATAAATGAGATTACAAAGGAAAAGGCCTTGATGGTGATAATTGAAAGAGTGGTTATGGCCTTTTCTGAAATGGTTACTGATATGGGTTTAAGGCTTGCTGGTGTATAACTTGGTTCACAATAACATAAACTGCAATAACTTGGTCTGATAAATATGGTTTCTGAGTCATAACTCTCCCCACTTCTCATATTTCATTCATAAATCCATTAGATAAAGAATTCCACCTCAAATGGGTCATTGAACTCAATAGAAGCTATTAAGCTTACGAAGTATGGTATTTTCTTTGTAAAATTCATAACTGAATCAAAGTTCATAAACAAGCTCCTAATTGTATATTTGTCTTCTTCTTCCTCATTAATCAAGCTAAAAGCTCCATAAAAATCCATGAATATTTATTTCCCCATTAAATGACTTGGCCCAAAATACACAAAATGAGTGCATGATAAATTTCACTTAATCTTTATTATTGCTTTTTATACAATTACTCAAAATACTTCCAAAAAATTACCAAACTCAAAATACTCACCCAAAATTCATGAGATCTTACATGAAATTCATAAATAATATGAAAAATCTACAATAAAATTTTTAGAATTTTCCTCCAAGTATACACTGCACAGAAATTGTAATAACAACCTGATTTACACCCAAGCAGGTCAGTTCAATTCCAAAATTCATAACTTTCATTCTAGACCTCAAATGGAGACCTAAAACCCTAATATGAAAAGATTAAGAAGTCTCCAAAAACTTTCATTTACAACTCCTAACATGATTCCCACAATAGGATTCCCAAGATGGGACTAAAACACAAGTGTATTAGTTTTGATCTTATTCTGCGCAGGTTTGGTAAAATGACCATAAATTTTTCCAAAGACCTCGGATTAAGGCGATTCAAGAGGAATTTGAAAGATAACACACTGAACTATCTACCCACCAAAAACCATAATTTTTGGTTGGACCATGCATTACCAGTTTAATCCCAAAGTCAGCCCTAATTTCCTGAAATTTCAGCCC
Source organism: Selenicereus undatus (assembly GCA_017589665.1). Taxonomy (NCBI): domain Eukaryota; kingdom Viridiplantae; phylum Streptophyta; class Magnoliopsida; order Caryophyllales; family Cactaceae; genus Selenicereus; species Selenicereus undatus. The sequence continues at coordinate 49,664,980 of JACYFF010031959.1, read as the reverse complement.
TTCATTGATTTAACTTTCTCTTCCTTTTTCACATAAAACTCATTTGAAATAATTTCAAATCACCACAATCAGATACAAATAGATCATTTAAGGCCTCATATATACATCCAAACTCTAAACAACTTCATTAATACATAATTACTAAATTCGTATCCAAAACCGGGCAGAATTCTTTAAAATTCCATAACTCACTGATTACACCTCCACAATTCATGGAATTTTTCCAGAAAATCCCAAATAATATATATAACATACAGTAAAAATTTCAGATGTTTTGGACAATCCTATAATTTTCAGAATTTTCGACAGTGGCGGTTCAACAATTACAAAATCATGAAATCATACTCTTGATCAAATACCCATAACTCCAAACATCTCCAAACTCAATAAAAATTGCACAATAACTATCAATTTGATCATACAAACAATAATCACAACCAAAACAACCTCAAAAATTCAAAATAAAACAAGTTAGGGTTGAAGATATACCTCACTTTAGGCTTGAATTAGAGAGAGAAGGAGGCTGTTTTGAGTGATTTGAGGGGTTGGACAAGATAGCTAGTAGTAAGGGGAACTCGGGGAAGCTGGGAGGTGGCTGGAAAAGTGGTCGGAACCACCAGAACTGGCGGCACAAAGGGGCAGTAGCTGCTGCCCTTGTTTTCACCCCAACCACCGTGAGGAAGAAAGAGAAAATGGAGAATGGGCTTGTCATTTTTTTTTTTGGGCTGAATTTGTGTGTAAAAATGGTCAATTTATAGCCACATATGGCTGTAAATTTTCAACTCTAAAAGTAGGTTTTTGCTAATTAAAATTAGGTGCTAAAATAAGTAATTAGTGAAATAACAAAAGTTAGTAAGGTTTTGGGCTTTTGTTTTGGGCCCAAAAGGCTAAATTGGGGCTTGAAAAATTATTTGGATTGTTGAAAAAAAATAAAAATTTGTATTGCTCGGAATTAAATTTTAGCGAAGGTAAGAAAATAATTAATCACTAATTTATACTCACCGAGGCCTAATATCGATTCATCCGATATTTAATCAATCAATGAAACTTGAGTTGCAAAGTAGTACCGAAATGAAATATCTCCCAACCGGGATGATTAAATATGATAAATGTAGGTGAAAATTTTAAATAACTTAATGGAATTCGCTAAATAAATAAATTGAGTGTAATTGAATTTAATAAATATGATTTGGTTAAGCAAATAACCATGAGTGATTAGGTAAATAAACATGATAAAGTCAATGAATAAACATGATTAATGAAATAAATAAAGATGATTTAAATAAATAAGTATGAGTTAGGGTTGTGTTATTACAGCCTTTCCCCCTTAAAGAGTTTCGTCCTCGAAACTTATCACACTTGTCAACTATATGCAATGTTGCTTTAAAACACATGGGTCATTGGTTCCCGTTGCTTCCCTTCGAAGGGATATAATTTGCCAAATGAACAAGGACTGAGGGTGTGCGTAATGCAGATCTTACCTTAAATCATTTGTTGCCTTCTGCCCAGATTTCGCAAAATGTTGGTTAGTTGTTTAATCCTTAATCATGCGGGATTAGTTTAATTTTTGTCTAGAAATTTAGTAGTTTATGAAAGTGTTGTTGGATCATGTTTTAATCTAAAAAATTGTACTTATTTTCAAGATTGTTTTGATTTCGTTCTGTCAAGTGATTATCATGTTGTGAGTAGATCTTTTGCCAAAGTTTTCTTGCATACTTGGAACAATCAGGTGAAAAACTGAAATGTGACATTTGATTGTTGGACTGTTTGATGGGACCTGCCATAACGTCGTTTCGAAAGAGAGATTTTCATGTTAGGAGGATTAGTAATTAATCGAAGATGTTTAACTTGGATTAAGACAAATTAGTTCGAAAGAACGATTTTTGCTTAGTTTAGACAAATTTGGTTGATTTTGAAAGAATAGGCTAAATTTTTGGATAGATTGCAATTCTTCGAGATTAACTGATTTGAGAAAAAGCACATATTTGTCGTTTTGATCCAATCACTTATCATAACCACGTAAATTCATGGGCATGTTCCCTTAATTGATTTAAAAATCAGTGAGTTAGAAGTTGTTAAATTGAAACCGTTTGAATTAGAATTTTACTTAGCATAATCTGGTAGACAAGACTCGATAGATTACATTAGTCCCTGAAGAACGATATCTTTTATCTATACTATGACTACCCGTGCGCTTGCGGTAGTGGTCAAGTTTTTGGTGCTGTTGTTGGGGACTAAACTGTTAACTATTGAATTATTCTTGCGAAAGTGACTAAGTATTTTATTGTCTTTTATTGTTATTTTTCTTTTCTTGTTTGATTGCATTGGTAGTGTTGGTGATAGTACTTGCAGGAATTTTTCCTGTTTATGCAAAGTCCAATCTTGTAAGAACACGATCCTGAGATTGATAGGACTTTTTGCTTAAGGAGGAAGAAGGAAAGGATTGAAGAACAAAGACACGAGGTAAGAAGGAATCTAACAAACATGGCGGGCGGAGGAGGTGACCAAAGAAGAACACTTCGAGATTTCGTTACCCCTAGAGTCTATGGGATCGCCTTGAGCATCGCCCGCCCTACTCTTGATGCCAACAATTTCGAGCTCAAACCAGCATCCATTTCGATGGTTCAACAATCCTAGTTTGGAGGAACGCCTTTGGAAGACCCAAATCTACACCTCTCGGTCTTTTTAGAGGTTTGCGATACATTAAAGCTTAATGGAGTCTCCACTGACGCAATTCGTCTATGCTTATTTTCTTTCTCATTGAGGGATAAAGCAAGGGCTTGCTTACACTCCTTGCCATCTAGATGCATTACCACTTGGGATGAGTTGACAAGAGCCTTCCTCACAAGTTTTTCCCTCCGAACAAAACAACAAGCTTGAGAAATCAGATCACCAGCTTCATGCAAAAGGATAAAGAGATGTTTTACAAAGCCTAAGAGCAGTTTAAAGGTTTGCTGCGCTTATGCCCCCATCATTGTCTTCAGTGTTGGATGATTATCTAAGCCTTTTATAATGGAGTGACCCAGTCTGCAAGGTCTACTATTGATGCGGTGGTAGGAGGAACTTTGATGAACAAAACTAAGGATGAATCCTATAATCTAATTGAGGAGATGGCACTTAATAGTTTTCAATGGTACACCGAAAGACGCCAACCCAAACGGGTTGGAGGTAAGCTTGAAGTTGATGCACTTACTTTACTTTCTAGTAAAGTAGATGCTAGGACTCAAAGACTAGACTGTATGAATGTTAATGCTATGAATTCTAGTGCCCCTTCCCCTTGTGAAATTTGTGGTTCTATTGAGCATGTAACTTTGAATTTTTAAGTTGGGAGTCCTTTTTCTCAAGACCCTAGTGAAGTTAGCTGTGTTCAAAACTTCAACCTAAGACCGGCTAATGACCCTTATACTAGTACCTATAATCCGGGTTGGAAGAATCATTCGAATTTCTCCTATAGGTCTAGTCCAAACCCATCAAATGTGTCCCATATGAATGCTAGACCACCCCTTGGTTTTCAAAGATCTCCTTTCTTTTCTAAAGTACCCCAAAAGTCCAATTTAGAAGCGATGATGGAAAGTATGCTTATGGCGCAACAAAAATAGGATGACTATATTAAGCAATTGGCCTCAAAGGTTGATGTACTTACAACTCATAATAAGATGTTGGAAGCCCAGATTGCCCAAAAAGCTAGTTTTTCATCTACGTCCCCAGACAGACTTTCTAGCAAGCCCGAACCTAACCTTCGTGAGCATTGCAACTGCGTCACTTTGAAGGAAGAAATAAAGGACTTAACTGACCCAGAGGATGTACCCATGGAAGAGGGTACGAAAATAATCATGGCTAGAAGTAAGGAAAGGAACAATGGTGGCAAGACTGCCACATTGGTAGAGAATGAAACTGTAGAGTTTTCGTTAATTTTCCTCCATAAGCTCCCTGACTCAGGTAGTTTTCCTATCCCTTGCATTGTGGGAAAAGTGAAAATTGAGAGAGCTCTATGCGATCTAGGTGCAAGCGTTAATATAATGCCATATTCTTTGTTTCATAAGCTTCACCTAGGACCATTACTAGCTGTACCCTTTTCACTACAGTTAACTTACGGTTCTGAGACGCAAACCATAGGCAGATTGGATAATGTGCTAGTCAATATAGGAGATATTTGGGTATTGGAGGACTTTGTTATAGTTGATATACCCGAGACTAATGATGCTCAAATTATCCTAGGTCGACCCGTTTTGGCTACAACTGGTTGCCACATTGATGTAAGAAAGGGATGGATTAGATTTGAGGTGGAAGGGCGCTATGCTGTGTTTTGTCATAAGAAGGAAGATGTGGTTTCTCTTAGTTCTTCTTTATTGGATGCATTACCCCTTTCTCCTGAGATTGATATGTAGGATGTCTTGAATTTTGTAGACCCTCCTGATTCTGAATAGATCTCTTATGAGGACCCCGACCAAAGGTATGTTAAGGTGAAGTTTGTTGCACCTATGCCACCTAACACGCCCGAGGTTGAGGTCCCTGTACCTAACAAGTCTTTTATGAGCGACTATTGCAGGTTCGCACAAGCTGTTTTATCTATACCCCCTATAGAAGGATTTGATGTAGAGTTTGATGTAGGGGTTGAACAAGTTGATCGTGACTCGCCTGATAGGCCATGAGTGCACTTTGTTTTATATGCAGACAATGCATTATGGCACCGTGTCATGAAAGGGAAGGACCTTCAACTAGAACTTTTAAGATAGTACCTTCGACTGAAGAAGTTTGATTTTGTGGTCTGGGATAAAGCCAATGTCCATACACTTTCTGATCCGGACCAAGAAGAAAGGTCAAACTCTTGACCTTAAAAGAGCGCTTCTTGGGAGGCAACCCAAGCTGCTATGGCCCACGATCAAACCGTGGTGAACCCTACGGCCTGTGGTGTACTGCTACGGTCCGCGATCTAGGTTCTTGACCATGGTGCCCACTCATCTTCCTCACATTTCATCTTCATCATCGAGCCTCTCTCTCTATCTCCATTTTCTCTGTCTAAACCCTCCATAGCTAATACATTCAATCTTCCCTCATTTCTTCTCTATTTTTACTCATTTTCACCCAAAATCATTCCCTTTCACTTAATCTTTTCTCTTTCCCACAATTTTGATCTCTTTCTTGTTCTTTTTCTTCAAATTCATCTCACTTCACTCATCCACCATAACTCATCTTTTTTTCTCTCTTATTCTTCTTCTTTTTACTTAATTTCTTCATTTTCTTCTTTAAAATTTTCTTATTTAGTTTTTATTTTGGTTTTTGTTTTGGTTTTTGCAAGAATGGCACCAATCAAGAGATAAAGAAGCACTAAGGAGGTTGGTTCTTCAGGCCAAGCACCACCTTAACCTCCAAGGACATCTTGAAACATGGGTGCTAGAGGTCACATTCCTCACCATCTTGGTTTGACACATCCTGATCATGTTGCTAGATATAATTGCTTGAATGAAAGCATAGTTGTAGCAGCTAGATATTATGATGAGGAACTGTTAGCTCGGTTAGGAATGTTAGATGATATTAGATAGTTATTTGCAAGAGGTGGTATGGGACACTTTTTGGAAATCAAAGAGCATACATATTGAGACTTGACCCTTGAATTTTTAAGTACACTCCATGTCGAGGTCACTAAAGGACCTCAATGTCAAGCCGGATACATATCATTTTATTTGCAGGGTCAATTTTATGAACTGAACTTAGGTACCTTTAATAGTATCTTCGATTTTTCACCTAACCGAACCACCAACTCCCCCACGAATTCAACCCAAATGCATTTTGGGGCGAACTTTCGGGGAGTGTTAGGTACAACACTAGTTCATCCAAGTGCATCCACATTAGAAACCCTTGCATTAGAGTAGCACAACGTATCTTGGCTTGTTCCCTTTTTGCTCAGGACGATAGTCTGAATGTCCTGAGATTATCTGAGTTGTATTTTTTGTCATGTATGATTGATGGTATCCAGCTTGACCCATGTTCCTTTTTTGCCAGACAATTGCATAGTGTTGTTGTCTGCACTAAAGGTCGGATAGCCATAGGTGGGTTTGTTACTACTATTGCTAGATTTTTAGGTGTTGAGCCCAACCCTAAGGATAGAGTTTATGGGTCCGAGCGACCTGATCAAGCTGCTTTTGAAATTATGAACTTTTGTCAAGTTGAGGCTGGGCATTTGGGTTGGATTTACCCTGGGGACCGGCTTTTTCCGTTTCCCAATGTCGATTGAACCACCTTACTTCCCAACACTAACCCTTATTAGGTATCTAGTGATGACGAGGTTGTTCGAGCCGCACCCTATCATCCAGCCCGTCATTCTAGCCAAGCAGGACCTAGTTATTCCTCTCAACCACCCCCTCCTGAGTATACCGACCTCCAAGATGCCCTTAGATCCATTCAAGAGGAGCAAGTTTTCCTTTGAGCATTTTTTGCTTCTATGAATGCCGCTCTTTTGGACTTTGTCCAAGAGCGTCATGATGAGCTTCGTGGGGTGTTTGCTACCCAGACACAATATTTACAGGACTATACGACATGTCTAGAGACCTGGTGGGATTGACATATCTCTTATGGCCAATCACCCCACCCACCACCACCACCTCCTTTCTGACTGCTCTGTCCTACTCCCCTTCCCTTTTTTCTATTGTATGTCCACATTGAGGGCAATGTGTAATTCAAGCATGGGGGTGTTAGTCGTTATATTTGGCGTCTGATGCCTATTTTGGTTTGGTGTGATTGAGCTTTGTATATGTCGTTAGTGGTAGTTTTTTAGAGTTTTGATTCAAGTTTTAGTTTTGTTTAGAAGTGCGTTTAGTTTTCTTTTCATTCTAGGTTGCATTTTAGTTTTTCTTTTATTAGTTTCCTTTGTATTTTTATGTGCATTGTTACTATGAGAATGTATAAAAAAACACAACACAAAAAATAAAATAAACTAAAAGAAATAAAAAAATCCTCCGATGATCTTTTATAGATTTGGTAGACTTATATGGTTTAGTTTTATCCTTTGATTCTCCCAAATTGTGTATAAAAATATTTGTGAATGAGTTTTCAAAATGATCTCCATGTTTTGACCACATGTTCGATGCAAATTGATTTTCCCCATGAGTCTTTACATGAATTTTTGCATATGTTTACTAGTGAGCTAGTTTAGACCTTGGTAGATGTCCCGTGAGATTTTGAGCTTTTAATGTAGTGTCATGTTTCTTTCATGTGTGACTCTTTCTTGACATCATTTCTCTAGAACTTGCTTTGATTCTCATTCAATATCACATTTTTGCATATGCATTTAGGCAATACGATTGAAACATTTTTCTTTGAATTGTTAAACCCCACGCCCAAATAGCCACCTTTGTTGAGTAATGTATCCCTTGCTAGCCCCTTTGAGCCTATGTTCAACTTTTTTGATTTGAAGCTCCTATTATAGCCCATGGCCAAATACTTGTCTTACCCTTAAGCCAAGACTAGAGGAGTGTTTAATTCTTATGCATCATAGGGTACTAGTAAGGTGGGTTGTTATCTTTTAGTAAATTTTGGCTGTGATGTGAGATTTTGATAAATCCCTTGTTTCATTGTACAAAGTATAGAGAAGAGTTGAAATTTAAAGTTCGTTATGGATCTCCCCTTGGCTATCCTTTTTGGAAAAAGAAAAAAAAAAGACCAAAAAAAGAAAAAAAAACAGAAAAAAAAAGGGAAGAAAGTGTTAGCCCTGTTGGGATTGTAAGTTACTTGTAATTTTCTGCTCTTTTTCTCTTCAATAGGGGATGTATATTGTTGATAAATTGATATGGTCTAAGAAGAATATAGTATGATGTATTGGAATTGTTTAGCTCTTAGTCTCTGGCTTCTAGCCCCTCATTTCCAAATCATTTGTTCCCCTCTTACCTTTAGCCCATGGCCCCATTAGAACCCTATGAAAGTTCCCATGATTGTCTAGTGTGTTTGCATATTAGTGATGGCGAATTTGAGAGTCTTGTCAAGCTTATGGCAGATTTGAGTCTAAGGAATGAGAGTTGAGAGAACCTTCATTATTAAACACATGAGTGATGAGAGCCACATAACTATAGTGAGGTTCTACCGGCCTTGCTAGCCTTACTTGTTTCGTGTGTTGAAATGACTGTATTTGACGATTTGGGGAGATTGATTTGAAGTTTGACATTGTGGTATATCAAAAGGTTTTCGAAAATTTCATTCCCTAATCTGTTTGTTAATGATTTTTGTATCTTTTTGGGCTACCTTTGGATTAGCTTTGCCATTTGAATGTTACTTATATCTATCCGAGGTTCTATGTTTTTTTTTAATCATTGCTTGAGGACAAGCAACAGTTTAAGCATGGAGAATTTTGATAAGTGTTGAACATATACATCAATTTAGGCCTATTCTGTTTCATTTTTAGGAGAATTATGTGTTTAATGTTATTATTTATACTCCTATTCTTGATTTATGCTTGGGTATGGTTCTTTGATATGATTTGCAGGATTTTAGGCCTTTTTACCCACCATTTGACCCTTAATAGATGTATTTTAACCTCCCTTATGGACAACTATGTGTCGCTACCCCGTGGAGTGAGAAAAGAGCAGAAAATCGGGTCTAGCCTAGACCACGGTATGACCATGGTGTTTGCCACGGACTGTGGTGAATAGAGAAACTATTGTGTCTTCGTTTTCCTTCGGCTGTGTGGCTGAAAATGTCCGAGCTCTCCTATAAAAGGGCTTCATTAAGGCATCAGCAAAGGAGGGAGATGCATAGTAATATAGAGTAGCATAGTTTATTCTCTTTCTCAAATTTTAGTTTTCCTTAGTTTAGATTTTAGTTTGGTATTTGTATCGTTGAGTAATCTTGAGTGTGCGTGTTTGATCTTGAGGCATTTGAAGCCCTTGGTTGAAGGCTACTCTCAGTCAAGCCCTTCCCCTTAGATTTCGCAAAACATTGGTTAGTTGTTTAATCCTTAATCATGCGTGAGTAGTTTAATTTTTGTTTAGGGATTCAGTAGTTTATGAAAGTATTGTTGGATCATGTTTTAATATAAAGAATTGTGCTTATTTTTAAGATTGGTTTGATTCCGTTCTATCAAGTGATTATCATGTTGCAAGTAGATTTTTGGCCAAAACTTGCTTGCACACTTGAAACAATTCGGTGAAACACTGAAAGGTGACAATCAAAATGCTTGATAAAACCTGCCACAACGCTGTTTCGAAAGAAAGATTTGCATGTTAGGAGGATTAGTAAGTAATTGAAGATGTTTAGCTTGGATTAACACAAATTAGTTCGAAAGAACGACTTTTGCTTTGTTTAGGCAAATTTGGTTGATTTCGAAAGAATAGGCCAAATTTTTGGATAGATTGCGATTCCTCAAGGTTAATTGATTTGAGAAAAAGCACATGTTTGTCGTTTTGATCCAATCACTTATCATAACTACATAAATTCCTAGGCATGTTCCCTTAATTGATTTAAAAATTAGTGAATTAGAAGTTGCTAAATTGAAACCGTTTGAATTAGAATTTTACTTAGCATATTCTAGTAGACAAGACTCAATAGATTACATTAGTCCCTGAGGAACGATATCTTTTATCTGTGCTACAACTACCCGTGCGCTTGCAACAGTGGTCAAACAACAGGGTAAATTTCATCATAGACCATCCCGGCATGAGTTAATATTTTTTTGAATTAACTAGTTTGGGTAAATATTTTTAGGTCTATCTAAGTTTGGGCAAATATTTTCTGGAGCCAAAAGTGGCCAAACAGGACGTTCCAATAGGACGTTCAACCAATTTTTTCTTATTCCAAGGAAAACCACATCTTTTGAAGAGATTAGTCTTACCCCCAACTAATCAAACGGGGTACATCTTAAACATCCGTGGAGCTCGTAATAGAGAAGAAATATTTGAACATTGAAAAAGGGGTCTGAATAGTCTCCTGAATTTACATACTACCTGGTGTGCTGGAAACTTCCTAAACTATATCTAACATAGTTTTTTTTCTAGCACTGTAGCTGACTGATATGACTCATTAGATGAGAAAGGTACAAATATATTAAGAATAATGGAAACACCAGCTACTATATTCGAAAAATTATGTAACAAAATTAAAACTAAATTTATCAGAACTAAACTTGATTTCAAAGTAAAAGCGAGGTAATGGTACAAAAAGATTAATAACACAGAGTTGTGGAACATAAGATATTTGGAATACTATATTGTTGAATTTAGTCAATATGATTACAAATTGGGTGTAACGACACCAATCTCGATATGTTTTTATGACAAATTACCATATTCGATAAATTCCATAATGAATAAAAAATGTATTACATAGCTTGAAAAAGCAGATGCCATTGATACTCTTGGAACTAGAATTTCTTATTTAAGAAAATGGGTAGATGATCAATGTCTTGATCTCTAAAAACAGAAGAAAATGAAGAAACAATTTCTAGCTTGTTCGGATACTCCTTATCAATGGAGAAAGAAGCCTGATAAGAGGAAAACAAAGAAATTTTATAAGAAAATGAACTTTAACAAGCAAAGGGGAGAGAAGTATAAAATAAATTATTATAATAAACGAATTCCAAAAAGGCGTAGATTTTTTAGAAGAGCTAATTATTTTCCTACAAGAAACAATAGTTGTGAGTGTTGGTCATATGGAGAAGTAGGTCACTATGCAAATACATGCAAAAATAGGAAGGGCGATAAGCTTACAGCAACATTGGAAAGTTTAGAGTATTTAAGCTAAGTGAAGATGAAGAATTAGATCTAGCCCTGAAAAACAACAAAGGAATTATTCAAATAGTAATGGAAGATCAATATGAAGAAAATGATTATGAAGAAACTAGTCATATGATGGAAAGTGGCTCAATTAGACATAGTGATCCTCAAGGAGAAGAATTTATTGTAGATAATGAGAATGAAAACGTCAAAGGGGATTGGGTCCTTCCTATATGTTAAAAAACCCAGTGCACATTTGTTTGTAGTGAGATGAAGCTTGATAATCTTGGTGACTGGTACATCTATATATTTATCTTGTCTATCTAACCATAACTAGGGTTAAAGTTTTATCTTACATATCTAAATTCTTGAACAGTTGAACTAAAACTTTGACATTTTTATTGTAGTTTTACTTTCAGGAATTGGTCATATGCTCATCATGAAATCTTATGTCAATTTTTTGTGTGCATTTTACCCTTCATAAATTCTAAAATGTGGGCTTTTAAATTGCACTTATTAATATGAAAAGTACGGTCAAATAACAACATAAAAGTTATTAAAATGGGTTTAAGATGTATTAAATTAGATCACATTAAAATCAGGTTTGGCTTTGGGTTTGAGTCTGAATTGTTTTTGGGTGATTCAAGTTCGAGTCATTTATGCACGAGTTTTGATCGGTTTAGGTCAGTTTAGGCTCGAGTCATTTTTGGCTAAGTTAGAATCGGTTTGTGTACGAGCTTGTTCAAGTATGAATTGTTCAGTCTGAATCAAAGCATATGTACAGTTCAATTCAGTTTTGGGCTGGTTCATTTTCGAATTTCAAGTCATTATAGGTTCACTTACTTATCACAATCGCTTCCAAAAAACCCTCATATGAGATTCAAGCTTGCTAAGTCATTGAGATCGTCACAACCTTTTTGAATTTGACATCTCTTGATTATCAGATTTGATCTAGCTTAGTAGCTCATTGCAATTGCTTCCAATAAAATCCCTTAAGTCCTTTAAAGTAGATTTTCATTAGAAATAATTGGTTTGTCCTTTTGTTAATTAGTTTCTTTCCTATACGAGGTTTATCTTGGACCCACCTTATTAACACTTGCCACAAAAGACCATCACCACTTTGTGAGACTTCTCCTCCTTCATTGGGATGGAAAGTGAGCATTTGTCAATGTGATTAACAACGAGAAGGGGGGGTCTCAAATTTAATTTATCCTCATCAATAAGCCTGTGTTCACTGCTTGGCTCGAAATTATGCAAATTTGACACCACAAACCCATTGATTTAAATCTCAAAACAACCTTTCTCAATAATACAAGATGATATTGGACTTTCAAAAGAAGGAATGAGCTCAACATATGCGTTGTGATCACATTTTCACAATAACATTTCATCAATCCTCACTCATGCAAACAGCTAGAAAGACTAGCATTTCGAATTTGAAAAATTTGACAATACAAAATCTCATGCCCCAAGCAGATAGTTGTTCTTTAACTGTGATCCTATAACCTTTTTTGACTATTTGCACCCCACACAAAAGGAAGACAAACCCAATGAAATTACCTCATGGATTATGACACGATTCAGTAGGAAGAAATATAGAAAATTTCAACCCTTAAGCTCAACCCTTAATTCTAAAAACTAACCTCAAGAATATGTCTTGGATTTGATCCTCCAGTTAAGCCACCTAAATATCTTTCGATATTACAATTTAACCAGGTCAAAGAATGATCAAAGAGTATTAGAAAACCAACCGAGAATCTTGCAAACTTGATTCATCTACTCCTTAATCTAGTAATTTTAGACCCCTGAACAAAACCATCAACTAGCATTTATTCAAATATGAAGAATCACCTTAATGTGACGTGAATATATGGCTCACATGATATTATGAGGTTTGATTTCAAGGGACATTTTCTACAATCTCAAAGGGTCATGGGATCTCGTTTGAACAATTGCCTAAACGTTTTCTATGTGCTTAATTGTTCACATGGGATTTACCTAACATGATTAATAGGCAACCAATTGTTCAAAACTAGAGTTTAGGCACCATGAGCTCCCGTTGTCAAGGACTTTGACGACTTTTCAAAACATGGATCCTTGTCAGAATTATAAACTTGGTACAACTTGAATAAATCCTAAAACACATTTTATGATGCTTTGATTAATTGCAATATTTTGGAACTAGTGTATGTGTTCGGTAAATGGTAACTACTCCCATATGCAATTCCAGGGAAAGAAAGAGCATAAATTTTGGTAATAAAAGGATCTTCATCACTTGCATGAAATTTTGTTATACATGTTGTTTGGAGAAATAGTGATTGACTACAATAGGTAAAAATTACATTAATTAAATTAAGCATGACATGATTAATTAGTAATTTTGTTACTTATTGAACAATTTTTAAAGGAGCAATATTAACTTTGTGGTTTTTATGCTATAATAGTTGGTTACAATTGGGAAGTTGAGAAAGTAGATTCAAAACAAATCCACAAGAGGGAAGATGTCAACATCATAGCTTGAAAGAGTGGTGTCTGCCAAATCATGAGAGGAATGCCATGGCCAACACATTAATTAAGGATGAAGAACTTCCTTTCTCAGCCACAAGACACCGAGACCTCACCGAATAGTTGTTGGAAAAGTGAGTGGACATCAAGGTTGTTGAACCTGTTGGTAGCCGTTAGAGAAAATGATTGGATTAAACATTCTAAAGCATCTAAACGCTACGTCTTTTAGTCTGTTATAATAGTTCAATGCTCAACTTGTATAAATAGGGGCATATGGTAAAGAAGAAGAGTATGCAATACACCAATAGTTGAATTCTCCATGAGGTGAGAGGATTGGGAGAATCCTACTTGTAAGTAAGTGAGTTGATGGGAATTCTCATCCTTCCTAAGAGAGGACTTGGGAAAAATCACTTCAAAAGAGTTCGGAAGGGTGTGTTATAGTGAGGTTCCTTGGGTGGAAGATTGTAAATGTATTATCTTGGAGTAGATTAACATGAGTTGGTTGAATCCTAAGCAAGGGTTCTTAAGGGGGGTCATAGCCTATTGAGGGTTGAACTTCATGAACAAACTTTTTCTTGATTTACTTTCTATTTTATTCTCCATGCTTAGCTCCCTTGATCTTCTATTTCAGTGTCCTTCATTTTTATTGTTCAGTGTCCTTGAGTTTGTTATATCTTGCCATATTTTCTACTTAATCGTTAAATTGCATGAATCTACTATCCCCCTATTCACTTCCCTCTACGTTAACTTAGTTTATTTTGTAAAAGTGCTAGTGTCACCTCTTGTGATTTAACTGTTAGAAATGGCTGAGATCAATCAAAGTCGATCTATGTCTAGACCTCCTTTATTCTGTAAATCTACCTTGGTAATTAGAGGACATGCATATAAATCAGGCTCATGTATCAATCAAAGTCGATCTATGTCTAGACCTCCTTTATTCTCTAAATCTACCTTTGGTAATTAGAGGACACGCATATAAATCAGGCTCATGTATCAAGATTATAATTTATAGAATATAGTGTCAAAGGCTCCAATCCGAATTGTGCATACTTTTAACACTGAATACCGAGGGAAGTCTATTGACTAGTATACCTTTGAAGAGCACCAACGAGTACAAAAAAAATTGTAAGACACATAATGCTTTATATTATGCTTTAGATGCTAACAACTTTAGTAAAATTTCTGCTTGTAAAATAGCTAAAGTTTGGGATACCCTAGTGACCACATATGAAGGCATAAATCAAGTAAGAGAGTAAAAGATAAGCATCTAAGTACATTAATATGAACTTTTCAAGATGCTTCCTAATGAAGATGTCAAAGAGGAGTACATCATATTCACTAACATTGTCAACAAACTCAAGTCTCTTGGAAAAGTCTACTCAAATGAAGCGATAGTGAGGAAATTGGTTAGAAGTCTCCCAAGGAACTAATTGGAAGCCAATGTCACAACCATTGAAAAGATTCAAAACTGAATACCTTAAAATTAGAGGATCTGGTGAGAAAACTCTTAACATCCAAGATCTACCTCGTGGAGAGAAAGAAGAAAGTTCAAATAGAGGGGCACCCATGAAATTAACAATGACCTAAAAGTCAAGGTGACCCAAAATCAAAATTATCACAAGATACAATAGTATAAAATCCTCCTTTCAAAGCCTTAAAACTATCACTGTTTTCTACTTTGCTACATATGATGAAAGATTACCATTCCTTTGAAAAGACAGTGGAAAAGAAGAAATCCAAGGGCAAAGGCAAAAGGTCTTGATAATTGCATGGAGCAACAGTGATTTTAGTGGTCGTGAGAGTGAAGAAGATAATGTTTTGGATAGACCAAGCAAAACTAACCCGAGACCCGAAATCTGAACCGAACAACTCGGACCCATACCCGACCCGACACCCAAAATATGCTCACCCAAAAGTGGACCCGAAACCCGAATTGACCTGAACCGAACCATACCCGACCCGAAATTTTCTACAAAGTTGCTTGTTTTGGCATGACGAGCGTATTTGACCAAAAATTGATTGATCCGAAATCGACCCGACCCGAACCATACTCGACCCAAATCGAAGCAACCCGAAATGTCACTTAACCCGAGCATAACCCAACCCGAACCGAATGACCCATTTGCCAGGTCTAGTTTTGGACCTCTGCTTTATGGCTAATGGAAAGGAATCACAAGAGAATTCTAAATTTTCAAGGTGCTATAAATTCACTACAAAAAAGGGACTTATTACAATGGAAACCTAGCAACTAATAATATTTTTTGTTGGTAAAAGTTTATTTTTACCATCAGATTGATTTGTTTGTTGGTAAAATGGCTAATAGTATGTGGCGCCAAAGGAACACAAATAAATTGGAACAGAAGCAATGCATCTGGTGGTATTGTTAATACATTACCAACAATATTTACGATGTCCAAATGTTTTGTTGGTATTGTTACAGTTATACCAACAAATTGTGAAAAGTAAAAAGCTATGTTGGTATTGTACATTATTGTGTATACCGCGAAAAACATTAAATAAATATATACTTAAAAATTTTGTCTAATTCCATTTTTTTTAAAAATGAGGAGTGGTAAACTAAAATTAAGTTATCATGATCAAGATTAAATAAATATATATTTAACGATTATGTCTAATTTTATTTTGTTATAATTAGGAGTGCCAAAATAAAATTAAGTTATTATGATCAAATTAAATAAATATATATTTAAACATTATGTCTAGTTTTACTTTTGTTATAATTAGGAGTGCCAAATTAAACTTAAGTTATTATGATCATAAAAATAAATTAGTTGTAATAATATGGAAAAAAATATAAAGTAGGAAAATATATATATATAATCTAACAATAAGGGCCTAAAATTTCCCACATCTAGTTCCAAAAACTAAGATCTGTTGGTAAAAATGAGATTTTGCAACATATGCAGTTATTTGTTGGTATTAAAGTTTTCAATTTTGGAAGGAAGAATGAGCCCTAATATTGCCAAAAATCTAATTTTTTGTTGGTGTTGTAATTACATTACCAACATATTCATCTGTAAAAGAATTTCTGTTGGTATTAAAAAGTATGTTATCGCGGGAAAAATTGAATAACTGTTTAAAAAATACACATTTGGAAATAAATAAAATAAAAAAGTACTAATTAATTATACTATGGAAATAAAAATACACATCATCTGAAGCATTTGGAAATAAAAAAGTACTAGGTAATTAATTAGACTAGGTAATTACCAACAAAAATGTGCTCTTTCCTTTTGCAGCATCTTGTGTAGCCCCCCAGAAAAGAGAAACAGAGTAGTAGTGCAAAAAGGCAAATACCCAAACATCCCAGAACCCTCGCGCCTAAACCTATTTATTTTTCTTCATCAATCGAATGCAAGTTCTTCAAGTTCTTCGATCGAGTCTTCAACCTTAAAATCCAAACCCTAGTTTGTTTTCTTCATCAATCGCCATTGCTATTGGTTTCTATGTGTTCGTGGAGTCAGAATCTACAAATCGCCATTGTTGGTGGTTTCTTGGTGTTCGTGGAGTCAGAATCTACAAATCACCATTGTTGTTGCTATCTTGGTGTTCAATTCAGAAGCTTCGAAGGTATGTGTTGGTCCTTTGATATTCTCTTTCATTTTCCTCTAAGTTTATGAACATTAGATTATGTCGATGCAGACAATTTCTAGACGGTTTGGTGCTAGAAAATCGAGGGTTTGGTGCCAAAAAATTGGGGGTTTGGTGCAAGCAATCGACCAATTTCTTGACGGTCTGATCGAAGGTTTGCCGAAGGTATTTTGTTTGCGAAATTCTCTCTTGATATGGATCTTTACTTTATATTTATATAGGGTCTTTACTTGATATGAATCTAATTGGTGATAGAAAGCTTTGATTGTTTTGACTGATTACTTTGGATGTCAATTACAACGCGTCAAATTAGATATAACAGTGATATTCCGTCATCAACAGTCAGTTCGATCCATATGTGTGCTTTGTTTGTTAAGGAATATGTCCTCAATTAGATTTATATATTCGTTAAGGAATCTACAAAAAGATTGCTTGCACCAAACCCTCGATCATAAATATAAAGTAAAGATCCCCTTGTCTATCATCGAGGGTTTGATGAATTGTAATTGACGCATTGTAATTGACTCTTGATGAAGGATTATGTCCTCTGCTTTTGGCCCATTTTTGTTGTTTTATCATGAAGGGAGAGTTGTAGAGAGAATGATGGGGAGATGAATGCATTTGATGGACATATCATAAGGAGACAAAAGAGAGCTAGCAGTGAACTATTTGGAAGGATAAATTTGAATCTCTCTCCTTTTTTAATAGTATCATCTACTAATGGATGAG
This sequence comes from Selenicereus undatus, assembly GCA_017589665.1. NCBI lineage: Eukaryota > Viridiplantae > Streptophyta > Magnoliopsida > Caryophyllales > Cactaceae > Selenicereus > Selenicereus undatus. The sequence continues at coordinate 49,647,434 of JACYFF010031959.1, read as the reverse complement.
GGAGGTCTTGCATTGTAGTTGACGAATGTACGTGAAGAAGTTGTGCCTAGCTACTTTGAATGGATATATGTAAATAACTCCTTTTTTTAATTTAAGAAAAACATAACTTAATTTGGCATATGAGTATTTTAGACATAATCGAAAATCATTTTTAATTATTACGTAATTATTATTGAATGCCTAGAAATCTATGTAATGTGAAGAAAAATACACAACCGTATTCTAATAGAAGTGAATGCCATAAGTGCATAATCAAGTACTATATTATATTGAAATAATTGTCATCATTTACAAATGGAAATATCAAATAAATTAAGTAGATGATATTTAAAATTGAAGTTTCACATCAAAATAGTATAGAGATATATTAAGTCTGACAATAGAATATACATCAAGTCTTGATCCGACAATAACGTTGATCTTTCTTTGGCATAAACTTGAAGAAAAAAATAGAACTTTGCGTTGCATTTGTTCCTTCACCATGCTCTGTAAACTATAGCACATGTCCCTCACCATGCTTTTTAGCCTACAACACAAGTTAGCAACCCACATTAATTGATTGTTGAAAGAATGGTGTTGAATTAAGCACTCTGATGCATCTATTGCAGCGTCTCTTATTTGGGCTGTGTGAGGGGCAAGCTTGTGAGCATCAACACTTCTGTAGTCTCTCCACTGTTAGTGATAGTGTTCTAGTTAAAACTTGCTCACTGACTTTTAACCAAAACTAAGAGAGTTCAATACAGACTAACAGAAAACTAAAATGATTATGACGCCGATTTTAATATGTTTTCTATCTACATGGTAGAATATTCATATCAGTGCTATGGTATTTGGTTCTGGAAAAACAACAATTGCCGAGTTATTATTGATTCAAAAAACAAAAGTTGAGGGGAGATCCTTGTGGTGAATGAGGTCTTAGCAACTAGTTATAGTTGACCACTCTAGCTACCGAGGTTCTGAAGTCACAACTGAGGGTCAAGCTTACATCTCCACTGGAGTGTATAACGTGTCCTGTTAGCCTCAAGCCTCTTGGGACCTCAAATAGCTTTGAATTATGATGCCACAATTCCTATCATCATTCTCTTGGAATCCCAAATAGAAATGATGATCCTAACGAGATAAGTGTGGCATGTTGATGCATATCATTCAGAAAGTTTTGTGGAGTCTCTTCTATTCCTCTAGTAGGCCTGGTGTGGAACTGCTATCCTTTTGGCCAGGTTTATTTGACTGCAAACTCAATTAGGGAGAAATTCTTCATGTGTGGTGGCTGATATGACAACAAAGACATTCAGAATTCAACATAAATTCAAGCACTTAAAACCAATGTTGTTTATGGTATAATCATATGTTAATCAAAGGACACAGGCATATAGTGGTAATTGTTCAAGGCATAGGCATACAATAATAAGGGAAAGCATCATCTATCTTGTTTAGTGACCTTTTGGTCAGTACCAATGTTTAATCTACCTTCTTATTTGGTTGTCTATCACTACTAGAAAAAGGACTTGTAACGATGGAAAATTGTGTCGTTAAAAGTCTATTTTATAGTCGTTAGAGCCTTTAACGACCAAAAAAAAGTTGGTCATCGTTCATCGTTATTGGTCCCGTCGTTAATACTTTTAACAACGATTTGAATATTTTCGTTGTATAATCAGTGTCGACAAAAATGTTTTTTTTCCTCGTTGATTAGCCAATAACAATGAACTATTTACCGATAACAATGAAATTATTGGTCATAGATTTTACATTAAGAGCTATTTGCCATGGTATTCAAGTTAATAATGACGAACATGTTTCATAGTTATCATTTAGAATAAGTAGCTATGATGAATTTGTTCATCGTTAAAAATTAAAATTTCAATAGAAGAGTTCTGCCAATTTATTGTTACTGATGATAATTACTCGAGTAACACTCTTACTGTCAACTTCAATCACCTTCACAAAAAAATAAATTCAAATAATTAAAAAGAACATAGCAAGATCAAAGTTAAACAAATAAAATTTCATATATATATCCCTTGAACATAGTGTAATAATATATGTTACAATATAAGTTAATTGAACACAAATATACATATCCTTAAAATTAAAGTTCAAGACTACAAAGGATGCTAAAAAAAAAAATTTTAAAAATCAGGTTGTTGAGTGACTTCATTTAGAGTCTCAAAACACCTGCAAAAAAGAAAAAAATGGAGGTTAGAATTCTCCATATCGAAAATTAAATTAGTTTAAGTACTTACATAATAAATAATAATAGATGACCAAGCAATCAACGAAAAATGTACACCTTAATGTAAATAAATTACGATAGACACAAGGCTAAGTGTTAGATTTTAAGCCTTAATCTCCCATTGCGAACATTATTTAAGGCTATGTTAATTAAGTGATGTGTAAGAAGTTTAAAATGTACTAGAGGATTAAGTTGTCAAAATAAAGTGAAACGAAAATAGCTATTAAAGAGACTTAGCCTGTACAAAAAACTTGGGTTACCATCCCAAAAGTCCAAACCAGTTTTTGAGAACCAATCATATAAGAAGCAAAAAAGCAATATTATTGCATAAAAAGCTATATTTCTAACAAGAAGACAAAGATCAAAATAACATAGGCAATAAGGAACAAGCAACCTACCATGAGAACATTAATCTCTGCCTTGTTAGGTTCAGTGGCATAGGTCTAAACTTTTTCCCTCCTATATTAACAGTTCTATGAGTGTAACTAAAGAGTTGTCTTGTGACCAACCTAGAAACAGCTAACCCAATGAAGTGCTCACTAATATGCCATTACAAATGACCTCAAAGTTAAATGACATATCTGACAACACCATTGTTGATCGATAACCCCTTACATGAAAGCCTAGTAAATGCACAATTAAACAACTAACATGATACAAATATGAACAAATGGGCAGGCATGACTAACCTCATGAGTACATTAATGGTTGCGAGTGCCTTAATACTTCAACTTTCTTTCATGAATCAAAAATAGTAAGCAAAAGAATAATTAGCAACAAAATTCTAAAGCATTAACTATTTACAGCATTAGCCAATTAGGCACTCAAAATATGTTATAAAGTATTGCTCTGCTTGTGTAAGACACATTCAATTCTCAGAAATTAGCAGTATAAAAATATAAAAGGAATGGAGGATGTTCTATGTCTGAAATTAACATGTCTAATTTATAGTATGTGTAAACTACAAGCATACCTGCATAGGTTGCAGAAACACCAAGTCCACACAAACCATTTTATCTCTTTAATGATAAATACTACTAAATCAAATTGAATGTATATAGGCCCTATTTGGCAAAGAGCTTTTTGAAGAGCGTTTTGGCCAAAAAGAGCTTTTTTGATCAAAATTAGCTTTTTGACCAAGTGAAAAAGCTAATTTGGGTGTTTAGTGAAAGAGCTTTTTAAAAGAGCTTTTTGGGTCCAAAAAGCTAATTTGAAAAAGCTAATTCCATAAGCTTTTTGGAAGAGTTTTTTGAAGAATTAACTTTTTCTCTCACAACTTCTTCAGAAACAGTTAATTTTACCAAACAGTTTTTCAACAAACAGCGAATTCAAACAGCTAATACAAATAGCTAACTCAAACAGCTAACAGCTAACAACTAACAGCCGTTTGCCAAATAGGGCCATAATAATCTGAATTCATGCTACTTACTTAGCAACCCATGTCAGGCACCTAGAAAATATGTAATAGGAATAGGGATGTTTGGAGAAGTAAAGAGCTTAGAAGAATCCATGAGTTACATCCTCACATGGGTTTGTACAACAGTAAATGGGTATAAGTTAGAAATTCAATATAAAGGGAAACGACTTCGTCAAGATGAATAATCATTTTGGCAATCATTAAAGAATTCTTCATATTAGAAACACATAGTGCTAATCTAGAGCAGAGGTTAATCAACTAATAATCATAGTAGAGAGAAAAACACCCTGCTATAGTGCTACCCTAACTAATCAATACTTGTAGGACAAAACTTAGCATACTAATTTGTCAAAGAATCATTTAACCAAATGTCAAAAACAATATTAATGTTGTCTTATTACTTACTATTTTTTCCTTTTTGGGGGAGGGGGGATGAGTAGGGCTGGTGTTTGTTGCGGAAACAGTTGTTTATTTACTCTTATGGTCATGATATAGTTACTTCTTGTCCATTTTCTAAAAATTACTTTCTGTTTTTTGCTTTGGGTTTGATTGTCATGACTCTTGCTTTAGTCGTGATTGTGAGTTTACTTGTCTTTGCTTAGTACTGAAAACTCACTCAACTTATATGTTTTCAATTTTGATGGTTCATATTGATTGTGAGTTAATTAGCTATATGTCAGTATTGGAATTTAAGTAATTGCAAACTGCCCCAAACTAGTGCTGGATTGTCCTTCAATTTATACTTGAACATTTTTTACTATAAGTGTTGTTGTAATGTTTGCTAGCTCACTACAAAAATGCAGCCGATCTCCGACGGACAAAGCGACGCGGAAATGGGTCGTCGGAAAATATCAGAGAAGTCGACGGAAAAGCAGGCGGGGCCCGACGGACGTAAGAAATTCCGACGGAATTTCCGACGGTATTCCGTCGGAATCCGTCGGACGTTGTTGTGGATCTTGATGCAACTCGACGCGTTCGGTTTTAAATTTCGGGGAGTGGGTTTGTTTCCGCGTCATTTGCAAAGTTTAGAGAGAGAAGGTCTCAAAGAGATAGAGAGGGAAGAGAGAGAAAGTGAAGGTTGAAGATTTTTGTAGTCAGTAAGTTAATTTTTTTGTTAATACGTTATTTAAAATTGAAATAGTTAAGTTATTTGATGTTTTGTACGTTTTAAATTTGTTGAGTGTGACTGTCACAGACGTGTTGCCGCCGCCGCCCCCCCGTGCCTGTGCCCGCCGGTAATCCGTTCGATTTTCTGCGTTTGAAGGTTAGTACAATTGTTTCGTTTTAAAATTTTGAAATTATATTCATTTTTGTGAATTTTAATCTAGAAGTATGTTCATTAAGTTTGTTATTTTAGATTAAGTATGTTAAGCATGTGTAATATGTTTTATTGTTGTGAATAATTTAAGTAAAATAAGTTTCATCATTATAAAATGTTAAATATGTTAACCATGTATGTATTTTAAAGTATGTTTGATTTTGTTGTTATTTTTGTGAATTTATGTATTTTTTGGTGAGTATGCGAATAATATGCTTTTTTTGAGACGTAGTTAATTTTTCATATGATTTGGTTGGTTTAGTATGAAATTTATTTATCCGTAACATATGGATGTAAGTTATCTCACCAAAAATGTTAAGTACGTTAAACATGTATGAATTTTAAAGTATGTTTGCATTTCTTGTTATTTTTGTGAATTTATGTATATATGTTAAGTATATACTAATATAAGTTTAGTAAGTATGTTAATGGTAATTATTTTGTTTGGTTTTGTTTAATTAGATGAGGTGGGAAATCGGTGGTGTCATTTGTTATTGTTGTTTAATGAGATTTATGTAGAAAAATAATATTGTTATGTGAAATTAATTATTTGTACCATACATGTTTAGTTACATTAAGTGTTGTATTTGAGGTGTTGTGAGAATTTTTTATGATAAGGAAAAAGTATTATGTATTTCTGATTTAATATTTGGCGTATGTTGTTCTGAATAATTAAACAGCATGTGTAGTATGTGGAATGATTCTAATTTAATATATGTTTCGTTTTGGTAAATGGTTTAATAATGTTAACTGCGTGTTTTCTTCGAGTTGTTGTATATATTAATTTTTGGTGAATATGTGAATAATATGCTTTTTTTGAGACGTACATATGTTGAAAAATCTGCTTTTTCCGACGGAAAATGGCGAATGAAAATTACAACGACGGACTGTCTGACGGACCCAATTTCCGTCGGAAACTCCATCGGCTCACCCGATTTTTTGAACTTCTCTCTGCTCGATAGAAGTTATAGGTTTTGTTTTTAGAAAATGCCTGTCAGATGGAATAGTCCGACGGAATTTTCCGGCGGATTTTCCAACAGACAGGCATTTTCGTTGGAAATGTCAAATTTTCAACTTTTTGAAATTTCAAAGTCTTCAATTTTTTTTGAATTTTTTTAGAAATAAGTAAGCGGACGAAATTTTCGGTTGGACAACACTTTTTCCTGAATTTTTTTTAAAAAAAATCCAAGAAGGTGAAGTGGTCCGACGGAAATTTCCGTCGGACCACACCTCTTTAAAAACCCGATTGCTCGAGCAATCGGACACTCAATGTATTCAATGCCCTTTGCGGCCGTCCGACATCCTTCGCTCCTCCCTCAAAATCCGCCCCCTTCACTGCCTCCACTGGTCGCTGCATTCAATGTAGCACTAAGAAACTCCCTATCTTTCAAGTGAGTAATGCAACCTAATGTTATTGGAGAGAACATTAAATTGTCATTAAAAGATGAGGAGTTTCTTAGTGTTACATTGAATGTGGCGAGCAGTGAAGCATGTTTCGATCCCGATATCCGTCGGCTTCCGTCGCCCACTCCGTCGGCCCGCTTCCCGACGGCTGTCTCTTTCTGTTGAAATGTGTCCGACGGACGGGAGATTCCGTTGGAACCAGCGGGTCTACGAGACTTTTTCCTACAACCGGTTTCCGTCGGATTTTCCATCAGAAAATCATTTTCTCGACGAAAAAACGTGCTTTTTTTGTCGGAAAATTCGTTGGAGAAATCACGTTTTTCAGTATTGGTAGTTAATTTTTCATGTTATTTGGTTGGTTTAATATGAAATTGATTTGTTCCTAACATATGAAATTTATTATATGTAATTAAGTTGGTTTGGATTTATTTATTTCAATGAAGTACGAAGTAATAATTTCATTTGTGTTTAATTTTTATTATTTAAGTATGTGAAGTGTGAAATAAATTATGTAATTTATGTTTAATGCTTAATTAGGTGTGTTATGATATATTAAATAGTTTTGTTTTGAATATGTTCTAATTGAATATGTGACGTATGTTGTTTTGAATAATTAAACAGTATGTGTATTATGTGGAATAATTTTAATTTAATATATCTTTCGTTTTGATAAATGGTTTAATAATGTTAACTGCGTGGTTTTTTCGGTTTGGTGTGTATATTAATTTTTGGTGAATATGTGAATAATTTGCTTTTGTTGAGACGTAGTTAATTTTTCGTATGATTTGGTTGGTTTAATATGAAATTTATTTGTTCGAAACATATGGATGTAAATTATGTTAAGTTTTAATTTCATTTGTGAAGTGTATTTATTTGAATAACTGAAATAAAATATGATAAATATGTACATTTCTAATTATTATATAATTATTATGAAATGTTGAAGTATGTTACACATGTGTAATGTGTTTCGTTTTAGGGAATACTTTAAATTTGTTAAGTATGTTCATATTTTGTTTGCTTTGTGATATATAGTAACGTTTTGTAAGTATGTGAATTGTATTATATGTAATTAAGTTTGTTTGGATTTATTTATTTGAATGAAGTACGAAGTAATAATTTCATTTGTGTTTGATGTTTGATTACATTTATTTTTACAAATAATATGTAGTGTCTTGAATTTTTGGTTGAAATGTTTAAGTATGTTAAGTATGTTTAATTTTTATTCAAGTATGTGAAGTGTGAAATAAATTATGTAATTTATGTTTAATGCTTAATTAGGTGTGTGATGATATATTTAATGGTTTTGTAAAATATATTTTTATGTAATTCATACATATATGTTGAACTGGCTGAATACATTTCTGAAAGATTTTTATTACAATTAATTGTAGTGTACGTAACAATTAAGGAATTCATATTAGGAACATATGGATGGGCCGTTGCATCGTCAATGGATGTATAGAAGAAGAAATCCTAATGGACATGGACTTAGAGATGAGTGGTTGGAGGGAGTTAATATGTTTGATGAATTTGCACGAAATCAGGAGGAGTATAAAATTAATGGAGTTTATAGATGTCCATGTGTCAAGTGTAAGAATATGCTATATTTTGCACCTGATGTTGTAAAGTCCCATTTGTATAGAAAGGGATTTTTGAAAAGTTATTGGTATTGGACAAGTCATGGAGAAGAAGATAATTCGGAAGTAGGGGGTGCAAGTAGTTCACATTCTATGAATTTCGATTATGATCACAACGATCATAATCATATGGAGAATATGGTGCATGCTGCGTTCCAAGCTAATGAAATGAACATGAGTAGTCCGCATTACGTAAATCCTGAGGCTTTTTACACTATGCTTGAATCTGCCCAGAGACCTTTGTATGAAGGGTGTGACATAACTGAACTTGAAACATCTGTGAGGCTACTGAGTATTAAATCGGGGCACAACATGTCTCAACGTTGTTTCAATGAAGTTGTTGGCCTGATGAGAGATATATGCCCTTCTGAAAGTGGCATTCCCAAAAACTATCATCAGCAGATCAAAAAAGTGAGAGACTTGGGTATGGATGTTCAGGAAATTTATTGTTGTCCAAATGGTTGCATGCTTTATTATAAAGAATATGAGGCTTTGTCCGCATGCAAATTTTGTGGACATGCAAGACAATTACCGAAGAACTCCAACCAACGAGGTCGTAAGGATGTACCATATGCAAAAATGCACTACCTGTCTTTAATTCCGAGATTGCAACGATTGTATGCCTCAAAAAAGACTGTCATCCATATGAGATGGCTTCATGAGCACCGCCAAGAATCGGGTGTTCTCCGACATCCGTCAGATGGTTTAGCTTGGAAGCATTTCGACCAAAAGTATCCAAACTTCACTGTAGAGCCTCGGAATGTGAGGTTAGGTCTTTGTGCTGATGGTTTCACACCATTTTTCATATCTAGAAGATCGTATTCTGTGTGGCCAGTTGTGGTGACACCTGATAACTTACCTCCCGAAATGTGTATGACTACCCCATACATGTTTTTAAGTTGTATTATTGCGGGTCCAACAAATCCGAAGAACAGGATTGATGTGTACTTGCAACCCTTAATTGATGAGTTAAAATTGCTGTGGGATGTTGGGGTTGCTACATTTGATATTTCAAGCGGTGCAACTTTTAGATTGCATGCCGCGTTGATGTGGACTATTAATGATTTTCCCACATTTGGTATGTTATCTGGTTGGAGTACTCATGGGTTGTTAGCATGTCCGGTTTGTATGCATCAGAATTGTGCATTTCATTTACAGTATGGTCGAAAGCCATCTTGGTTCGATTGCCATCGTCGGTTCTTGCCTCGCAATCATTGTTTTAGAGCTAATAAAGTTGCTTTTCGCAAAGGAAAGAGCATACACATTGGCCCTCCCTGAAGGATTTCTGGTGAGATGTTGTCTGATACTGTATCGACTTTGCCTAAGGTGACTATAGATATCAATTTTCAAATTTCGGGATTCGAGGAGAATGAACATAATTAGACAAAGCAAAGTATCTTTTAGGAGTTGCCGTATTGGAAGCATCAACTTTTGAGGCATAACCTTGATGTGATGCATATTGAGAAAAATTTCTGTGAAAATATTATAAACACAGTGATGGATGTTCCGGGAAAAACAAAGGATGATATCAAAGCGAGGATGGATATGTCTTTTTGGTGTAGTAGGCAAGAGTTGGACTTGGCTACAAGAGGGTCAACTGATAGATTGTGTAAGCCAAAAGCCAAGTTCGCACTGTCGTTGCCTCAAAAAAGGGTTGTTTGTCATTGGTTGCAGGAGGTTCATGTGCCTGATGGTTACTGCTCTAATGTGAGCAATTGGGTGGATCCATCTAACACAAAGTTGCAAAATATGAAAAGTCATGATCATCATGTGTTTTTGGAGAATCTTCTTCCAGTAGCTTTTGCTGCTCTTCCGGATGATGTGTTGGGACCCTTGGTCGAACTGAGTGAATTTTTCAGAAACCTATGCTCCAGTGAGCTACAAGTAAGCATGCTGGAAGAGATGAACAACAACATTGTTGTAATTCTTTGTAAATTAGAAACGGTGTTCCCTCCTGGTTTTTGGAATGTCATGGAACATTTGCCTATTCATTTAGCTGAAGAAGCTTTGTTGGCTGGCCCTGTTCAATATCGATGGATGTATCCTTTTGAGAGGTACTTTGGTTGGTTGAAACCTACGACAAAGAATAAAGCCCGTGTTGAAGCATCTATAGTTCACGCATTCTTGGCGTTTGAGATAAAACATTTCGCTGAATACTATTTTCAATCAAGCTTGGATAACCCAAGTATTGGGCGTAATGAGGGTATGCAACAACCTAAGGCACAAATGCCAACTCTATCGGTGTTCAACTGTAAGGGTACTCCATTTGGGAATCGAGGCCGAAGATATCTTACTGAGGTGGAGTACCGTGTCGCTCGCCTTCATATTTTACTGAATTGTGGTGAAGTGCAACCATATTTGGAGTAAGTATATTAGTTACTGAAAGTTTCATTTAAATACTTAATAATTGTCGAATAATAATTAATTAGTTTCATTTCTTAAACATTATAGTTGGTTCAGACATCAATTTCGTGGTCATAATCCGAACGCGAGTGATGTGGAAGTTGACTTGTTCATCGAGGCAAATTTCGCACAGTGGTTCGAGTGTAATGTAAGTAATTTGTCATAAGTAATCTTCAACTTCGAAAATACATTTCTGTAATTCTGAAGAGGATTGCCTTCTTTATCTCTTCGTAGGTCAATTCTTATAGGGTGTTTAATGATGAGAGGCAAGATTTTTTGAACTTATCTCATGGACCGCTTACGGTGGTGGAGTGTTTCTCTGGGTATAAAGTTAATGGTTATCGATTTCATACCAAGGCTAGAAATGAAGGTAAAGCAACATATAATTGTGGCATGTGTGTCAAAGAAGTGGGGGAAGGTGACGAAGTGTCAGGGGATTATTATGGTATACTTCACGAAATTGTTCGTGTTGAATTCACGGGTGAGCCAATTAAAAAATGTGTACTTTTTAGTTGTGAGTGGTTTGACCCGGATGTTCCTCGAGGGTTACGTTATCCTAAATTTACCCCATATCCCGAGGTGAATCATACCAGATGTTACAGAAAGTATGACCCATTCATATTTGCTGATGTTACAACCCAAGTGGTATATGTTAAGTACCCTGAGGGGATATCAGAAAAAGCGAATTGGTGGGTAGCTATACCAAACAAACCTCGCGGTGCTCATAAAGATAAAGAAAACCTAGAACTTGCCTATTAACAGTTTGGAATGACAAACATGAATGTGGACAATGTCATAGTCACCACGTTAGTCGATGAAACTGCAGAAGCTGATGATGTTGATGGATATGATTGGGGTGATGATGATGATGGGAATGGTGAACATGATGATGGTGATGAAGAGGATGAAGAAGGTGAATGGGAGGATGAAGATGAAGACACTGATGATGGCCATGATGAAAATACAGCATTGCAAAGTGGTGATGATGACGATGACAATGTGTCCCACCATGATTGATTGAATTGTTTTGTTGTATGGATATTTATGTATCTGTATAAAGCTTTTCTTTATTGCAAACTCAGAAAAAAATTATCTGTATGTACTGTAATTTTTCACTAACAATAGTATCAAAAATGGCGTGGTATTATTTTTTTGTTCTTATTTGTTAGATGTCTGGATTCAATGGTGGACGTGGCCGCGGTCGAACGGTCAGGAATGATGCGGGTAGAGGAGTACCACAACCAACTCCACAGTATGATCCCGCTGATCAAACTTATCAGTCGAACACCTTCAGTGGAATGTTTGGAGGTTTTCTTGATCCAAGTCAACCATTCGGAAATTATTTTGGTAGTATGAATGAGCAATCCCACTAGCAACCACCTTTGTTTTGTGCGGGTATGCAAACACCAATTCAACCAAATATTCCTTACATGGGTGGTGCTTCATCTACTCCATTACTTTATCAACAGTTCGGTACTATTAGTCCGCATTTCAACAGTAATCAGTTTATGGGGCAACCTAGAATGCCAAGTCACTTAGTGCACAACGAAGGGGTCCCCAATGAAGGGGGAGAAAGAGATAGACACAGTCCTGCACCTGAAAGTGACACAGCGAGCACCAACAATAAGATATATTTACAACCTGATGGTGACACGTAAGTTTACTATGAAGTTTGTAACTTCTTCACTTCTCATATTCTTTTGACACATACAATCTTTATTGCTAACCAATTCTTTTTGTGTTCTAAGTTTTGTTCCATATCAGGGTGTAGTTCAGAAAATAGTTGAAAGCTTTGCAGGTAAGTACCCACATCCTTGGACCTCGTGGGGGGAAGTTCCACAATCTCAGAGAGACATTTGGTTCAATGAGTTCAAGGTTCATGATTATCTGTACAATGAATTTGAAAGTCATAATTAGATTGTTTGGAATGTTTAATTACTAATATATATACTTCAATTTTGTCGCAGAAACACTACTACTGGCATCCAGACAACGAAACTCAGATACGACATAACTTTGAGTACAGAGGTGCCACTTGACTCAGGGACATTCTAGGATACGCCAGGAAGTACAACAAAAAATCGAAGTGGTTACCGCCTAGTGTTTGGAATGATATGCTTAAACATTGGAGTGACAATGACAACTTCAAGAAATTGAGTCAACAAAATAAAAAGAATAGATTGAGTGATGTTGAAGGTTTTGGTCCTTCGTTACATACATGTGGCTCAATTCCCATTAGTGAAAGGAAAAGGCATTTGGTAAGAAATTTGATTATTAATAAATGTATTTCTTATATATAAAGCATGGTATGGATTGAGGTCCTCGTACATCATTCTTGTTTATATTTAATTGCGATTTACTTTTTTTTCCAGGCCCAAACATTAGGTAGGGAGCCTACGTGTGAGGAATTGTTCAAGGACACTCACTGCAAGGTGAAAGACAAAACTTTTGTGGATAAAAAATCTGCCAAAAAATATGTAAGTTTCACACATTCTATTTAGAGATAATTCATATGTTACAATTGTAGGTTTGGTATAAAATAGTTTTATTTTTTATAATTTTCAGGAGGATCATCAGAACAAATGGCAGGAGTACTCCCAAGCTGCAACTCAATGGGGCTCTCAACTGCCACCTATGACCCAAGAGGAGTGTTGGATTAAAGAAAATCTCGACAAAAAAGGCCGTGTTTACGGTTTTGGCGCGGAGGGGGTCAAGTTGAAGAAATCAGCTACTATTGCAGCTGCACGTCACTCACTCATCAGCTGAGCATTTTGATCCAAGACAGCAAGCACAACTCCTCAATGAGAGCATAACTAAGCAAGCAGAGGCTATAACTCAAATAGCCAAGAAACAGGGGAAGATAGAGTGCATGCTAAAAAAAGTTTTAAGATTTTTCAAAGGTCAAAGTACAGGCTCCTCCAGCCAGATCAACTTGAATCCCGACGATGAAGAGGACTCCGAAAATGACGACGATGATGATCCCACAAATTTATCTGACTCTGAATAGTTTAGTAATTCGCGTACATTTAAAACAATGTCGTATGTCATAATTAATATTTAATTCAGCATGTTTCTTTTGACAGATATATATAAAATTCATATTTGGTAATTATATTATTATGTGCGTATTAATTTTGTGAAATGTTTTTTTTTTGTTTCCAAGCAAAATTTCCTACAATTTTTTTTCCCGGATTCTCAATTTAAAAATTTTTTTTTAAAAAAAAAAGGAAATTCCAACGGAAATTCCGACGGGAATTTCCGTCGGAATTTCCCTCCCCCTTCCCCCAGTTCGCGCTCTGTTCGAGGTTGCAGGGTGGTCCGACGGAATATTTCCTTCGGAATTCGCGTCGCACGCCATCGGAATCCGTCGGAAATATTTTTGCGATGAGTTGAATCCCGACGTGACGTTTTCTGTTGTATTTTCCGTTGGAATGACCTTTTCCGTCGGTATTTCCGTTGCAGATCAGTTGTGTTTTTGTAGTATAGCTTATATCTTAAGAATGAATAATTATTTGAAAATTTTGATACGTAGGAACTTTCCATTATGGATGTGTTTAAGGATAAGAGTTGGGTGAAGTTGAGGAGAATGGATAACGAATATATGGTATATCTAAATGCGTTTCTTGATCATGCATTTGCGACTTCTGCGATTGATGATAAGATTTCTTGTCCATGTACAACATGTGCTAATCGATTCCACCATGATAGGGAAGTTGTAAGAGTTCACTTTCTCATGAAAGGGATTGATGCTAATTACCATAAACATGTATGGGTCTATCATGGGGAGCCAATTCTAAGTGATAATGATGGTGATGATGAGAAGCTAGATGATCAATTTAATCATGAAAGTCATGGTTTAATCAAACATGATATGCATGATATGATAGAGGATGCTTTTGCATGCCGTGAATCCAGTAATGATTTCTCAGGCTCTATTGAAGAAATAAAGAAGTTTTTTAAACTAATTGAAGATGTGGCCCAGTCCGTCTATCCAAGGTGTGAAGAGTTTAGTAAACTCTCATTTATTGTTGAGATGTATCATCTTAAATGCATGCATAATGTTAGTGATAGGCATTTTATGCATTTACAAAAATCTTCAAAAGGGCTCTTCCAAAAGATTCAGTATTGCTGAATTCCTTTAAACAAATAGGCATCATTAAACAATTTGATCTTGGTTACAAAAAGATAGATGCATGTCCTAATGATTGCGTCCTTTTCTGGAAGGATAAGGCTGAACTCACCAACTATCCTGAGTGTAATGCTTCCAAATATAAGCTCGCAGATGATGGGACGATAATGAAATTAGTTTCTGGAAATCCAGTTCCAATAAAGATTTTACGTCACTTTCCCCTAATACCTAGGCTTAAAGGTTGGACATGTACATTTCGTCTAAGACAACTCCTTTCATGAGATGGCATGCAAAGGGACGTAAAGAGGATGGAAGATTAAGACATGTAGCTGATGCTTATGCTTGGAAGCATTTTGATAATAGGTAAACAAAATTAGCGAGTGATCCGCGAAATGTCAGGCTTTGCTTGTCAAGTGACGGATTTAATCCGTATTGGAATATGAGCACTCAATACTGTATATGGCCTGTTATATTCATGACTTATAATTTGCCTCCATGGTTGTGCATGAAACAACCTTACCTATTCTTTTTATTACTCATGCCTGGTCCAAACTCTCCAGGAAACGATATTGATATCTTCTTAGAACCTTTAATTGATGAGTTAATGGAACTATGGGAGCCAGGTGTAGAAACTTATGATGCCTCAAAGGATGAGACTTTTTATTTACAAGCAAACCTAGTGTGCACTACAAGTGATTTCCTTGCATATGGTAACTTGTCAGGTTGGAAAACCAAAGGGAAGTATGCATGTCCATATTGTAATGTTGATACATGTTCCCTTTATCTGAAGAAAAGTAGAAAAATGTGTTATATGGGTCATCATCGGTTTCTACCAGGAGATCATAAATTTTGCGGTAGTAAGAAGGCATTTAATGGAGAAACATAAATGAAACCTCCTCCTGAATTGCGTGCTGGAACTGATTTGTTGAATCAAATGGAAGGACTTGATGTCATATTTGTAAAACATCCAAAGACTAAAAAGAAAAATAAAAGGAAGGAGGATGAAGTGATGCCTTGGAATAAAAAGAGAATATTTTTCAAACTCCCTTATTGGGATCATCTTCTGGTATTTCACAACTTGGAGGTTATGCATATAGAAAAAAATGTCTCAGAGAGTATACTTGGTAAACTTCTGCGCATTGAAGGAAAGACAAAGGATACGTGGCAATCACGTCTTGACTTAAAGAACTTGAATATCCGGGATAAACTCGATCCAGTAGAAGGCAGAGGCATAGTATACATTCCTCTAGTGTGCTTCACATTAAGCAAGAAAGAAAAAGAGGAATTTATTAGTTTGTTTGCTTCTGTGAAAGTGCCAGATGGTTATGCGTCAAATATCATAAGGTGCATTATTGATGGTAAAATTTATGGTTTAAAAAGTCATGACCATCATATTATAATGCAGCAACTATTGCCACTAATTGCAAGGAAAATGAAAGACAAAAACATGGCGATTGCGTTGATTGAGTTAAGAAAATTCTTTAAAGAGATTTGCTCTAAAGTTGCAACACCTCAAGATTTTGAGAGGTTACAGGATCATGTCATTATTACCCTTTGTCATTTGGAAATCATTTTTCTGCCTTCCTTCTTTGACATAATGGTACACTTAGTTGTCCATTTGCCATATGAAGCAAAGGTTATGAGCCCAGTCATTTATCGTTGGATGTACAATGTAGAAACGTATATACCTGATTTTTAATTTTTACATCCACAGTTTATATTTTCAACGAAACGTAATAGCCATGTCATGTGATTTTGATGTTCTTAGGGACTTAAGGACGTTAAAATTATCTGTTGGCAATAAAAGTCATCCAGAGGGGTCAATTGCTGAACGATACGTAGCAAATGAATGTTTGATGTTTTGTGCAAGATATTTACCTGGTGTGGAGACTAAAGAGAATAGATCCTCAAGGAATAATGATGATGGTGATGAAGGTTACAAGGGACTATCTGTGTTCTCCTTAAGATGTCGAGCATTACCCAAAAAGAAAGACATTCGCCCTGACCATTCACTAATTGACCAAGCACATACCTATGTGTTATTTAACTGTGGTGAAGTTCAAAGTTATGCAAAGTAAGTACACCTTATTGTTCGATTTTGGTATAATAAAATTTCTAAAATTCATTCTATAATTTAAGACGTGTTCTTATGGTTTCAGATAGCATTATAAGATTGTTAGTACTGAATGCCAAACTTCAAATGAAAGCATTGGTGAGATTCATAAAAAGACATTTCCAAAATGGTTTGAACAACATGTAAGCATCTTAACATGCACATGATATTTATATATGCAAACTTTAGATGGTCTATGTATCATAACAGACAAAATCTGTACATTCTCAGGTTCATAGGCATCGTCCTACCAATTATTCCATGGTTGATGATTTGAAATATCTAAGTGCATTTCCAAGTGAATGGATAAAGACAATGACTAACATCACCTGTAATGGGTACAAGTGGCGTATTAAAAAGATTGATAAGAGGAGCGAGACCCAAAATTCTGGTGTTCTTGTGAATTCTTGCACAGATGCAAGAGATATAGCTGATTATGGGATTCTGACTGAAATCATTGAGTTGAGCTATCCTCAAGGAAGAAGTGTTATCTTATTTCGATGTGATTGGGTGCATCCAATTAGAGGTGTAAAGCAAGATGAGTTTGGATTTACTCTTGTTAACATTAAATCACATTGGAAAACAAGCAAACCTTTTGTCCTAGCATATCAAGTAGTACAAGTCTTTTATGTGCTAGAGTCCAAAGAGAAAAACTGGCATGTAGTCATTGCTACTAAGCGAAGAGATCTTTATGAACTGGAAGATGATGTCATACTAGAAGTGGAAGTTTTACAAGTGGACAACTGATCTTCGATCGATGCAGAAGAATTCATTGATGTTAGAGAAGATATCGTGGGAGTTACACTGAATGAGCCTTTTGTTGATGCCATTGAAAGGAACAATGATGTGGAGATCGACTCAAATAATAGTAGTGCTAAAAGTGATGAAGATGATGAGACATTATATGATTTTAATTCTGAATAATTTATATATGTACTTAAATATTTTGATGAAACATTTATTTATTGGTTAACCATTTTAGAATCATTTTGGTATTTAGAATGACTTTCTTATTTTTACACCAATTTATTGTTTTATTTCTAAGAACCACTGCTTCGTGGGCTATTTATACATTGTTGTTAATGTGTTTGATGTTCATATAGTAGTACTAAATTTGTTTGTTTTAGATTTTTCCAGGTAAAAAGAGGATGGTTACAAGAGATCAACTTGCGGTAGGCCCTAAATTAATAATAGTGTTATAGTTATCTCAAAGTAATAACAACCTTTTATTTAAGTTACTTATGTTTTATATTAATGAAGCATATGTTGATGTCTGGGAAAAATCAACTATTAAGTCAAGGAGTAAGGTGCAGTTCGAGGTCAAGAGAAGCCTTACACCTACTTTGTCTCGAGGTACTTCCGTTCGATGTCCTCTCTTCTCACCAGGAACATCCTCTTTGCCACACACTACTACAAGTTTTTTTAAAAAAAAATACAGAATGCAAGTTTTTGTATTATTAAATATTAAAGTAAAACACACATACTCTCAATGATAGAAAGTTTCCCACTTTTCTTTCCTACCTTAATGTTCCTTTTAACTAGGAGAGTACAAAAGCATAAGAATTAATCAAAGTGATGAGGAAATGGCTATTATTAGATGATCCATGTTGCTTAATAGTATTGGTAAGTCTTAAATTATAAAGGTTCTGAAATAGTGTTTATATAGAAGTAATAATGGAGTATGAATTTTAATTATGTTTATTTCTTCCTATACTCTTAGTGGAAAAACACTTGGCGGGAAGTTTAGAGAAAAGAAGACAATTGGAGACCCAAAACAACAATGTTTTCAGTAGTTGATCTGTGGAACTCTCAAGGCGTGCTGATTCACATGTCAACAATGGTGACATGAGCTTAGAACTCAGAGACAATGGAGAGGTTCCTAGAAGTAAGTCATGTACTTGTTGTGCATATGTTACTTTTATGTCTATGTGTAATTCCTATTTTTTGTAATTATATTTCATTTATTTTCTATAATTGTCATATATAACACTCACTTGCTTTTGTGACATCACAGGAGAGGTCAATTTAAACTCATTGGAGCATGAAGAAAGTGAAGCGAATCATGATATGGGAGGTGAATCATCGACTAAAGGTGGTCACAACACCACAAGTAGAAGACGCATACAAGCAACCAAGGAAAAGAATGAGAAGGATCGTGGACCTAATAAGATAAAGGTTTTGAAGAACTTAGTGTTTGTCGATGTGAACGAACAACTTCAACTGATAGGTAATTCTCAAAGGCAAATGTCTTCCATGATTGGGTGTGTTGCACGAGACCCTAGAAGACTACCACTTGATTGTATTGATTGGAGGAAAATTAAGCAAGAGAAAAAAGATTCAGTGTGGGCAGAAGTGAAGGTATATATGCCTCAATATATATTACATTGCTTTCAAAGTTGAACCTCTACACTCTGATTTTTACACAAAGCCTTGCGTGTGCACATATTTCAAAGTAAAAATACGACTTTTAAGTTTATTTTAAGTCTTGATTGGTTCTTTTTCTTTGTATCCGCTATACAGCGTTCATTTTACTTTCTCGAAGGAAAAGAGCCTTATGAATGGGCAATGGAGAAAATGCATGCTTGTTGGAGAAGCTATAAATGTGAGTTAAAGGTGGCACTATTTGATGGTAGAAGTCATGATGAAGCAATTAGCAAAAGACCAGAACACATACCGCTTGAAACATGGGCCAACTTAGTACAGTTTTGGGAATCAGACAAGGGAAAGGTAATTATGTGCTTTAAGAACATTTATATTTATAATTATTTTGAAATAATGCAACTGTTATGATGTGATTTGTCAATTATTCATTTAGGCTAGAACTAAAAGAGGAATTGAAAATCGGGGCAATAACAAAATGTGTCACTATGGAGGGACGAAGACTTTTGCACGTGTCGTGCTGAAGAAGAAGTATTATGTATATCCTATTTATACTATAGCTCACTTTGATTTTAGGTAATTCATTTAGTATTTTATATACTTTTTAGGAAAAGGCAACAAGACAGATAAGCTTACAATATAGTTGAAGACCCATGCACCAAAGAAAGCTATAAAACTTGATGATGCTTCAACTAGTGCAAAGGTATGAGTGTTTATTTTATTTAATTTTCTTATTCATCTTATTTCTTTTTACTAATGTGTAACATGATTGGAAGCAATTGAAAATGAGTTATCTCACTTTGAAGAAGATTCATGTGATGATGCTACTCAAGATGAAATTTTCAAAAAAGTTATTGGAGAAGACAAATATGGTTATGTAAGACCTTTGGCATTGGGGTCAAAGTTCCTCATTCAACTTCTAAACGGTGCGCTTTAGAGGAAGAGCGAACTAAAATAAGGAAAATCGAGCAAGAGCAACAAGAAAGTCAAGAGAAGATTGAACGTTTGGAGAATAAACTTGGATATGTCACTAATTTAGTGAAAGTGCTTTTGAAGCACTAGGTATTCCTATATGAGATATTTTATTATTTGTTGATGAGCTAGATATAGTGCCCATATATAAAGCTTATATGTGGTATGCTTAGATTTAGATCTTCGGCCTGGTATAATTGGCAGCTCACTTGGTGTAAATTATTATGACCTTATTTGGTTATCTTTTCCATTGCTGAACCTTCATCATGTGCATGTTTCCTCTTCTTGTCATAGAATAAGCGTATTTGCTACTTGTTTAGTGTTTGGTGTACTCCAGGCGAGTGGCCCGTAAAGTTGTGGACTTCGGCATGTAGCCGTTGAGCTTATTTCTATGTTCTTTTATACTTCTACTCGATACAGGGAATTAATGTAAGGCTTTAAGCCTGGGAAATGGTCAGTTTTCAGGCGAAATTCTGTCTGTTTCGCCCAAGAATTTAAGTAGGAATTTAAGAAATCGTTGATACTTTTAACCCTAAGGGTTGGGGGTCTCACAGATGGTATCAGAGCAAGGTTCTGCGACCATAGGCCACGACCTGAGTCTTGCACTTCATATAGTTTTCTAGGAACGCATTTGTGAGGACGTGCTATTGTGTGCGAATGTAGTTTTGGTATGAACATTGATCGTCTTAGCATGCTAAAACTAACTTTATTTTTGTGGATCTAGAGCATTGCCATTGTATTTTGTCATTCCTTCTTTGTCTTCGAGCTGGATGCCATGATGAACTCATTCTAGTTCTCTTTTCTATGACAAATTTGACATCATGTTATTACGGAAGAATGCCATTAGATGATTATAAATATTCTCCATTACCTCTTCTTAAGATTTATGCTTTTGCACTTGTTTAATAGGGAATACCGGAGGATGTTCTTTCTTCATTTAAGGACGATGAGGATATTGCTGATGACAATGAAAATTGTCAGGCATTTGAAGAAGAAAATGCCGAAGAAGTTGATGATGAGGATATCTTCAACGTTTGATGCAAGACGTGTTTAAAGTGATATGTATCTAAAATGTTTTGGGCTAAGAGGATAGTGCTAGTTAGTTTCTAAGGAGCAGACCCAGATGCGGGAACCCTATAGGACCCTGATGGGGGTAAACATAAGTTTACGAAGTAGACCCGATAAGCAGGAACCCTAATTTCTATGGAGCAGACCTGGGAAGTGGGAACCCTGGAGGATCCTGGTAAGGTTAGAACACGAGTTAGGGATCAGGCCCAGTATGCGAGAACCCTAATTCCTAGGGAGTAGAATTAGAAGCCAGAACCCTAGAAGATCCTGATGATGATAAACAGTCACTTGAATAGAGCACTAACGTCTTAATACGATGCCCAGAAAATGCTTTCTTACTCATCTTGAGTTGATAACTCCTCGTTTAAGGATTATGCTAGCGTAAATGTTTGGAGATGTGCATGTGTCCTTTATGAAGGCTTATGTGGAGATTCAAATGACTTCCCTTTGAAGGGATTGTTTCTTTTACAAATGCTTAACATGGTTCAGGTGAAGGTCCTTGCCCGCCTATGTATTAATTCCATTTCTTATGAAAAGAATTCATGTTGATAATTCTAACTGAACTCCTTGATGTTAAGTGCTTATGTGTGAACAAGCCGCTTACTATTCTTAATGCTTGGATTTTAGCATGAGGCAGCTTGTTATTGAGTCTTATGTGTGTATTATGTGATGTTAACTAATTGTAATGTAGGGATGTCACAGCTAAGTTACAAGAGTCACAGGTTGGGTAAGTTGAGAGCTCTTATGCGTGAAATAGAAGAAGGGAAGGAATGCTGTTTGAATTCTAAAGGTTATTGAGGTATTGATGAATATGGGAGACCTTAAATGTTTATTATGTGATATTAAATATCAAATTGCATTGCTACTTAAAAGTATTACGTGCAACTATTTTGTTTGTCCTGGGATTGAAAATCACCCACTAAGTGTGGGGTAGCTCATCTCATCTCCTCTCTATTTCCCTTTTTCCCAGTTTCTTGATGTGACAGGTAGAAGTTGACGTGTATAAGCTGAGTCAAACTACTCTCTTGCTTTGGATAAGGAGCCATATACATAGATCATGAGTTGAATGATGTAATGCAATGTATACATAAGTTCTTGGACATATGTAGTTAAGTACTATAGTTCATGTAATACACATTGACTAGTTGTTGTTCTGTATGACCAAGTAGGCCAACCATCTGAATAGTTGGTCGTTTGGTTTAGTTGTTTAATTATTTCTAGGATGCTCTGAATGTGTGATCCATTGAGTTGTACCTTTTATTTCTTTCTTTTATTGAACTTTATACTTGGGTTACTACGAGCGTGTGGCCTATAGAGTTGTAGTCTTCGACGTGTAGCCTTTAAGCTGGTTGGATATGTCTTTTATGTATTATTATTTGCAGGGACCTAATGTAATGCTTTAAGCCTATGTTATGGTTAGTTTTTAGGCGGAATTTTGTCCATTTCGCTCCAGAATTTTAGAAATCAATAACGTTCCTAATCCTAGGGGATAGGGGTGTTACAACATGATTTAATAAGAGCTCTCCCCAAGCATAAATATGACAAAGAACAACTTTGCAGTGTATATGTCAAAGGTAAACAAGTGAGAACTTCGTTTAAGTGATATAAGTTATTTCCACTTGAAGGCCCCTTGAATTGCTGCATACGGATTTTTATGGTCCCATTAGGTTGAGAAGTCTGGGTGGCAATAAATATATATTTGTTATTGCTGATTATAATTACACATTTATCTGGGTATTCTTTCTGAAAGATAAAACAGATACTTTTAAAGTGTTTGCCAAGCACTTTAGACAAGTACCGAGCATTAAAGGACTATCAGTTCAAGCTGTAAGGAGTCATTATAGAACTGCTTTTTAGAAGGGATTTCTCTTAATTATGTGATCAACTTGGAATATATCACAACTTCTCAACAACAAGGACTTCACAACAAAATGGGGTCCTTGAAAGGAAGAATAGAACTTTGGAGGACATTACTAGAGTAATGCTCTATGTGACGATGATCTTCCAATGTCTTTTTGGGCTAAAGCTGTGAACATAGCTAATTATTTTCTATACACATACTTGATCAGACCAATCTTGAAGAAAACTTCCCATGAACTATTTAAAGGGAAGAAGACAAAAGTTTCAAATTTCAAAGTGGTTGACTACAAGTGTTTCATTTATGACAATGACAAAGAAAATCCCAGGAGACTTGATCGTAGAAGAGATGAAGGCATCTTTGTTGGGTGCTCTCAACAAAGCGTAGTTTACAAAGTTTACAACCAAAGAAGCAAGGTGGTTAAAGAAAGCTTTCATGTAGTATTTGATCAAAACAAGGATGGAATCATTAGTTCAACTTCCTTCCAAGATCTCAAGCTTAGTAGATATGATGATGAAGAAAAAGCAAGCATTAAGTCCAATAAAGCAACCACCCAGAGTCTATCCTAGATTATCTTAACCTATCTAAATATATTATCAGAGCCCCTGAAGAAATAAACACTAAAGATTCTGAAGCAAGGTACGAAGAAAGAAAAGAAACAAATGCTGATAAGAATCTTTAGCTTGTTCTCTCTTAAACATATATGAGCATTGTCTACATTTATGTCTCTCATAGAACCCAATAGCCTCAATAAGCTCTATTAGATCCAAGTTGGACTTTAGCTGTGTAAGATGAACTTAATGAATTTGAAAGAAACCAAGTTTAGTCCTTAACCACCCAACCTATGAGTGATCGCATGATTGGAACCAAATAGGTTTTCAAGGAACGAGCTAGATGAGTTAGGAACGTGGTTAGAAACAAAGCCAGACTAGTTGCTAAGGGAAATAATCAAGAAGAAGGGATTGACTGGGATGAAACATTTACCCCAGTTGCTAGACTTGCCATTGAAATATTACTTGCTTTTACATTCTTCATTGGCATCAAGCATATCAAATGAAGGGAAATGTGCATTTTTAAATGGCTATTATCATGAAGAGGTTTATGTTGAGCAACCCCTTGGTTTTAAAATTCTAAACTGCCTTGATCATATTTTCAAGCTGCATAGTGCCTTATGTGGACTGAAACAAGCTCCTAAAGCCTGATATAAGAGGCTTAGCAAAGTCTTCCTTGAAACTTATTTTAAAAGAAGACAAATTAACAACAAATGAGATAGACTTTTTTTCTTGTCCAATATATGTTGATAATATAATATTTGTTGCTACCAATAAATCAAAGCAAGTGAGCAAAGAATTTGAGATGAGTATGATAGAGAGTTGAACTTCTTTCTTGGGCTATAAATCAAGCAATGCCAGTATGACCTCTCCATCAATCAAGGGACGTATGTTAAGGAACTATTGAGGAAATATAATCTTGATAGTGTTACACATGCTAGAACTCGAATAGCTGCAAATTGTAAGCTTGACATGGATACAAGAAGTAAGGCTATCCCAGAAAAGGTATACAGATGCATGATTGGATCCTTAATATACTTAACTATTATCAAACCTAGCATCATGTTTAGTGTTTGCTTATGTGTAAGATTTCAATAAGCACCCAATGAATCACACCTCAAAGTTGCGAAAAGAATATTCAAGGACCTTAATGGAACAAACGACCTTGGTATATGTCTCCAAGAGTTAGCGTCCTTGAACTAGGAGGGTTCTCTAATTCTTACTATGTAGGTTACAAGGTTAATAGAAAGAGTAATTATGGCCCATGCTAATTCCTTGCATAATCTCTAGTCTCATGACATTCAACGAAGCAAAACTCAGCGGCCTTGTCCACTACTAAGGTTGAATATATTGTTATTGGAACTTGCTATGTGGCATAGTCAACAACTAATGGGCCTCGGACTAGATTACAAGAAAGTTCCTATCAAGTGTGACAAGCAAAGTGAGATAAACATTACTAAAAATCCACTACAACACTGAAGAACCAAACATATTGAAGTAAGGTATCATTTCATCAAGGATCATGTTGAAAAAGGTAAGCCTCGACAATATTAAGGTCGCTGAAGTCCAACCATTTGAATATCAATTAGGGTAATTTCTTTGTTTAATAAGGACTAATCCATAATTTTATGTTAGTTGAGATACTTCAAAAAGAAGAAGAAGAAGAAGAAGAAGAGGAAGGACAATTACTTTTGAAAATTGATTTGAAATCTTCTTAATATTAAGCTACAAAAATTTTAAAGATCTCTTTGAATCATTTCCTCCTCTTATTCCATAAACAGGCTACTACTCTACCTACCAAACCCTTGAATGTGGCAAATTCCTACAATTGGAAACTATCCACAATAGCCACATCCTATGATCTACCCTCAACCATTTACTTTTCCCATCACTACACTCAATCCCTTGATTCTGAATTCCCTCGACCTCACTTTCTCTTGGGACAAACCATACTCTTAGATCTCTGTCTATCTCTAAACCCCAAGCTCTATAGTTGAGCAAATATATCTTCTAATGAGAGAAAGCAAACATCCAACAAACCTTTATAATTGATTCATGTCTTCAATCTTTTTAGAAAAGTTCTCAATTTTTTCTAAAATATGCTTCTGTAGAATGATTTGTCCAACTTTTATTTCTAGACATAAATATATACTCTATTATTGTTTAGCATAAATGCACTTGTTGTTTTGAAGAATAATACAATGGTCAATACATCTTTCGGTGATAGTTAGAGCATCATTTCTATGTTGTTCTATGGTAACCAGACAACATCTATTAAAATTTTCTAAAGATGTTGTCATTCATTCTTCTTTTATTGTAAATATGATCTGGCTTATAGCATGTATGCATAGAGAATACACTAGCCATTAAAAATTACTTCCAATAATAATATCATAAAATGGTTAATCAATAGCCCACAAGACTGGAATAATGTATTGGACTTCTCCTATCTCAATTGATAACCCTTCTATGACTTTATTGTGGTTCATTGTGCTATCATCAGCATGGTGATAAGTCAGATTTAGGCATTCACTTGCATAGTGCCCTACTTCTCCACATACCCAACACTTACATTTATTTTTTCATGTAGAATAATAAGCAGCTTTTCTAAAAATCTTTCCTATTTAGGAGTTGGCTTATTATAATACTTTATCTTATACGTTTCTCCTCTTTTCTTGTTAAAGCTCTTTTTCTTATAAATTTTTTTTTCTTCTCTGCTTAGGTTTATTTCCCCATTGATGAGAAGTACCCCGACAAGGTAGAAATTGTTTCTTTATTTTCTTCTATTTTTAGAGGTCAAGACCTTTATCATTACCCCCATTTTCTTAAATAATATATTCTTGTATCAAGATTATCAATGATATCCTCCATTTCAAGTCATGTCATGTATTTTTTATTGATTATGAAATTTATGCGATGAGATACTTTATCATTAAACATACCAAGATTGGTTTCGTTATGCCTAATTTTGTAATAATACTGATTGAATTAAGCAATATAATTTTGAAGATAGCTCATGTTCCAGAGTTCTATATTATTAATTTTTCTTTTCCATTCTCTATCTTTTTCTTCATAATCAAGTTTAGGTCCAATGAATTCAATTCATATTTCCTAACATAATCTTTTAGAAAAACTACACAGAGGTACCCTCAGTTTCTTGTAAAATATTTTAAGGGCCCTATGTTTGATAACTAATTATAAAGTATCATGTCTTTTGAAGTAACTGATAAAAAGGACTCGATTTACTATTCACCTATTTTGGATAAATGCCAAAATCATTTCTTATTGGCAAATCCAACCTCAATCCTTAAAAACGTACTTTCTAAAAATCTAAATTTGTGTATGTGATATTTTGCTCACTAGTATTACTCGAAGTCCTCTTTCAACTGTTATCAAAGCCATGTGACTAAAAATAATTAAGATAATTAAGCTAATTAACTGTGATTAATGTTTAAATAATCACCTGCTTGCCCTGAACTGAATTATTCAGACATTTTTCACTCATCGAAAGGAATTTCTTCAGTAGCACCTCAATTAAACTATATCACTTATATAGTTTTAGAATTAGCTAAAATTAAAATTGAAGTCAAGGAACTTAAGAAGCAATTATCAATAATTCACCTCTATCTAGTTAACGAAGTTAGGCATAGCAAAAAATCTACTTCAGATGTTAGTACTCCATTTCAGCTTAAATATCCTTTCCAAAACCCAAAAAACAAAAACCAATTTCCTTTGCATGATATAAAAATTCAAAAAAAAGTAGCAGAAAAATCAGGTGAAAAATCAGCTAAAAAAGCAGAAAAAGAAGAAGAGGATGGAGTATAAGTAGTATACTCTTAAAGAACTACAAAATATGTTCGAGAAAGAACAAAATCCTGAAGAATTAAACAAGATCATGGGCGTAATTAGTAATAAACACGACGTATTATTTGATGATAATGAAGAGACTAATAACGTCGACTTAGAAGAAGAAATATATCAGCAGATGAACCTTATTGAACTAGAAGATCTTAAAGTGTTTCCTTTAGAAGAAATTAGAAGAAAATTGGATAAAAAATATGGTAAAATGACTGTTGAAGATGAGATTACTGAAATTGGAGAAGAACTCAACTTAGGTGAAATAGAGACCAACCTGGTCAACAATGTTGTTCCTAAACCTGAAGAATTTAGCGAACCTTCTAGAAGGAATACTCATTTCATAAGACCTAGGTACATTCTAGTAGGATGTACAACCAATTTTTCCTTTGGGTTTATACCAAGGAAAACTACAACCTTTAAAGAAGTTGGCCTTACTCCAATTAGTCAATACATCTTAAATATGGATGGAGTTCGTAATAGAGAAGAAATATTTGAGTATTGAAAAAGATGTATGAATAGTGTCCTGAACTTAAACACTACATGGACTGCCGTAAATTTTCTAAACTACATTAAACACAGTGTTTAGGCACTGTAGCTGGCTAGTATGATTCATCAAATGAAGACGGAAAAAATTCATTAAGAATTAATGATGGAAACACCAGCTCTGTGTTCAAAAATCTATGTATAAAAATTGAAACTGAGTTTATAGGATCTAAACTTGATTATGAAGAAAAGGCAAGAAAATGGCAAAGAAAGATTAATAACATAGAATTATGAGACATGAGATATCTAGAAAATTACATTGTTGAATTTAGTTAATATTATTATAAGATTTGGCATAATGAAACTAATTTGGGTAAATTATATGACAAATTGCCAAATCCTTTAAATTTCATAATTAATGAAAAACACATTACATGGCTTGAAAGAGTGAATGTCATTGATAACCTTGGTTCGAGAATTTCTTATTTGAGAAAATGGGTCAATGATCAATGTTGTGATCTCCACAAGCAAAAGAAAATTAAGAAGTAATTTCTGACTTGCTGGGATTCACCTCACTGATGGGGAAAAGAACCTGAAAAGAGAAGAAAAAAAAATTTTATAAGAAAAAGAGCTTTAATAAGCAAAGGGGAGAGAAATATAGAACAAAGTATTATAACAAATCAAGCCCTCCAAAACGCAGATTTTTTAGGAAAGCAGCTTATTTTCCTATAGGAAAAAACAACTGCAAATATTAGGCAAGCAGAGAAATAGGACACTATGCTAATTAATACAAAAATAGAAAGAATAACAAGCTTATTGAAACCTTGGGAAGCCTAGATATATATTGATCTTAGTGAGGATGAGGCATTAGACCTAACCCTAAATAACAATAAAGAGATTGTTCAAATTATATTGGACAATGAATATGAAGAAAGTGACTATGAAGAAATGAGTCATATGATGAAAAATAGCTCGATTAGTCTTGGTGATCTTCAAGGAGACAAGTTTGTTGTAAACAATGATAATAAGGAGATTGGGTCCTTCCCATAATCCAAAAGGATATATCTATAAAAAAAATCCATCTTTCAATCAAAGAATTAGTATGTATGCGAGATGGTGGAAGGAGATTTAGAGATAAAAGGCTATGAGTATGATGTGAGAGAAATTAATCTCATTAATTGGGAAAACATCCCTAAGCATAATAAAGATAGAAAGTATAGATATATCCATATTGGAAGTGTCCAAGTTTAAATTACTTCCTTACAATATTATGGCAAAGATATTGATCTTTATACTTTACTTTATGATATCAGACATACCAAATTTAATAATTATCACAGGAATTAAGACTAATTTATGTAATGGATCGTTAGGATTTAATTGCTGTCCTGGATATTATGTGAATCTAAAAGATGAATTTGCAAGAACTTTCTATCCTTTATTCCCAAAAGGTAAAAACGGTTGGAATTAACATGAAAAGATGAGGATTTCCATTAAGGATATTTTGGAAAATTATCAATGAATAGATAACACCATAGATCCAAAGACTAAGGTCACAATGATAGAAGCAAAAAAATGTGAAAGTCCTACCCCTATGCAAAAAATCCAAAGGATTAAATCCAATCCTGCGGAGATTAAAATTGACCGATCATGGATATCTAGCTTTGCTAACCCTCAAAAATTAACAAGGAAAATGTGATAAAAATTGATGAGAATGGAAAAATAGCCATTAAACCCCAATTATGAAGAAGCATGAGTGTAAGATTAGAATGGGGAGAAGGATCTTCATCAGCTAAAGAAGAGCTTAAAGAAGATGATACAATTAGCATGACTAGTGAAATGAGTAGAATCAGTTTTGAACTCGCAAGACACAGTGTAGACCAAAGTATGAGTCTAGATAGAAAGGTCATTGGGTGCAAAACAAGAACTGTTAGTGAACTAATCTATGAAGATGGATTAGTAAAAAACATGACTATAGAGATTTGCTATGAGGCTACCAATACAAATCCTAATAGCATCTGCATCCCGACAAAAGTATGTTAAGAGGAACTTACATAGATAGTGATTATTTTGTATTCTTTGAAAAAATATCATCATTTCCAAAATTTATGTGGAAAGAGACAAGAATCTGTTACAAGTAAGGATAGTTGACAACAGTATTATGAGCCACAATGAAGTTATAGAAGGGTTGTTCATAGAATTAGGAGAAGTTCAATGCATTATACCAGTTCTATGGGCTACTAATCAACCCTCACATGATATGATTATTGAAAATAATTTTTAGAGGTTATATTCTCCAAGCACACAGACCATAAACTAGATGATATTCACAATAAATGGTCATTCAGTTTCTATGAAAAATTAAGTAAGGCTTACACTCATCCGAAAATTAAGTTTACGTGCAGCTAGCATAGTGAGAAGGTAATGCCTGGATCGCTTACACAACATGAAATAGCACTGACAATGTCATTACTTGAATTATCTATTAAAGAGCAAATTACTAAACAATAAGAGCAATTATGCGAAGAGCTCTACTCTAATAATCCTCTAAAATTTTGGGATAAAGATAAGACATTTGCCAAAATCACTTTATTAAATCCAAACACTATTATCCAAGTTAAAAAAAATGGTATATACACACCAAGATATCTAGGAATTTGATAAACAAATCAAAGAACTTCTAGATAAAGGATTAATCAGGACTAGCAAGAGTCCTCGCACCAATCCCACTTTCATGGTAAGAAATTATGCAGAGGAAAATAGAGGAAAAGCAAGAATAGTGATCAATTACAAAAAAGCTTAATGATAATAATGTCTTTGATGGTTATTATATTCCTAACAAAACAGTCATTTTCAATAAAATTCAAGTAGCCTCTTGGTTCTTGAAAATGAATTGTAAAAGCGGATACTGACAGATAAAAATGAATGAAGAAAGCATTCCTTTAACTGCATTTAGTGCCCCTTAAGGACATTATAAATAGATAGTAATACCATTTAGTCTTAAAAATGCACCCCAAATATTCCAAAGAAGAATGGATAACATCTTCAAATACCTTAATCACTATTGTTTAGTTTACACCGATGATATCCTTATCTTTTTCAAAGCCATAGAACAGCACAAAGATGATATCTTAGCTGTCGCCCAAAGATGCATTGATTATGTTGTTATACTTGGAAACAACAAATTCATTTATGTTGAACAAGAAATTGAGTTCTTAGGTCTATAAATAAAAGTTGAAAAAATTATTCTACAAAAACATATTCTGAAAAAAATAGAAAATTTTCCTAAAAAAATTGAAGATAGGAAGCAAATAGAAAGGTTTCTTGGATGTCTTACCTACGCTTTAGATTTCATTAAAGATCTAGCTGAACTAAGAAAGCCATTGCAGCAGAAACTCAAGAAAGAAGTAAGTTGGACATGGACCACTAATGATACAAAGATTGTTCAAAACCTCAAAAACATGTGTAAAAATTTTCCTGTCCTTAATTTGCCTAATGAAGGAGAAGACTTAGTTCTTGAGACAGATGCCAGCAATGAGTTCTGAAGTGCAGTACTCAAAATCAAAGAAGGAGAAAAACCCTGCAAATATTACGGTAGAAGTTTAAATAAGGCAGAATGCAACTATCCGACGATGGAAAAGGAAATCCTTGCAGTCATAAGGGGAATTAAAAAGTTCTTAATATTTTTAGCCCCAAAACCTTTTCTTATTCGAACTAATTGCAAAGGAATACTTCGTTTCACAAAAAAGAATTTATCAAATATACAAGCACAAGGCGACTCATGTGCTTTCCTTCTCGATTGAACATATACAAGGATCGAATTGAAGAATTCTCTTGTAGATAGTTTAACTCGTGAACTCGCTAATGGTGATCATTAGAGCAGAACTCCTGTCGGCAAAGGAAGAAATCCATAATAAAATACCATTGTTACTAGAATGAATTTCTCCTTCTAGTAAAGTCCTTATTGATAATTTGAAATTCCATACTAAAACTAGATCACGCTTTGGTCTACTTTCTTCTGCCTACTTAATAGCCAAAAGAGTTTCCCTTCTAGAGTTACAGGTTAATTACCTAAGATGTCCTTATGATATTCAGAAGAAAATAAGCTCTCATGTTCAAGAAAAATAGTTCAATGAGTGGTATGAAGCCTGCATCGACTATTATCATAACTATTTCTGTGATATTTGGGAGTCTTGGAGTACAACAATCTACTTTCCTTGATAAGTTTGGAGTTGGTGGTGTTAGTTTTCCAGCAAATTCAATATCTCCAAACGACACTGTCATTAAAGCCTAGGAGTATGGAATGGTAGTTTACTTTATTGAGTTCCCAAATCCGAAGTTCCCATTTTTCTCAGCATTAACTAAATTTCAGCAATGCATGTTCCAAAGGATCCATTAGATTTTAACATCTTCTAATGGTCCATCAAAAATTCCAAATAATAGATGCCTATATGTGGAGGTACATTGTGCAGTATTAAAGTATGAAAACGAAAAAACCAAACCAGCTCATTATCTTGTTAAGATAGTTGATTTCGATGACCCCGATGATCGATGACAAGAATGCAATCCAAAATCACAAGAATTAGTTAGTGATCCAACTTTAGCAAGAGCCATTGGATTTTTCAACATTTATCAATAGAGTTGAAGATTAGTTTAATAAGGAAAAACACTAGTGCATTGCGGAAATACTACTTGCTCTTATCATAATGATTTTAACGAATACATGAGTGTAGAAAGAGCTACCTCAAAAGATGTTTTTGATTATCTCTTTGATGTTGGAGCTGAAAAATTCTTATCAGAAAAAGGAAAGAAATATCTTCTTGAATTATTTGAGAAATGGGACCCAGAGCGTCTTCAATTTGATGAAGATTTTGATGATTATCCAGATAATGATTGCCTAGAAGACATAATTGGAGATGAAGCCATGCAGAATCTCAATAATGATAACTAGTCTTGTCATCTCTAAAAGTTTTGAAAAGTGGTTGCTCCATTATTGTACTATTTTGATAAGTGTAAGGTTTGTAGATAAAGTAGTCTACTGTAGCCATGTGAACGTAACTGTAGTCATGTGTAAAATCAGTGTGTACTGTAGCCATTAGGTCATCCTATGTACCTCCATCATCTCTATAAAAGAAGAGGTCGAGTGCTGAGAAGGGACACGATCATTTGAGCATTCTTGAGCAAAAGAGAAGTCGAGATTCTGCATTTATCTATGAGCAAGCTTTTCTAATGATCTTCGCTTAAGTCCCTCTTCAATCTTTGCATTGTAATATTTCCACTTTTAAACTTTCAATAAAAGAAGTTTCCTAATAGGGAACGTTATTAAGACAAATCGAACGTCATGTCTTAAATATTATAATTTATTGATTAAAGTCTCACTATCCTTTAAGATAGATAAAACTTGATTAGTGACTACGGTTTGAGGTAGGAAACGAAACAAATATGTGTTGTGCCTGATCTAAGGAATGTGTGGTTGAGATTAGCAATCTCTGTAAACGAGAAGCTAGAGGAATGCCGGAGTTAAGCGCCCGCTAAGTTCAGATAACGGTCAAAACTCTCTAATTAAGTTTTAATTATTTTGCTAGGCATAGTAGGCCTATAACCATAGAAATTATGATATTTGAAATACAAGTAGTAGATTGTGGTAAATAGTACCAGCAAAGTCATTATAAGAAGTTTAATCGATAAAAGAAAAGCATATTTCCTATGTAGACCCTTTAAATAGCTTATTTGCGTAGTTCTCCCAATCCAGAGGGCTTTCTGCAATTTCTAAAAGTTCAAGGACTAAAAAATAAGAAAAAGGACCTAAAAATTGGTTGTTTGAAAACATAAGGTACCCTAGAATTAGATCTCAAATGACAGGGTCCTAAAAATAGTTACCATTGAACTTAGGCACCTAAGAGTCACCTATTGTAATTTTTTAACATAGCAATTGGTGTTTACATGTTCCTTAGCACATTTTTACCTTGTTCATCTATTGGGAAGTGCCAGTCCACTATAGTGCCAGAAAAAAGTTATGTTCGATATAATTTAAGAAATTTCTAACTATCCGTGCAGTATTCCAATTCAATAACTGTTCATACATCTCTTCCATTGTTCGAATATTTCTTCTTTATTTCAACCTCCACCTATGTTTTGGAATTAACCCATTTGGCTGATTGGGTTAAGACTAATTTCTTAAAAATAGGTGGTTTGCCTCGGAACGAATCCAAAGGAAAAGTTGGTTGCTTTCCTACTGAACCATATCTAGGTCTCATGAAATTGGTATATCTTCTAGATGATTCATCTAATTCTTCAAGTTTTGGAATTACATTATTAGCTAAATTGGATTCAAACTCGTCTATGTTGAGTTCTGCACCAATTCCATTGATTTTGCTTTCAAACACTATTTTTTCATCTTTTTCTTTAACCCATTTTATCTTAATCTCTTCTAAAGAGATATCTTCTAGATCTTCCAGTTTAATAAGTTTCATTTGTTGCATAATTTTCTTCTAGTTGAACATTATTAGTTTCTTCATTTTCGTCACTTAGAATATCTATTTATCTACTATGGCTCCATAAACTTGTTCAATCCTTTGCGTTTTGGTTTTTATCAAATATAATATGCAACTCCTATAGATTGTACCGCTTATATTCCATCATCGTTTTCTTCAAATTTTACTTCCTTTACTAAGTATTTTTATGATGATTTTTCTACTTCTTTTTCAATTTTTATATCTTGCCAAAGAAATAGGCTTTTGTTTTTTAAGTTTTGAAAAGGATATTGGCGCTAAAATGGAGTACTAGTGTCTAAATTGGACTTATCAATATGTCTGACATCATTAATTAAAAGGAAGATGGATTAATAAAAGTTATTTTTTAACTACATCTGACCTCCTTGATTAAAGCATGATGCATTAATGATCATTGTTTTTTAATATGCTATTAAGTTAGTTATTAATTAATTAATTTAATTAACTTGATTATTTTTTGTCACGTGGTTTTGATACCAATTTAAAGAGGGTCTCGAGCAGTACTTACGACAAGAATATCACATGCACAAAATTAAAATTTTCTAACATAAGTTTTAAAGAATTTGGATAAAATATGCAAATATAAAAAAAATTTAGGGTACCTGACGCGATTCAAAAAATTATGTTTGCTTAAATTTGATTCTAGAAAATGTTTACCCAAAGTTGAATGGAGCTAAAAATATTTATCTAAAGTAATCCGTTCAAAAAAATATTTACCTAAACTTAAATGGTCTGCAATAGAGTTTTGTCCATTAGTTTAATGATTGTCCTTCAACATCGAACCACCATTACACCGAACATGATTTTGCAGTTCACAACTATAAAAATCAAGTTATTCCTACTCAAGATGTGGAGTGTGCTACTTCCAAAACCCCTTTGAAGAACTGCATGCTAGTCCCTAAAAGGATCCATTTAAGGGAAAGAGAGTTCCACAAATTAAATAGTTACATGTCTTTGTTCATTTCCAAGTAAAATATGTTGTCTGCTCTAAATCTTTATACAGATCGTCTAGCAAACGTCCTCTCAATAGGGCTGCTACACCAACAAATCACCCCCTTTAATGGAGTCTTTAATAGAAAAGGATCTAGGGCTTTAGCATTGTTAATGTGTGGATATTGTACAAGGGTGTTGCCTAGTTATTTTTTTCAATTCTTTTGGCAAATCAATTTCTATTATTTTTTGACTTAATTTAAATAAAAAATAATTTTTATTCTAGTATTCAATTTTTTCTAATTCTTTTGTAGCTTTTCTTGGGTTTTTGCTGTGAGTAGAAATGATAGTCTTTGATAAATGCATTATTATGGTTTGGGATTTCTTATGACTACTAAGATTTTAAATAAAAAAATCACCCCCAAAATGGTTCCTATGAGCTACAAGATTTTCATAATTTATTTTTAATCTCTAGGGCCATATAAATAGTTTAAACAATTTACACTACATAAGATTTCTATTATTTTTTCTTATTTTGCATCCTTCTAGGAGTATTTTAGGTAAAAAGCATAATGTGTAATAGTAAGTTTAAGTTATAATAAAGGACTAATCACCTTATGTTGTTGAATTCCTCTTTTAAGATGAGAAGGCTACAAGCTATGAGGCATACATGCTTTTGCATATCATAAGTATGATATGCTGTAGCTGAAGGATTATACCTAACTAATAGTTAGTTGCCAATTTAATTATTAAGGAATAATTTACCACTATATTTAAGCAATTTCTTTCGGGAATTCGATGGAAAGAATGTAGTAGGAAGGTCCTTTGACACTTACTATATTTATCAACTTTTATCCACTTTCTAATATCCATCTCTAAGCAAATAGTAGCTAATGGTTAAGCATCGAAAACAAATTTAGGAAACTGATTCTATAATGGGATTCACTATGCACATAAATAGAAAGCTAATCAATATAGTTACTAATGCCATTTGATCATCCATTCATTTTGTGCAATGTAGGTACTTACAAGTTGAATAACCAAAATGAAAGGGAAGATAATTGGATTAGGGGTGTCAATAATTTTAATAGTTGGTTTGGCCGTAAGTCTTGTATTTGGTATACGTTTAGCAAATAAGTCATCAAATCCAAGTAATGATCCATTGTATAAATCCTCCAAGGGAATTGAAGCAGTTTGTAATCCGACGGATTATAAGGATG
Source organism: Selenicereus undatus (assembly GCA_017589665.1). Classification (NCBI taxonomy): domain Eukaryota; kingdom Viridiplantae; phylum Streptophyta; class Magnoliopsida; order Caryophyllales; family Cactaceae; genus Selenicereus; species Selenicereus undatus. The sequence continues at coordinate 49,610,949 of JACYFF010031959.1, read as the reverse complement.
TATGTGCTCAAAGCCTCAATACTCTTTCTAACAACGAGACTGCTACCCCAGAAGATTACCTCCAAGTTGCCATCAATGTTACGATTGATGCTATTAACGAAGGTATAGCAAAGTCGGCTTATATAGGTCAATCTGCAAATGATTCTCTAAATCGTATGGGTTTTCAGGATTGCAAAGATTTACTTCAACTTGCCATTCATGAACTGGAAGCAACATCAGCAGACATAAGATCCTCCAATGCACACAAGATAAGTGAGAGGATTAACGAACTTAAGAATTGGCTAAGTGCTACAATGGCATACAAAGAAGCATGTCTTGATGGTGTTGGCCAACGTGACTTGAAAGAACTAATGACAAGAGGTCTCGCTAACTCGACACAACTCATTAGCAACTTGCTTGCCATGGTTTCTGATCTGGATCAAATTTTAGACAAGTTTGATATTAAAAGAAACAAGACTCTTAGCTATCGACGACTCCTTAATGTTGGTTCATCGAAGGTGACTCTTAACAATGGATATCCTACTTGGTTTTCTGCTGCAGATAGGAAACTATTAGGAAGGATCAATACGAATAACCCAAAACCTAATGTTGTTGTGGCTTCGGATGGAAGCGGCCAATTCAGGACCATATCTGCAGCTCTTGCAGCATATCCAAACAATTTACAAGGAAGACATGTGATTTATGTAAAGGCAGGGATATACAATGAGCAAGTGCTCATAACAAAAGATCAAGTCAATGTTTTCATGTATGGAGATGGACCTCGCAAAACCATTATCACAGGTAGAAAGAATTATGCCGAGGGAGTTAGCACATACCAAACAGCTACATTTGGTGAGTTTAGTAATTTGCTTCATTCATATTCCTATTTCATAGGAAGTAATTGTAAACATGATATACATAATTGAGATAAAAACGGCATTTGAACCATTACCTTTTGATAGGACATACTAGATAATTATTGATGCTGCATTTTAAGCATATAGTAACATATTGGCCTTATGATGGATGAGTTTGGATAAATCTTTTTTTTTCTTAGAATTATATTTTATCTTAAAATTTAATAATTCCATTGGTTTAATAATGAGTCATTTCTAAAATATATTTTCATAGTTTTTATTATATATAAAATTAATCCACATGGGTTAAAATTTCATACGAAATGTTAATATATTTATGAGGTCCTATTGGGGGCATTGGGATAACGTTGCCTTGATATATGTAGAACAAATACAAATGTAAGTGATAGACTAAGGAACAAACACAAATGTATAAAAATTATTTGATTATGCACACATTCCTAATTATAAAACTCCATCTAAAAATAATAAAAAAATATTCAAAGCACTTAATAAAATAACATAGTGAATACAAGATGACATAGTATGTTCTACCAAATATACACACACAAAAAAAGATGACATATTATCTAGAAACCCGATAATATAGATTATGTCTTTATGAAAGTATATAAATAATTGAAAAGAATTAAATAACTACTCTACCGACGAGAAAAAAAGAATATTCATTAAAAATATTTTTAAAAAAACACCGAATGACTAATGATTTTATGTCATCGGCCATGGTACTTGGTTAATACACAGACAAAGTTGTACAAATACATAGATCATTTACACAAATGAACATGTCAATTAATTAGAGATTCCTAACTAATCAATCATTGATATTGTAGCTGTAATTGGAAACAGGTTCATTGGAAAATCTATGGGGTTTCAAAATACAGCTGGTCCACAAGGGCACCAAGCTGTAGCACTTCGAGTGCAATCAGATATGGCAGCCTTTTACAATTGTAGAATGGACGGATACCAAGATACATTATACGTACAAGCCCATCGTCAATTTTATCGCAACTGTGTAATTTCTGGTACAATAGACTTCATATTTGGAGATGGCAGTGCATTCATCCAAAACTCACTAGTGATCGTTAGACGGCCGATGGATGGCCAACAAAACACAGTGACTGCCCAAGGGAAGACCGATAGTCGCGAGACTACTGGGATAGTAATTCATAACTGTAGAGTTGTGCCTGAGCAAAAATTATTTCCTATTAGAATCACAATCCAAACGTACCTTGGACGCCCTTGGAAGAAATTTTCTACTGCTATTTTTATGCAATCTACGCTCGCCGATTTTATCAATCCAGCCGGGTGGTTGCCCTGGTCTGGGAACTTTGCATTGGATACTTTGTTCTTTGCAGAATTCGCTAACCAAGGGCCCGGAGCAGACACTAGTAAAAGGGTTCATTGGAAAGGTTACCATGTTATTTCAAATCCAAGAGATGCTATGAGGTTCACTATTGACCCATTTATTCAGGGGAATGAATGGATACCGGCATCTGGTACACCATTTCTCGTTGGCTTAAAGCACTAGAAACCACTGTTAGTTCCAACAACAATTTCTAACTTATCACAGATCAATGATATGATTGATCATAAATCTCCACCCCTAGGGTGTCTAAGGGCGTGAAGCATCTAACAATCTTATAGATCAATGGAAGTTTGCTTTTGCCCTTTTATGGCAATTTCTCTATCTCAACTTTCATGACTCAATTTTGATGAGATTTACCAAGGATAGACATCAATCAAGGAGCAATGCAGCTACATACATCAAGCATTATGGGAGTAAGCACTTGTTCTTATACTGAAAAAACAAAGATATAAAACCTCATACAACTTGTAGCTGTGGATCCTCTGTACAATCTTTATAATTATTTGCTAAAGGGAAAAATAGTTTGTTATCGGGGTCATATCGTAGTTGAAGTGTTGTTATGCCATTTTAGACAGATGGAGGTGTCCTGTTTAGGAGATTGAGTGCCAGTTTATGACTTTGATGTTTCAAATTTGCATAGATCTCGGAATAGGTATTATTGTAAATGTAATGTGATCCTAGAACAATGATATGTTTGCCTATCAAACAAAAAAAGGTTTTGATAGGTTCGGTTTATTATATGCATCTTTATTATATGCATTTGTACATTTGCCTTACAAATTGTGTTAGCACCATTTAGTTCATCATTTTCTTTCTTTTATTTTAATGATTTTCAAATTGAATGGGAGCATTTAATTTTTCCCATATTTTTCAAAAACAAAGGATGCATGTCATGTAGGAATTCTAAGCCAAAAAAAATATAAGCAAAACTTTTCTCCACTTGTTTTTATTGTAGGAAAATTGAAAAAAACAATTATAGAAATCTACCCATTCCACTAGTAATCTGGGTTTAATTTCAAGAGTAACCTAGACAAAGTTGTCATGGATCTATGGAGATTTTGTCAAATAATTTTTTGGTACTAGGATTCATGAGACTAACTTATGCGCCCCTTAATGTTCTAAAAATATATATTTAGTCCAAAATTACGATAACAATCTTGGGTTATTTTTAGTAATAACTTTGCATGGAAAATCTCATGAGTTTTTAACTATATTAACTATTTATAAAATTTTAAAGTCCTTTAGCAACAATGTGATGCACAATTTTTTTCAAAAACATAAGATCATTTCATCAAACATAGAAATAATTTAAATAAAAATCAATATTTATAGTCAAGCTCAACTATGATAATATAACATGAGTTCAAAATGATAAATATTATAGTTGAATATTATTTCTTTTTTGGAAGAAAATCTTTAATAGGTCCTGATTAATTGTACATAATATTATTTTTGTTGTCCTTATTCTTTGAACCTACTAATTATCGCATTAATTTGCTGGATTGTTGGCACTTTTTCAAAAGAAAAACAACTATACATTATAGAAAATATATGAAAATGACATGTCTCAAAAGATTAGCAAGGTTTGTTTTCTTTTAATATATATATATATATATGTGTGTGTGTGTGTGTGTGTGTGTGT
>JACYFF010031959.1:49558702-49606681 GCA_017589665.1 Selenicereus undatus | reverse complement strand
CGAATGCTTTCGTATTTAACCTGATTGAAACTTGTTTACTTTGGACAAAAGCCACCTGCATTCATACAATAGTAGTCGGGCTATGCAGCACCAAGTTGAAGTAGGTGATGCACATAAATCATGAGTGGATGTCAACAATATTTATGCATCTACCTAAACAAAATTTACAAATGGAAAATAAGTCTATGGCTAAGACCAAATAGAACTATGTTTGCTTGATGCCGTCAATGGTACGTATGAAACTCAATATAAAATTTAATGGGATCAGTCATAAATTAAAAATTTTAAGAGTTCCCAAACTGATTCCTCCCTTTATAAGAGAAAGCTTTTCATGTCAATATATGACTTTTTGTTGCACCACACTTGCTTGGACAATTAAAAGAGCTAAGCTCAATAAAAATACGAACTAAACTCACTTAGATTTCCAAGTTCGCAAAATGAAAAAGACCCTTATTATCTTCCCCTTCCTCCACAAGAAACCAATTTTACAATTTTGTGACCATATATAGGTTTCACATTACATGAGCTAAACAAATAAAAAGATAAGCTCTTCAAAAATTCAAATCTTTCTCAAATCCCAAATCCAAGAAATGGACAGAACCCAAGCCAAATAAATAGCTCATTCAAGCCCCTGAAATAGAACCAAAGCTCCTCAAAATACAAATCTTCTTCAACTTTGAAGTCCACTCTTTCATCTCTCTAGATTGTTTTAAGCTAAAAGTTAAGTTTGTCTGAAAAGTTACGTTGAATTGATCACACTAATAGTACATAAGAAGCCCATAAAATAATTGTGGATTTAATTGAAAAAGTCAAAATGAAATAAATGGACTGACCTAAGAAGAGTTAAGTTGGCAAAATAGAAAGCCATGAAATGGCTAAAACAATATAGCTTAGCCGTAAATAAATAAAAAATCCAAAATCAAAATGACATAAAATCGAAGGAAATTAAAGGGTATTAATTTAATATGAATAAATAAAGTCTAATAAAGCAAAAACATGATTATTAATTTAATCTAAATTAAATACAAATCAAATCAAATCAAATTAAGAGAACCATGATTAGTTTGATATCTTATAAAATGGATATTTTTGTAGTTCACAATAAACAGTGAGTGCAACCCAAATTCCAAAATAATGAACTTATCCCTTCCCTTAACAACACATGAAGAATGTGTACATGTAATACTTTTCCTAAAAAGTACCTATGCGGCTATTATCTGATGTATTTAAAATAAGGGTTTGGGTCAATCAGCATAAAAAAAGATCATAAGTGTCGACCCAAATTAAATAAAATCTTATTAATTCAAGATAAAGGAAGGAAAGAAAAATCAAATAGAACGAGTCGAAATCAAAAGATCGTCTCCCAAGAGGAAGACATAGTTAAGGAGGTCTATTTTCTTGAATACGATCATACTCAAAATAAATCGATATACATTTTTATATGTTGGATGTTGGAAAGTTGTGTTGTGCATTTATATTTATTTATTAAATTTTTATTCAACAAACGAAGGGAGAGAGATTAGATGAAGTGTCGATGGATGTCAGTTGTTTGATTCCAGGAAAGGCGTGAAGGCTAAGGAGCTCTTAGGCTCCGATTGGCATTCATGATGTAGTAGTAGTGGTGGTGGACAGAAAAGATTAGGTGTTGGGGAGGAGAAAGACGGTAAGAGGAGATTTTATTATTGTTGTTGTTAATAAATCACAAAATCGCTTTAATAACAAAGGCATTGTCATCATTTTAGAACACACACACGCACACACGCGCGCGCGCACACACACACACACACACACACACACACACACACACACACACACACACACACACACATATATATATATATATATATAGATATAGATATAGATATATATATATTTCAAACTTCAATGGAACTATGGATTATTTCTAAAAATTGTAGGACCTAAAAATTATTTTCATAAATCCTTAATGGACCCCTAACCAATTCTATGGGAAACTATGGGAAAAACTTTTTTCATGAGGCCTAAACCCTTAAGATGCTCTTCTAATCTTGTCTTTTTTTCATGACGTTCGAGCTTCCAAGAATGGTTTGGTAAGAATTAGTTTTTTTTATCATTATCACAACTATTCTATACACAATTTCAAGTCCAATTAGTTCATACATCACAATCTCATCATCGAATTCCCCTTTGGTCATTTGTGAAGCAAATGTAGATGACTTGTCGTGTACTTCATCAACACTCTTGTCACCCTGACGTGACTTGCACCATACCAAACTTCTCCTATTCTTCTTTTGGCACGATTATGCTACTAAACTAGAGTTAGAATTTCGGCATAGTCGTAGATGAGAAGTTATGTTTCATTAAGAATGCAATTAGGTATGAAATTATACAAATTAAACAAAGTTTGCTCCGTGCCATGAATAATGGCTTGTCTTGACGTTTTCATTAGACTAATAATCAATGTACTTTTTAAGGACCTCAGTTCGAGAACTCTCTTATTTATACTTTTTGAACCCCTCACCCCCCGCCCCAAATGTTCTATCTTTTTGTCATCTTTTTAGCAATGTTAATGCTTTGAGCTACTAATTACAATAACTATCTTCATCTAAATGACCAACTGAGAATCATCTTTTGATATAACCACGACCATAACTAGCGCTTTTAAGTAGCCAAAGTGGGTACATTGTCTAGCACATCTAGAGATTTTAGTTAGGTTATATTAAATGAGAAAATTTTCCCTAAATTGGATAGATAATTGGTTTCTCAAGCATCGAGTTTAATTACCACCTTGGAAAAGATTTCCTTAAATGTTCTTAATAGTGCATACGTATATATGATTTATATTGTGCCCTAAGGCAATGCACTTATACCTATATAATCCTAATTTGTATTGTTAATATGTCTATGTCGGCCCTAGTTAGTATAGGAACTGATAAGTGCTTAATGTATATATTTTTTTAGGAACATTTTCCTCCATTCTTAGGGAAAGTTATGTGCTTTATGTTATAATTTATACTCTTTTTTCCATTTTATGCTTTAGTATGGTTGTTTGATGTATTTTGCAGGATTTTAGGCCATTTTGACCCAACATTTGACCCTCATTGGATGTATTTTGACTCCTTACGGGTGCCCCTGAGTTGCTATGCCCGTGGAGGGAAGAAGAACATAAAATTTTCGATTCTAGCTAGCACCATGGTCTGCCCGTGGTGGAGGCATAACTGCTAGCCTAATCGTTTTCCCTTATCATGCGGCTAAGGTTGATTGTGTTTTTCTATAAATAGGGCCATTTTTATAGCAACAAAAAGCATCATCTCATCATTCCATTTCCTCTATTCAATTTCATTAGTTAAACTAGAATTTAGATTAGAGAGAGAGAGTGAGTTGAAGTGAAGATTTGCAAGGATTCCATTGCGGGTTTGCATGACGGTTCAAGCGCGATCTTGGTTGAGCATCTCTTTTCTCTTCTCTAAATTTAGATTTATGTTTTGTAATTTTGATTGTCTTTGTTGTTTTGATTTTGGATTTATTCAAATACTTGTTAATTTCTTGATCTTGTGTTGATATCATTTGGTGCTTTTGACTTTGTTGGATTGTTTAATCGAATTGTAGAAGTTTATTGTCTTGTGAGGAATTTGATCACTTTCTTGCATGTTGTGGGTGGTGGGTGAAGAACTGAAAGGTGAAATCCAATACCAAAATCCCAGGATTTGACTTGATTGTGTGGAGTCTTAAGAGAGCACACCAATTTAGAAACCTTTGATTTGATAATCGCATGCATAATAAACCTAAATGAATCGAGAGCCCTTGAGAAATGTTAATTGGTTAGATGAGGTAGTTCGCTCCGCCTTGAAAGAGGGTTGTGATACTTCGATTATCGGTTTTAAAACAACCAATTGAGGAAGAAGTGCTTGATTGATACATGAGTTGGGAGATTGCTAGTTTTGTATAATTCCTTGACTATTTATTCACTAGATTAGGTAATAGAGTAGTTAAATTTCATTCTCAAATTTTGGATTCGCTTAGTCTATCTTAAGGGAATATAACTCAGTAGATCAACTTAGTCTCTGTGGGATCGACCTTGATTTGCTACAATGCTACCGCGCGCTTATGGGCTTATCAGGAATGCACTTATCATAAATAGCATTAAAGCATAAATCCTATAGTTCTTCTTTTCTGGACTACTGTCGCAAGCGCACGGGTAGTCGTAGTATAGATAAAAAGATCGTCCTCAGGGAGCAAAGTAATCTATCGAGCTTTGTCTATCAGAATATGCTAAGCAAATTCTAAATCGAGGGGTTTTGATTCAACAACTTCAAATTTGCTAATTCTAAATCAATTAAGGAAAAACGCCTAGGAATTTATATAGTTATAGGTGATTGGATCAAAATGATAAACATGTGCTTTTCTCTAATTGGTTAATTTCGAGGAATTGCAATCTATCCAAAAATTTAGTCTATTCTTTCGAAATCAATCAAATTTGCCCAAACTAAGAAAAATTCGTTCTTTCAAACTGATTTGTCTTAATCCAAGAATATTTTCAATTACACTCTATTCCTCCAAACATGCAAATCTCTCTTTCGAGTCAACGCTATGTTAGGTTTTATGAAGTAGTCTATCAATCAAATGTCACCTTTCAGTTTTTCACTCAGTTGTTTCAAGTGTGTAAGCAAACTTTGGCAAAAAAAAAAATCCACTCACAACATGATAATCACTTGATGGAACAAAATCAAACCAATCATGAAACAAGCACTATTCTATTGATTAAAACATGATCCAACTACAATTTCATAAACTAACAAATCCCTAGAAAAAATAAATTACTCACACATGATCAAAGATTAAACAACTAATCAACAATTCAGCGAAATCTGAGAGAAAGGACTTAACAGAGACAACCTTCGACCAAGGGCTTTATAGTGCCTCAAAACCAATCATACTCAAGATTTCTCACTAAAACAATAATCAAACTAAAAATCCTAACTAAAAAGAGGAAAATTTTGAGAAAGAAAATGAACTATGCTATGCTTCCTTTTTCTTCTTTGCTGCTGAATGATGAGACTTTATAGAAAAGCTTGGATGTTTTCATCCATACAACCGAAGGAAGATGAAGAGGCAACAGTTATATAGCTCACCACTGGCCGACCGTGGTCTTGGTTGGAATCGATTTTCTACTCTTGTCTTGCTTCAGGGGTGTAGCATCACATGGGTGTCTGTGCGAAAGGTCAAAATACATCCAATGAGGGTCAAATGCTGGGTAAAAAGGCCTAAAATATTACAAAACATAGTAAACAACCATACCCAAGTATAAATTGAGAATAGGAGTATAAATAGTAACTTAAAGCATATAATTCCTAAAAAAAAAATGTGACAAAATGGACCTAAAATGATGCATACGTTAAGCACTTATCAAACTCCCCCATGCTTAAACCATTGCTGGTCCTCAAGCAATGCTAAAATTAAAAATATACACTACCTCCTCAGGATAGATATAGGTAACATTCCAATGACAAAGCTGATGCAAAGGTAGCCCAAAAAGATGCAAACTTCATTAGCAAATAAACTAAGGAATGAAATTTTTGAAAACCACTTGATAGACCATAATACCAAAATTGAATCAATCTCACCAAATCATCAAATACAGTCATTCAACATACGAAATAAATGAAGCTACCAAGGCCGGTAGAATCTCACTATAGTTATGTGGCACTCATCACTTATGTGTTTGAAAAATTAAAAAGGTTCCCTGAATTTTCATTCCTGATTCAAATCTACCATAAACTTAACAAGACTTTCAAATTCGTCATCACCAATATGCAAACACACTGGACAATCATGAGGACTTTTATAGGGTTGTAATGGGGCCATGGGTAAATGATGTATGTGTCAAGGGAGAACACTACCCAAGCCAGCACACAACAAAGGGAAGCTAAAACTCAAAGCTTGGTCACAGCCAAGGGTGGCACGATCGTGCCTATGTGCACGGCCACACCGTGCCACTTTGCTGCCCACAAAGCCTTGAAATATTCAACTAAGCATGGTTTGGATGCTCTTGACGTTTGCTTTGGTTTTACTCTCTTTTGTGATGTATAAACCGTGAAAGTGGATGGAAATGGATGTATTTGAAGTGGGAGAATGAGGGGATATGGAGGATATGCTAACTCAAGATTTCAAGCTAATTACTTCACTTAGAAACCGTGGAATGCAAACTAGAACAAGATAGAACTAAACTCTAGATTGGATACAGAATCACCACCAACTTTTGCGTTTAGGGCCCTTAATCTTGATTAAAATACAGAATCACCACTTAATCAAGGTTAAGACTCACTTAAACACCACTTAGTTTGGCCTAAACTAAGATAAGCAAGCAAGAATTGAAAGGGAGAAAGCAAATGCTCTCAACTTGAGTTTTTCATACAAATGGAGTTATGTCTTCTTCATGGCCGTGGGGTGCTTTTAATGAGCAGCAAAAGTGGCCTAGCTAACTACCACACAAGCAAGAAAGCACCTCCCTTTTCCTTACTAGTGAGGAAAGGTGTTAGCTTTGCTTAATTACATTCGGTTAGGGCTAAACTAATTACAAGCATACTTAACTAAACTAATACATCAAATCATGATTCTAATACATTGTCTAAGCTGATTATACATTACTTAACCTTCGATTACACACTAAAACAACCAGCAAAGGAAGCTTTGAAGCATGTGGGCAGCCGAAATCTTGAGGCTACTTTGCGGCTAGCCAATGAGAGAAGAGAGACAACATAGTTTATTTCTCCATTCCCATTGGTTGTTCTTCCCCATGCTTCCACCAATCCTAGGCACCTTGGAACATGTGCCTTGCCTTGAGTTGCGTGCCAATCAACTTGCAAACTAGAGATGGCTGGCTGTTGGTGAAGAATAAAACTGGTTTACTTGAACCGGATTCAACCCCTGGCTGGTCGGTTTTGAAGCATCAATTCAGCTTAGCAAAAGTGGTCATGATTTGGGTTTTAAACATGGGGGGTAATTTTAGGATGTGTATAATCCCCCCCACCAAGAAATCAAGGGTAGGATGTGTTTAGGTGGGGTAATCAAACACAAACTTTTAACTGTGCAATTGGAAGGCAATTTGGAACGGTTTGGAAAAACTCCTTGATTCTTCATCCCTCTTGTGTGCATGATTTGAAATCAATGCTTGGACTTGATTGTTGACTTCTTGAGGATTCCAAAAAGGCAAAAATTCATGACCTAAGCCATGATTAGGCTTAAGTAATGGTATGGACAAAACCGGGCATTTTGAGGTATGCTAGCCCGTTTGCATCTCCTTGAACATCTTGGACATTTTGAAGTAATGCTTGGAACTTGGAGTGTGAAATGGACCTTGAATGAGTTGTAGGACCTTCTTCTTTGGCAATGGTGGTGGGGACTCCATCAGTAAAGGTAAGAGGGGAACAAATGTTTTGGAAATGAGGAGCTAGAAACCATAAACTAAGAGCCAGACGCTTCCAATGCATCGTACAACATCCTTCTTAGACCAATACATTTTATCAACAAAATACATCCCCAATTGAAGAGACAAAGAGTTGAAAAGTCATAAAAATTTACAATTCCAACAGGGCTAATACTCTCTTTCTTATTCACTTTTCTCTTTTTTTTCTTTTGTGTTCCTTTGCTCTTGTTTTTTTAATTTTTTTTAAAAAAAAGAGTTAGCCAAGGAAAATCCATAACGAACTTTAAATTTCAACTCTTCTCTAAACTTTGTACAACAAGACATAAGGGATTTATCAAGATCTCATATCCCTTCACCAAACAACCAAAACCCACTAAAAGATAATGATACTCCTTACTAGCTCCCAATCAAACTTGATGCAAAAGAGTGAAACGCTCATCTAGTCTTGGCTTAAGGGTGAGATAATCATTTGACCATAGGCTATAGTAGGAGGTTCAAATCAAGAAAAACAGATATAAGCTCAAAGGGGCTAGTAAAGGATATAATACACAACAAAGGTGGTTATTTGGTCATTGGGTTTAACAAATCAAAGAAAAATGCTTCAATCATATTACCTAAATGCATATGCGAAATGTGATCTTGAATGAGAATCAAACTAAGTTCTAGACAAATGATGCCAAGGAAGAGTCATACATGAAAGAAATATGAGACTAAATTGATAAATAGTCTCTAAAAGCTCAAAACCTCATGGGACATCTACCAAAGTCAAAACTAGCACATTAATAAACACATGCCAAAATTCATGTAAAGACTCATGGGGTATTCAACTCACATTCAACATGTAGTCAAAACATGGAACTCATTCTCAAACATTTTATGCACAATTGGGTGAATCAAAGGATCAAACTAAACCAAAGAAGTCTACCTAATCTACAAAGGTCATCATCGGAGAATTTTTTTGCTTTTTTTCAATTTTTTTCCATTGTTCATCATTTTTTAAAATTTTTTTTTATGCATGCTCCTAATAAGAATGCAAACTAAAATTCAAAAGAAACTAGTAATAGAAAAACCAAAATGCAACCTAGAATGAAAAGAAAACTAAATGCACTTCTAAAATACTGCTAAATAGAAGTAAAACCCAAAATAAAAAAACTTCAAAAACTATCACAAATAACATATACAAAACACAAGCACACCAAATCAAATCAGGCATCAGACGCCAAATATAACGACTAACTCTTCCATGCTTGAATCACACATTACCCTCAATGTGGGTACATAAGAGAAAAATGGAAGGGGAGTAGCACAAAGCAATCAGAAAGGAGGTGGTGGAGGAGGATGCGGTATTTGGTCATAAGAGATATGCCAATCCTGCCAGGTCTCTAAACATGCCCTATAGTCCTGAAGATATTGAGTCTGGGTAGCAAGCCTCTCACGAAGTTTGATGAGCGCTTTAATGTCTATATCATTTTAGGATTATTTTGCTGCATTTTAGGGAGAATTATGTGCCTTATGTGATAATTTATACTCTTTTTTCCATTTTATGCTCGAGTTTGGTGTTGATGATGATATTTTGTAGAAATTGGCTAAGAGAACCCGAGTTTGTCATAAAAATCAATGAAGAATTATGCAAGGACGTAAGAGCCCACAAAAATTGACCAAAAACCTACAAGAGATATGGTTTACCCGGGTATATATCATGGATAACCCTAGATAGCATACACAGTCAATTCGGATTGACCAGAATCAACAGGGCAAAGTGACCAGAGGGTACTACGGTCAACCCGTGGTGAATTCCACAGATCGTGGTAGAGGTGTAACTCCTAGCCTGTTTGTTTTCCCTCATTGAGTGGCTAAGGTTGATTGAGGTTTTCTATAAATAGGGCCATTTTTCGCAGCAAAAGAAACATCCATCATCTCATCTTATACTCCTTTCCTCTCTTCAAGTAGATTAGGGTTAGTTTAGATTAGAGAGAAAGTGAGATAGAGTTGAAGTGAAGACTTTCAAGGATTCCATCCCGGGTTTGCCCGACGGTTCAAGGCCCATTTTTGGCTGAGCAATTCTTCTCTCTTCTCTTCTTTTTTTCCTCTTTAGATTTATCATTTTAGAGTGGTTAGTTGTTTAATCTTTGATCATGTGTGAGTAGTTTAATTTTTGTCTAGGGATTTAGTAGTTTATGAAAGTATAGTTGGATCATGTTTTAATTTATAGAATTGTGCTTATCTTCATGATTGGTTTGGTTTTGTTCTATCAAGTAATTGTATTGTTGTGAGTAGATTTTTGGCCAAAGTTTGCTTGCAAATTTGAAACAATCGGGTGAGAAACTGAAATGTGACATTTGGTTGTTGGACTGCTTGTTAGAATCTATCGTTGCATCGTCTCGAAAGAGAGTTTGTCAAGTTGGGAGGACTCGTATTAAGTAATCGAAAATATTAAACTTGGATTAAGTCAAATTAGCTTGAAAGAGCGATATTTGGGTAGTTTAGGAAAATTTAGTTGATTTAAAAACAATAGACTGAATTTCTGTATAGATTGCAACTCCTCGAAATTAACCAATTAGAGAAAGGCACATGTTTATCATTTTGCTTCAATTCTCTTTCATAACTACGAAAATTCCTAGGTGTTTTTCCCATATTTGATTTAGAAAATCTTATTTGTTGTTGTTAATCAAAACCACTTGAATTAGAATCTTACTTAGCATATCTTAAGGGGATATAGCCCAGTAGTTTCATCTAGTCTCTGTGGGGTCGATCTTGATTTACTACAACACCACCGTTTGCGTACGGCCGTATCAAGTTTTTGGAGCCGTTGTCGGGGACTAGCGTTGAATATTGGGCTTTTCCTGATAGGTTTGACTAAGCATTTTATTTTTCTTTGGAAAAAAAAAACCTATAAAAACATTTTGAAAATTAACCAAAAAAAAATTGAAAAAAAAAAACAATGGCAATTTTCCATTTTTCCCAATTCGAGCATGAATAATTTTGGAGGTATTTTAAGCGTTTAAATATTTTACTTGCTTAATGTGGTTATTGTATAGGTAAATGGGAAATTTTAGATATTATTGATGAGGGTGTGATTATTGAAACCCGTATGCTTTTAGAATATTGGGATTTTCATGGTAAAAAAGTTGATGATGCATGGTATTTGCTTCAGTGGATTGCTTGGGATTCATTTGAGTTTGAGAAGGCTAGTTGTGTTTATAGATATTCAATTTCTGATCCTTGTACATTCTATTGTAGATCTTATTATGCTCCTTTTGGTGTGATTTCTATAATTCTTCTGACCATGATATAAATTCATGTCCATATTATGCATGCTATGCTTAACCTGGTTTTGTATTACCCTGGGACAATACTGATGTTTTCCTGACCTTACGTGACTCGTCCTTTCCTTGAGCTCAGTGCACAGGCTCGAGGTAGGTGAGCCTTTTAGGTTTGATGCTAGGATTGATGTTTCTAATGCATGTTTTGAGTCAGGAGATACTTTTGATGAAGTGCATGATCAAGCTAAGACTCCTTTGGAGGGATCATGTGATGTGTTTATGCATAAGGAGTCTCCTAGCCTTGATTATGATATTTGTATCCCCAATCCCCTCGGTCATTCTCATGTTTTCCCTATGTGTTCATTACCCTCTCCTTCCCTTAGGTATTACATTGCTGAGCCTGTTGGTAATCCTATGATTTATGATGCTAATATTGATTTAGGTTGTGATGAGAACATGTTTAATATGCTTTTGTGGGAATGTTGATGATTATGTGTCCCTAGGTTGCTTTAGAGGGTGTGATCCCTTCATTGACCCTTATTGTGTATGCCTAGGCGACTTGCCTAAGAAAATCACATGGACTACATTCTCTAATCCTTTTTTATGATTATTCTATGGGTCTTGATAAGGTTAAGAGGACACTTGTTATCTTTGGTGTAATTTTGATTATTGCCTCTTACCTTTTATTTTCTGAATTGTGGTCCCAGGAGTTTGACAAACTCCGGCGTGCCTTGATGACATCTGACTTGATGAGTCAACTCTTGAAGATATGATGGAGTGGTTGATGCTCCATGTACCCCGATTGTTATGTAGCCGCATAGTTCAGGTGCACTTTGCACCTAACTTGGTGAGATTGTTATATTTTGTTTCCTTTCCCTTCTCTTACTTTCTTTCCTTTGAATAATAATGCTTTATTTAAGCATGGAGGAATGGTAGTTTGTATGTTTTCTATTTCGATTATTAGTTCGTTTACATGCTAGAGCATATAGTTTTGGGTTTCCTTTTTGTTTGCATTAGTGTTTTGCATTTAGTTGCATTTTAGGATTGCATATAGGATTGCATTTAGAGATGGTGAGGATTGGTTTGAGATAACCTCCGATGATGTTTTTCCTAGGCAAAATACCTTACATGAGTTTGAGTAACTTTTGGTGTGTAATCCTTTTTAGTGCGAACATTTTTGAAGGTTTTGTAAATACTTCTTATTTTGACCCTTGTCTTGATTGAGGACTTTGTTATCCCCTAGAGTCTTTAGCACTAATGTTTGTACATGGAGTCATTTTACGAGCTTAATTGAAACTTTGGTGGATATCCCATGAGATTTTGAGCTTTATTTGGACTAATCATTATATTTAGTCTCATGTTTCTTTCATGTGTGTGACTCTTCCATGTTGCATCTCTAGGACTTGCCTAGATTCTTGTTCAAAACCACATTAGCATGTGCATATTTGATGATATGATAGAGGCATTTCTTTCTTTGGTTATTTTATCCACATAGCCAAATAGTCTGCCCTTGTATTATATGTAATTCTCCTTTGTTAGCCTCTTTGAGCTTATATCCGTCTTTGTTGTGATTCCTTCATATTAGCCATTGGCCAAACACATATTCCTAACCTTTAAGCCAAATCTATGGAGCTTCACTTTATCTATGTAGTGGGTGGTTTTGGAGATAATTGAGTTTAAGGTGGCTTTAGTATGTTGGTTTGTTGAGGGATTGATGATGTTGAGCATTTGCTTTAGTTCCCTCTTATTTGGGTCGAGTATAGGTATTCGGTTGTGAGTTGATAGCGAGTGATCTTATGGCTTTCAATAATTGCAATTTTTGTTTCATTGCACAACAAATTATGTTGAAGAAAAAGAAAAAAAAAAGGGAGATGAAGTCATCTTGCAAGAAAAAAAAAAGAGAAGAAAACAGAAGCGGAAAAAAAAACCAGAAAAAAAAACTAAGTGATTGGTATTGGATACATACAAAGCTTGAATTCCTTTCTTTATCAACTCATTTCCTATATGATTCATTTGGGGTATGTTCACTGTATTTTTGACGTTTGGAGTGTTAGTGAATTTCATAGTTTCTTGGTGTTGTGTTGATTGCTCTCTAGTCACTTGGCTACTTAGCTCCACATTATCCAAATGTATTTGCCCATTCCTTTCCCTTAACCCTTCTAGCCCACGTTACAACCCTATCAAAGTCCTCTTGATTGTCTTGTGCGCATTGCATTTTAGTGGTAGAGAATTTGAGAGTCTTGTCAAGCCTATGATAGATTGCATCTTTGAAATGAGTCTTGAGTGAACCTATTCAATTGATGTTCTACCAGTCTATTTAGCTCTATTCAATTTCATGTGCTTGCATGACATGCTTTGTGGTTCTTTGGGAGCGATCAAGTTTGATATTGAGCTTGTGGTCTTGTACTTTTCGAAAATCACCTCCTCCTCCTGATTTTGAAAACTTTTGTGCACTATTTGGGGTTGCCATTGATTGATATTCTTGCTTGTGATATGCTATAACTTGCATACTTTAAAGAGGTTTCATGTTTTGAGTCTTAGATGCGTCTCCCTTTTTGGTTTTATTTAGGACAAGCAACAGTTTAAGCATGGGGGCGTTTGATAAGCGCTTAACGTGTATATCATTTTAATATTATTTTGCCGCATTTTAGGGAGAATTATGTGCCTTATGTGATAATTTATACTCCTTTTCCCATTTTACGCTCAAGTTTGGTGTTGTTGATGATATTTTACAGAAATTGGCTAAGAGAACTCGAGTTTGTCATGATAATCAATGAAGAGTTATGCAAGGATGTAGGAGGTCACAAAAATTGACCAAAAACCCGTAAAAGATGTGGTTTACCTGGGTATCTATCATACACAGTCAATAGGGAAAAGTGACCAGAGGGTACCACGGTCAGCCTGTGGTGAATGCCATGGACCATGGTGGAGGTACAACTCCTAGCCTGTTCGTTTTCCCTCATCGTGTAGCTGAGGTTAATTGAGGTTTTCTATAAATAGGGCCATTTTTCGCAGCAGAAGAAATATCCATCATCTCATCTTATACTCCTTTCATCTCCTCAAGTAGATTAGGATTAGGTTAGATTAGAGGGAAAGTGAGATGGCGGTTAAGTGAAGACTTACAAGGTTTCCATCCTGGTTTTACATGACAGTTCAAGCGCGATTTTTGGCTGAGCAATTCTTCTCTCTTCTCTTCTTTTTTTCCCCTTTAGATTTATCATTTTAGAGTAGTTAGTTGTTTAATCTTTGATTATGTGTGAGTATAATTTTTGTCTAGGGATTTAGTATAGTTACATCATGTTTTAATTTATAGAATTGTGTTTATCTTCATGATTGGTTAGATTTCATTCTATCAAGTAATTGTATTGTTGTGAGTGGATTTTTGGCCAAAGTTTGCTTATACACTTGAACACAATCGTGTCAAAAACTGAAAGGTGGCATTTGGTTGTTGGACTGCTTGTTAGAACCTATCGTTGCATCGTCTCGAAAGAGAGATTGTCAAGTTGGGAGGACTCGAATTAAGTAATCGAAAATATTAAACTTGGATTAAGTCAAATTAGCTTGAAAGAGCGACATTTGCTTAGTTTAGGCAAATTTAGTTGGTTTTGAAAGAATAAACTGAATTTCTATATAGATTGCAACTCCTCGAAATTAACCAATTAGAGAAAGGCACATGTTTATCATTTTTATTCAATTCCCTTTCATTACTACGAAAATTCCTAGGCGTTTTTCCCATATTTGATTTAGAAAAGTTTATTTGAAGTTGTTAATCAAAACCACTTGAATCAGAATCTTGCTTAGCATATCTTGAGGGGATTGATGAACTACTATTTTGCCTCATTTTAGCTCTCATTTGATCCCTATTTCTCACTGTTTTTATGTCAAATATAGACGAGAAATGGTGAAAGTTACTTCCTTTGATTCAATTGATCTTTTAAAGTTATTTGTCTTACTTTTAGGAGAAATCTCTTGGTTTTGATAGGAAGGACAGCTTTGGAATGAATTACAAGGAAGAATAGAGGTCTAAGAAGCCCTGGGAACCAAGAGAGAAGTAGTGGGGAGAGTTTCTGCCGAACAAGAAATTTGGCATGGGGGCTCCATGCCAGGTGGCACGACCGTGCCACCCCCCAGTTTTCACGGTAAAAGCGCCTTCGGGCATCTGTTTAAGGGGGATTTTTTTCTAGGTTTTTGAGGGGGCGATTTAGGTTTCCTCCTCCCACACCCAAACCCTATTAGGGGGTGAATAAATTAGGTTAGACTAGAAGGTTAATTTTGATTTCAAGCTTGTAGATTTGATCTTCAACTAAATCAAGCATACATTTTCTCTTCTCTTCCTCTCTCTATTGTATACTTATATTCATGTTTCAGTTTACAATCTTTTGTGATGTTTAGTGATTATAGTTGTGAACCTTTGATTACGATTAGCCTCTGGATGGCTACTTGATATTTGTTTAGGCCTTTACCCCTTTTGTTTATGCTAGAATCTAAGATTTTATCTCACACCCACCAAGTGTTCGATGAAATGCTTGAAAGAGTTTTCATGCTTGTTTCGGGACAATTAACTTATGCTGAGAGGTGAGGTTGATTGTCTAGTATGGGTAGAGTGAATAGTCGGGATTGGGACATGAAAATAGTTTCGGTCGCTGGCTAGATCAAAGGTTATTAATCTTGTAGTTTAATTGACCTAATCCCATAAAAATAGGTGGTTAGAACATTTAGACTAGCCTATTGACCCTTGAGAGAAGGCTTAGGTGGATTCTACTTGGGCAACCGATCATCCTTGAATTACTAGCATAACTTGGAAAGGTGAGGGTTTGAATTGATTAGTTAGTCTACAGTAGGTTTAATTACAAATGAAGTCTTATTTGTTTTAGTAGTTTAGTTTTACTTCTCTTCACCTTCAATTTCACCTAGATTGATACGCTTGAGTGAACTTTGATATTTGAAGACACAACTCCCTGCGGACGACACTCCGAGTACTCAACGATACACCTTGCACTTGGGGTTTATAAATATTAAAACTTTTTCCCTAACAAGGATATAGCCTAGTAGTTTCACCTAGTCTCTATGGGGTCGACCTTGATTTGCTACAACGCCACCCTACGCTTGCGGCCATATCAAAGCTCATCGTGGCACTCTTAGACAAAGTTCCGAAGAGCAGTGTTCTCAGAAGCAACAAAAGCTCAGAGGAACACTTGCTCCTCTTAGATGGACCTAAGGGTGTCTTGGAGATCGATATAGTCAGAAGGGGGTGGTTGAGAGGAAGAACTAGGTCTGGCTTAACTAGAATGAGGGGTTGGATGATGGGGTGCGGGTTGGACAACCTCGGCATCACCAGGTACCCAGTAAAGGTTAGCCCGGTGAAGTAATGTGGCTCGATCGACGTTGGCAAGCAGCAAAAACTGGTCCCCAAGGTAAATCCAACACAAACGCCCCCTCAACTTTACAAAAGTTCATAATTTTAAAGGCAGCTTGATCAATCCGCTCAAACCCAGAAACTCTATCCTTAGGGTTGGGCTTAATACCTAAAAATCCAGAAATAGTACTCACAATACCACCTATGACTATCCTACCCGTAGTGCTAATAGCAGCACTATACAATTGCTTGGCTAAAAACAAATTGGGGTCAAGCTGGACATCGTCAAGCATACAAGATAAGAAGTACAACTCAGACGATCTTGAGACATTCAGATTATCGTCCCGAGCAAAGAAACAGCAAGCCAGGATACGCTGAGCTATTCTAATGCAAGGGTTCCTAATATGTGTGCACTTCGATGAACTAGTGATGTACCTAACACTCCCCGAAAGCTCACCCCAAAATGCATTTGGGTTGAATTCACGGGGGACTTGTCGGTTCAGTGAATCTATACTAAGTGGAAAACCAAATATATAGTTAAAGGTACCTAAGTTCAATTCGTACAATTGTCCTTGCAAATAAAACGATATGTACCCGACTTGATATTGAGGCCCTCTAGTGACCTCGATATGGAGTGCACTCAGGAACTCTAGGGTCAGGTCCCGATAGGTATGCTCTTTTATTTTTATAAAGTGTCCCATACCACCTCGTGCAAACAACCACCTAATATTATCTAACATTCCTAATCGAGTTAACAAGTCCTCATCATAATATCGAGTTCCCACAACTATGTGTTCATTCAAACAGTTATATTTAGCCGCATGATCAGGATTCGTTAAACGAAGGGGGTGAGGAATGTTACCTTGAGCACGCGCATTGGTGGAGGTTTGGGATGTCCTTTGAGGTCGGTTGGTGCTTGACTTGAGGATCCAACCTCCTTGATACTCCTTTGTCTTTTGGTAGTTGCCATTGTTGCAAATTGAAACAAAAATTAAAGCTAAAATCTAAATAATAAAATTTGAGGAAGAAAAATGAAGATTTTAAGTAAAAAGAAGAAGAATTAAGGAGAGAAAAAGATGGTTATGGTGGATGAGTGAAGGTGAGATAAGTTTGAAGAAAAAGAAGAAGAAAGAGATGAAATTTGTGGAAGAAAGAGAAGGTTTAAGTGAGAAGGATGAATTTTGAGTGAAAATGGATAAAAAATGAGAAGAAATAAGGTAGGATTCAAGGTGTTAGTTATGAAGGTTTAGAAGGAGAAAATGAAGGTAGAGAGAGGAGGAGCTTTGAAGAAGAAGATGAGCTGGGAAAAATTGAAGGGTCACTGCGGTCAAAACCCTTGATCACAGGCAGTAGACGTGGGGTTCACCACAGTCTGACCGTGGCGTCTGTTGACACCATTGTTTTTCGGTTTTTCGGGTTCTTAGCCATGGTGCCAAACATTTCACACATCTTTTTCTTTCTCTCCATTTTTTTCCCTTTTTTTACTCTCTCTCTCTTTTTTTTCTCCTCTTTTTTTGTCTCTCTCTCTTTTTTTTTATGTCTCTCTTATCTCTTTTTTTCCCTTTGTCATTTGTTTTTGGCTACAAAAAAAAGGAATAAAAATCAAAGCTAAGAAAAGAAAAAAGGAAAAGAGCTTGGGTTGCCTTTCAAGGTCAAGAGCTTGACTCTTCTTCTATGCTCGATCCGGATCACTGAGCGTATGGAATTTGGCCTTATCACGGGCCACAAAATCAAATGTCTTCAATCAAAGGTACCATCTCAAAATCTCTAGTGGATTATGGCATTAAACTGACGCTTGCACCTAGATCGCATGAAGCTCTCTTAATTTCCACCTTTCCCACAATACAGGGGATAGAGAAGCTACCTGGGTCGGAAAGTTTAGGTGGAAAAAAGGTGGCGATCTATATAGTGTCATTCTCTATGAATGTGGCGGTCTCGCCAACATCATTTCTCTCCTTACTTCCAGCCATGGTTATTTCTCTACCCTCTTCCATTGGTATATCCTTTGGGTCAGTAAAATCCTCTACTTCTTCCTTCAAGTTGACACAATTACAATGCTCACGAGGGTTAGGTTCGGGCTTGCTAGGAAGTCTATCTGGAGGCGTAGATGAAAGGTTAGCTTTTTGGGCAATCTAGGCTTCCAACTTCTTGTTATGAGTCGTAAACACATTAACCTTTGAGGCTAATTGCTTAATATACTCATCTTGCGCTTATTGCGCCATAGGCATACTTTCCATCATTGCTTCTAAATTGGACTTTAGGGGTACTCGAGAAGGAAAAGAAGGTCTTTGAAGACCGGGAGGTGGTCTAGCATTCATTGGGGGCATATTCGAAGGGTTTAGATCAGAACTATATGAGAAATTCGAATTATTCTTCCAACCCGAACTGTAGGTACTAGAGTAAGGGGTCATTGGTCGGTCTCGAGTTGAAGTTTTGAACATAGTTAACTTCACTAGGGTTTTGGGAAAAAGGACTCCCAACTTGACAATTCAAAGTTACATGCTCAATAGAACCACAAATTTCACAAGGGAAGGGGCACTAGAATTCACAGCATTAACATTCATTTGGTCCAATCTTTGAGTCAAAGCATCTAGTTTAGTAGAAACTAAAGTAAGCGCATCAACTTCAAGCTTACCTCCAACCCGTTTGAGTTGGCCTCGTTCAGTGGACCATTGAAAATTGTTAAGCGCCATCTCCTCAATTAGGTTATAGGCCTCATCCTCATTTTTTCTCATGAAGGTCCCTTCGCTGCCGCATCAATAGTGGAGCGAACAAGTTGGGTCACACCATTATAAAAAGCTTGGATAATCATCCAACATTTAAGATCATGACGGGAGTATAAACGCAGCAAATCTTTAAACCGCTCCCAAGCTTCATAGAGCGTTTCTTCATCTTTTTGTGTGAAGTTGGTGATTTGATTCCTCAAACTTGTTGTTTTGCTTGGAGGGAAAAACTTGGCGAGGAAAACTCTTGATTAACTCATCCCAAGTGGTAATACATCCCAATGCCAAAGAATGTAGCCAAGCTCTTCCTTTATCCCTTAATGAGAAGGAAAATAATCGCAGTCCAATGTCATCGGTGGAGACTCCATTAAGGTTTAACGTGTTGCACAACTCTAGAAAGACTGAGAGGTGTAGATTTAGGTCTTCCACAGGAATTCCTCCAAAGTGGGATTGTTGCATCATGGAAATGAATGTCGGTTTGAGCTCAAAATTGTTGGCATCAACATTAGGCCGAGCGATGCTTGAGGCGATCCCTTGGACTCCATGGGTAACGAAATCTCGAAGCGTCCTTCTTCGGTCACCACCTCCTCCCGCCATGTTTGTTGGATTCCTTCTTACCTCGCGTCTTTGTTCTTCAATCTTTTCCTTCTTCCTCCTTAAGAAGAAAATCTCCTCGATCTCGAGATCGGGTTCGTATAGGAATGAACTTCATATAAACAGGGAAGATTCCTGCAAGCACTATCACCAACACTACCAGCACAATCAAACAAGAAAAATAAAAAATAAAAGTAAAAGACTATAAAATACTTAGTCACTTTTGTAAGACTAACTTAATAGTTAAAAAATTGGTCCCTGGCAATGGCGCCAAAAACTTGACCATTGCCGCAAGCATACAAGTAGTCGTAGTATAGATAAAAAGATCGTCGTCAAGGACCAAAGTAATCTGTCGAGCTTTGTCTATTAGAATATGCTAAGCAAATTCTAAATCGAGGGGTTTTGATTCAACAACTTCAAATTTATTAATTCTAAATCAAGTAAGGAAAAACGCCTAGGAGTTTATGTAGTTAAGACAGGTGATTGGATCAAAATGATAAACATATGTTTTTCTTTAATCGGTTAATTTCAAGGAATTGCAATCTATCTAAAGTAATGCCCCCAACCCGAGGAGGAGTCACACTGCCAGGACTTCCTAGAAGGAAATCCTTAAGGCTCTTGAAAATCGAGGGTTTGGATTAGCATTTAGATAGTCATTCTGAAACGAAACTGCAAGAGTTTCCCCCGTTTTAGCAACATCTTAGGGTCTTAGCTTTGCTAAGGGTACCTGTAAACTGGGAATAGGGTATAACATTCGCTAAAATGTCCCAAATTCGACCCCTCGGCCACTCGCCCGGGGTTAAACACAAGCAAACAACTAACATGTTGGGGTCAAAAAGATATATATACAGGTACAGAGCCGACTACATGCTTTCACATGCAAAAATTAACTTAAAGATTTACAAAGTGGTAGATCGAACACTTGCAAAGCTGGCAAAAGACTTCTGAGGGGTCGACATCAAAACAACCTCAAAGGATCTCTTATACCTGCTCAAATTGAACCTAGGAAAAAGGGAATAATAAAGGGATGAGCAACCAACGCTCAGTGAGAATTCCCCTACTCCTTAAAACCAAAACCATTTGCAGGCATTCATACCAATAATAGTCACATATCACGTATTGGTATACTACTATCATATTAGGCAATCAAAGTCCCCAAGGAGAGATTACCACTCATATACTTTACGCTAGCCCCTCAACTCATTCCTAGGCCCTTAATGACCATCCTTCCATTCTAACAAGCATTTAGGCACGTAATCATGTAGCATGAGAACAAATATTATGCTTTCTAACACACTTGGAAAATCATAGTGACTCACGTTATTTTCCAAGAACAACTTATAAATCACGCAAACTTCTTTAAAACTTACAACTGTTCTGAAAACTTCTGAGACACCCAAATTGGTAAGAAAAGCTTTGCAAGAAACATTCTTTTTTAAGATCTGCACCTTTAAAATCTTCAATATTCCATGCATTACTAGGATGTAACCAAACTTCACCTGAAATTTCATTTAAACTTTATTTAGAACACATTCATAAAATATATACAGATTACGTACATTTGAAAGCTTTCTTCTTTTCTTAAAAACGCTTTACTCGACCTCTTGAGGCTTGTTTCCTTTAAAAGAACTTCTTTTCTTTTTCTGAACTGCTTAGAATGGCAAAATGCCAAATCTTCTATTTATTAGGAGCTTACTTATGGCATAAAAACATCTTATTGTGCTAGCTAGGAGAGGTCAACACCGCCCTTAAGTGAGATCGTCACTCTTAATCTATGTTATCCCCAGGGTATACGTACTTAACTTTGGCCAAAACACGTCTTAGCATAGCAACTCTAACCTCGATACTTTCCTCTGTGGGGCAACAACTCACACCAGGATAATCATATCCTGAGTCCAGTCTCCCCTCAAGGTTTTCTTACGCGTCACACATCAGGAAACAGCTCACACCAAGATAATCATATCTTGAGTCCAGCTCCCGCGAACAGCTGACGCCATCTTTGCATCCAGCTTCGAACATTACCTTAGGGGAAAACAGCTCATGCCATTTTGCGTTCAGTTTCTAGGAACAACTTACACCAAGATAATTCATATCTTGAGTCCAATTCCTACCCTCAAGGTTTGGCCACTTGCCTAGCACTTTCTTAGCCTTTAAAATCGTTTTCTTTTTTCTTTTTCAGTTGATTACTTTGCTGAAATCTTATTTTTAAACAAAACGACCATAACCTTTCGAAATGTTTGTAGTTCATTCGTTTTTGGCTTAAAAACTTCTCATAAACGTAATAAGTTTGCTAACATGTAAATAACCTTTGTAAATAACTTAAAAGCTTCTTATAGACATAATAAGTTTATTAACACATGAATCGACTTCCTTTGAAACTTAAAACCCTTTTAAAAACATAATAAGCTTGCTAATACGTAAACCGACTTCACTTTAAATTTAAAAGCTTCTTATAAACGTAATAATCTTGTTAATGCGCAAAACAACTTCGTTTTAAACTTAAAGCTTCTTAATAACGTAATACGTTTGTTAGTTCGTAACAAGATTTTGTTTCTAGCTTAAAAGCTTCTTATAAACGTAATACATTCACTAAATCGTAAAACGACTTAGTTTCTAACTTAAATGTTTCGTATAAACGTAATAAATTCTCTAAATCATAAAACGACTTCGTGTCTAACTTAAAAGCTTCGTATAAACGTAATAAGGTTGCTAAATCATAAGACAACTTTGTTTCTAACTTGAAAGTTTCGTATAATCATAGGTTGCTAAATCATAAAACGATTTCGTTTCTAACTTGAAGGTTTCTTAATAACGCAATATGTTTGTTAGTTCGTAAAATGACTTCGTTTTTAACTAAAAAGTTTTTTATAAACGTAATACGATTACTAATTCCTAAAACGAACTCATTTGGAACTTAAAGTACTTGGTTAGCGTTTAACTCAAACTAGGTTCATAATAAAATCCTCAGTTGTTGTTTTCTAACTCGTTTCAACCCCTTTTAAAACTCAAAGGAGGGCATAACAGTAAACTGAAGGCTGAAAACATTCCAAACTTGTTATTATTCGAAAACTCAAGGTACTTGGCTCATTTATAAGGTAAACAAGTTTCTTCGTAAACTTTCAACGTAAACGTTTCTTGAAAACATAATGGGTTTATTAGCTCCTAACTCGAAACCCAATGGAGACTTAAATAAGCAATTAGCATACAAGTCAGCTAAATTTCATAATTAGCACCTTAAGATGCCCTTTTTAGGTTGTTTAAATCCTTTTAAATAAAGGAGAAGGCGTACACAAACCAACGCCTTAAAACATTTTCGAACTCACTTTTAGTTCGCTTTTAAACTTCCTAAACCTATCGTCTATTCAGTCGAGTCACTTACTAAGTAATTCGACGATTTAGGATTTCTTATGGGCTATAAACATTTTCATAAACTACCAAACAATCGGTAAGTACTTAAAAGCATTCGAAATCATGAAAACATACGTTTAACAATCCTTCTTAAACATGTCTGAATTTCGAAAACTACTCACTTAATGTCACGTAGCACATTGAGGGAAAATGGGGTTCACAACTAGCACATTTATGCACTTCAAAGCACAATTCGGCAGAATTCACTCGATAAGCCACACATGGCCTCGCAATCCACATGATTGCTGTAATCACAACCCAGGCTCCCTCCTCACACAACACCGACCACAAGAACCTCAAATTCCTTAATATTTCCACCTCAAGCCATCCAACTACCAACTCGTTTCAATATTATCATAAATAAACCAATAATTCATAAAACCATCATATATAAGCATAG
Source organism: Selenicereus undatus (assembly GCA_017589665.1). NCBI lineage: Eukaryota > Viridiplantae > Streptophyta > Magnoliopsida > Caryophyllales > Cactaceae > Selenicereus > Selenicereus undatus. The sequence goes on along the minus strand of JACYFF010031959.1, from coordinate 49,583,532 downwards.
CATTCTTATCAATATCCCAATATAGAAATTAAACGCAGCTGTACTGACTTAGCGATAGCTTCTAAACAGAAACCAACATGCTTTACTAACGCCTTAATTTGCCATATTAGCATTTTTAAACTTCAAAACATGATTCAGAGCTAATAAACTGATGAAGTGACAATACTTAGGCGATATTCTAATTATTGACAACTCAACTAACCTCCAAACTGTCTAACCATTAATAATCCAACAACAGTTTCAACATGCAATTAACCCACAATTAACATCATGTTCGTAATTTCCCCAATTTCAATTCTAAGTTCACCCAAATTGATTCATAACCTCTAATCAACATGTGATAACTAAATTTAGTTAAATTCATTGAAAATAGTAGTAATTTAGGAGGAAAGGAACCCTCACCTTGAACCCAAGCTAGAGGTTCGATTCACGGCTGTGGGCTTGACTTTGGAGTACTTCGAATGACTCCAAACTCCGGCCTTGCCCTCTAGTCACGCAAGCAACACCAACTCATGCCCAAACATCACCAATTCGAGCCCTAAACAAGCCTAAATTTCGGTTATCAACTTGAGATCGAATTGGGTGTTTGTAGTGGTGGGTTTTCGATCACTCCAATTTATAGAAGATTAAAAGTAACTAGAAGCTAAATTGCATGGCCTTACCTAGGCACGCGTTCGAGCTTCAATACGGTGCCCCCAACCCACCGAAAACGTGGTGAGTTCTTCCCGATTCTGCCCAAATTCAGTACCAAATGGTGGCTAGTTTATGGGGGAGGACGAATGGGGGAATTTTGTAGCTAAAAGTAGCAATAATCCTTTGCAAATTCGAGCTTGAGGGTGCATGTATGGAGGAGATAAGGGGAGGAAGAAGATGAAGCAGAGGGAGAGAATGAAATGTCGTGATTTGGGGGGAGGGGCTCGTGGGCAGGTGAGGAAGAAAAGAGGGACACGCGCAAATTACTAGTTTGCCCCTTCGTACTCTTTTTCATTTATTTTTTGTCCAACTTATCAATACTTGACACCGCTCATCTAATTCGTAACCCGAACTCCAATCCCAATTCTATAATATAATATTTCATCGATTACTCGTTCTCAAATACAGCCATGTTCGATTTAATAAACATCGAACTACTTATAAGGTTGACAACCTAATTGTATTCGGGTTCCTAATCAATTTAATACTCGTTAATAACCGTTAATAGCGCTTATTAAAAATCATCGAAAGATTATCAAAACTAATAATAATATTAGTAGTAATAATACCAACAGTGACAATAACATCCTTTTTAATAGAATTAACACTCATATAGGCACTTAGAAAATAATTTTAGCTCATATCGCTAATAAAATACGGTTTTCATGACGCAAAAAGGCATTACGAACAACTTAACGAAATATAAAGTATGCGGGTATTACATCTAAAAATTTAGTCTATTCTTTCGAAATCAAGCAAATTTGTTTAAACTAAGCAAAAGTTGTTCTTTCAAACTAATTTGTCTTAATCCAAGTTGAATATCTTTGATAAAACTCTAGTCCTCCCAACATACAAATCTCTCTTTTGAGTCAACACTATGTTAGGTTTTATCAAGCAGTCTAACAATCAAATGTCACCTTTCAGTTTTTGACCCAATTGTTTCAAGTGTGCAAGCAAACTTTGGCAAAAAAACAATCCACTCACAACATGATAATCACTTGATAGAATGAAATCAAACCAATCATGAAACAAGCACAATTCTATTGATTAAAACATGTTCCAACTACACTTTTATAAACTAACAAATCCCTAGACAAAATAAACAACTCGCACATAATCAAAGATTAAACAACTAACCACTAATTCGGCGAAATTTGAGAGACAGCCTCCAACCAAGGGATTTAAACCACCTCAAAACCAATCATACATAAGATTTCTCACTAAAACAATAATCAAACTAAAAATCCTAACTAAAAAGAGAAAAATTTTGAGAAAGAAAATGACCTATGCTATGCTTCCTTTTTCTTCTTTGTCGCTGAATGACAAGACTTTATAGAGAAGCTTGGATGTTTTCAGCCACACAATTGAAGGATGACGAAGAGTCAACAGTTACACAGCTCACCACAGTCCGTGACAGGCACCACTGTCCAACCGTGGTCTTGTCTGGAACCAATTTTCTGCTCTTGTCTTGCTCCACGGGCTTAGCATCACATGGGTGTCCGTCGGGGAGGTCAAAATACATCCAATGAGGATCAAATGCTAGGTAAAAGGCCTAAAATCTTCCAAAACACAGCAAACAACTCTACCCAAGCATAAATCGAGAATAAGAGTATAAATAGTAACTTAAAGCACATAATTCTCCTAAAAAATGTGGCAAAATGGCCCTATAATCATGTATATGTTAAGCACCTATCATTTCTCCTTTTCTCTAGCGTGTCCCATTCTATCCATATATCGAGTTTAAGTTGCTTTGCCATGATGGAAAACACCATCAAATTGTTTTCGTATCATAACCTCTAGTATAACATCAACTTCTCCCTATCTTTCAACTTATAGTGTGGGAGTGTTCACCTTTGTATAGCTACCTCTACTATTAATGGTCGATGTGCCTCGCAAAACCAACATCCATACAAACAGAAGCCAAATTTGGTGTCTTTTACCCAAAAATAATTATATTTATGGTTTGAGCATGTAATAGTCCGACCCTAAATCATGTTTATTTATTTAATTAATCCATGTTATTAATTTTTCACATTCATTTTTCTCATTTAATCATTTTGGTTGGGAGAATTCATTTGAGGCTCTACTTTGCAATTCGAGTTTCATTTGCCAAAAATAATTTTTTGAAAAAATTGATATTAGGCCTAGATAATTATGGGTTAAAAGATTAAATTATTTTTCATGACATTTCAAAAATTTAATTTCAAGTTGTGGAAAATTTAATTGCGTACAGTTTAATTTTTTTTCGGGCCCAAATTAAGCCCAATTTTGGCCCAACAGGTTCCTAACCCATTTGCTTATCTAATTACCATCATTAAGCCTTAATTATCATTTGCAAAAGCTGATTTTTTTGCGCTTAATTCTCAACCAAGTATTCTTTAAGGATTGTCATCCAAGTAATCAAACATGACTCAAACACAAAAAAAAAAAAAAAACACAAGGCTTTCTTCTTCTTCTTCTCCTCCACCCCACGGCTGCCCCCCACTGTCTTGGCCAGCCACCTTCTGCCGCTAGGCAGGCAGCCACCAACCACCAGTCCTTCCGCCTAACACCATAGCCACGACCCTCTCATTATCAACCACCTCTTCCATCTCTCCTTTAAGCTCAAAGCTAGGTAAGAACTCTAGCCTAATCTTGTTTAGTTTTGGATTTATGATGAATTTATTCATGGATAATGTTCTATTAATACAATTAAGTGCTAGCCCAATATTTTATCTTGCTTGGTTAAGAGTGGATTGAATAAGCTATGCGCAAAGATGATCAAAGCATGATCATGTAAGCATTGTGTTCAAGGTTGATGAACTTTGAGGGTTGGTTTAATTTTGGCAATCTTTAGTATTATAAATGATTATGGTAATGCTGGTGTGGTTTTGGATGATTAAAGAGTGATTTTAGTGGGGGGTTATGTGAAGAAAAGCTTGCAAAAATGTGCTGATTGAGCTATATACAGATCCGAAACAAGGGCCACTTTGGGAGAAAACTGGTATTAATTGCCACATCCAAAATTCATTATTTTTGGTGGCGTCATAGCGTGATAATTTAGATTTAAATAGGCTCTGGAATTACTCCATTTTGAGTTGTGTCGACAAAGCTATGACCACTTTACTGAAGACTACGCAGAATAAATCGAAACTGGGAGCAGTTTTGAACAGTGGACTTTACGAAAAACACTGGTATTGATTGGCTCATTGAAAATTTGTGATTTTTGGTGTATGGATATATCAATGTGTTATATTTCACATGCATTTTGAATCGTCTTAATCCGAGTTATGTGGAAAAAGCTATGGTCGTTTTGCTACGACTGCGCAGATAGAACTGAAATTGTGCACATCTGTCTTCTACCCTAATTTTAGGGACCTTACTATGTGAATCATGCTTTGTGTCCTAAATAAAAGTTTTATTGGGCATTATTATATTTTCATATTGGGGTTTTACATCTTAATTAGAGGTCGGGAGTGAAAGATACGTATTTTCTAATGCAGACCATCAAACGGTAACATGAGTGAATACAAAAATCATGACATTTGGAAATATTTTCAGAAGTTTCTATATAATTATGGCTATTGCAAGGAAATTACAAAGTCTAGTGATTTCAACAAGTTTGATTATGTATAGAAGCTTACTTGGGTTTGAAAACCGAGTTAAGTGAGGATGAAAATGAAATTTGAGAAGTGGGCATAGTAATGACTCAAATTAGTATCTATCGGATCAACTGAGGTTATTTGAGCTTTTTATGAACCTCACAACACCCGTCATGGCATTGAACCTTCTATTATCCATTTCATACGCATCACACTTCCCATTATCCATTTCAAAAATATTAGAAACCCATATTCAATTTATATCAATTAAAATCTTTTCATTATTACCTCAATCATTTCCATTTGGTCTGTTTTACTTCAATTTGTTATATTTCAAGTTCACTAACCCTAACTGATTTATTATTCAGATCATTTTGGTTTAACTTGTCTTATATTGAATTAAAATCAGTTCATTTTGGTTTAACTTATCTTATATTGAATTATTGGAATTGTAGAAGCCTTTTAATAAATCAATTTCTGTTAAAGTTACAAATTATGTCAGTAAATATGGTTTACTCAGTGAATATGGTTTACTAACTACATTTACCAATAATTACATTTCTTTAGCAGAATCAAGGCCTAGACCATCGTTTCCATTGTGCATAAGTATTATCAAGTGAAATATCATTTTAAAGACGTCAGGTACGTTCATTGCCTGTATCTTTACAAATCAGAGTGTATTTATCAACGTTATAATGTTTTGGTAAGTACATCAATGAATCAGTTTGCACAGTGATTTATCAGTTAATTATTGACCCCGTCAGTTATCATCTATAAGGCATTCGCCCTTCAGTTACCTGCGCGTCTTCAGGCCATGTCCCTGATCGGCTTGGCAGGTGTACACCTATCCATAGATCGTAACAGTATCAAGGGGTTCACTATCAGATAATAACTAGCAATGCAGTTTTACATTGTTCTCATTCACTGTTTTAACTTAAATTGAATTGCAAAGCGGCCGCCCAAACAGTTTATTCAGAGATCATTTATCAATACAGGAATGCATGTACTGAGCTTCGGCTCACAGTTCGAAATATTTTTCATGTTTTGTTTTAGGCAAATACTCAGAGAATTGCCCTCACGCTAGCAAACCAGCTGAAGAGAATCAGTTAAGCAAGCAAATCTGGGTGGATCAGCATTGATACAGTTTATGCATACTTTAAAGCTGTATTTTGAAATCTTCAGTGGATGGAGATGTTGATTATATGGTGATTTGTTTTGCTATGGTTTATAAACCTTACACGAGTTAACACTGTTTGTAAATGGTTGATCATATGTGAATATGTATGGCTGAGGTTATGCTTAGCTATGTTATTTAAGGTACTCATGTTTCAAGCCTTGTCCTTTTTGGACGGCGGTAACACCCCTATCATTGGGTTTATCATTTTATAATTGAGGCGTTATTAAGGAAAATACAAGCAGTGAAACATGTTTAATTTGGGGGTGTTACAGAGCATGTGGATTGCAATGCTACTTCCTCGTTTAAGTAGCGAAATACTCCATGGAGTATCAACCAGTGGCAGACTCATTTAATGTTTTTTAGACAATGATACTTAGGAACTCGTACCATAAACTCCTTCTATGAATATAGTAGGTTGTAAAATGGATTTTTATGACTAAACATGCAGTAGAAAGATCAGTTGAGCACTATGAAGCTCACCTAGTGGCTCTTGACAAATCACGGACAAGCGAGTATAGATTACCACAAAACCTTCAGTCCAGTTGTTAAAGCTTCTGTTGTTCATTTAATTCTTTATGTTGATATTTCCTATGACTGGACCATTCTTCAGCTTGATGCAAAGAATGCTTTCTGACATGGTTGCCTTGATAAAGAAGCTTATAAGAGACAATCTTTGGAGTTAGTCCATCCGTGTTTTCCACATGACGTTCATCATCTTAAAAAGTCTCTATATGGTCTAAGACAAGCCCCTCGAACTTGGTTCCACTATTTCAATTTTTTATACTTTCTTAAGGTCTTGTTTATCATCACTTCTCCATTATACTTAATAGTCGGGGTTTTTAATTTCAAATTATTTATTTGGGTTAATAATTTTAGTAACCATACTTTGGTCTATTAACTATATTCGAGTAATATTTGTGTGTTAATTAAGTGTATGATTTTATATGAATTAGTTTTAAAATTTTCTTGATTTATTACGTAATTTTTTGAATCTAGTATTGAGTCAGGAATTAGGTCCGTGCGGGAATTTAACAAGTTAATCAAAATTAGGTTGAGGTCTAGCATCATTTAGCCCTTTTTTTTCTTTCAATGGGTTAAAAAAAGGAAAAAGGAGAGGGGAAGGGGGGTCGAAGCCTGACATCACAGCAAAGAAGGGGGCTCTGCCATTCGTCTCTTCTTCTTCGCCCAGACAAGAAGAGAGAGAAAGAGGGAGTAAGAGGGGAAGTGATGGCAGTGGCGGTGGCGAGTGGCACTGCTCGGCTCATCGACCACCCTGTCAAAGTTACAAAATGGGCAAGACACCACCTGCGACGCAGCACATAGAGAGAGAGATAGGGGGAGGGGCAGTCGTAGTACAATGGTGACACATTGGCAGCCAGTGGTGCCAGCCATGCTTTGCTAGCCCTGTCCCCGTGATAACCAGCACGACAGGTGAGCGGAGGAGGAGCAGAAGAGGGCATAGGAGACGCAAAACCTAGCTTCAATCCGTCTATGTAGCCCACTAATTGGGTCCCTAGGTTGGATTAAGGTGGGTGTTTCTTGATTCCTTAATCTACTAATAATTTTGCAAGGTTTTACCATTTCATTTATTAAGGTAACAAAAAATAATTACCTAAACGCTTTAGTATGAACATGGGATATGATTGAAACTCTAATAAGGAATATAATTTTTTTTCACTATGAAATTTCTTGATTTAATTGAGCTATCTATTATCAAATAATTATGCAAAATATTGAAGGAGGAGCCATAAGTTAGATGATCAAGTGCATGATTCATTTAAGTATCATCACATAATACAAGGTAATATGTAATAAAAATGTTAGTTTAGTATCAATCATTAATGTTTTCATAACATATTCATTATATTTTTATAGTATATGTTTTACTCTTTTATATGCATTATGACCTTAATATTATCAATAAAAAGTTATTCTTACAATCTTATAATATGTATGCATGCATACTAAGATGTGTCACATTGTAATAAATGAATAAGTATGTTACATTCGTGCAATGCACGAGCATCACTCTAGTTTTAGGAATGACTACGCCAATTTTGTTTCAAAGTTAAGGAGCTAAATAAAAACTAGCTACCTTTTTTACCTAAGACCTAAGGGGCCTAAACGCAGCTGAATAGTAGGAGTGTTGTAGCCAATGACGATTGCCAACATTGGTTGGCGGTGAAGCAGGGCCAACAAAGGAGGGGGAAGAAAGAGAGAGGAAGATCACATGAGAGAGTTGACAAGGAGAGCTATTGTCATGCATTAAACAAAAGCAACATATTTGTTTTTCAACTGCATAGTAATAAGAGGGAAGTGGGAAAGATTTTCAAGCATTAAGATAATTGGAGGATGTTTGTGGATATTATTACCCTCCCATAAATGATTAAAACAATTCAAATTTGATTTTTGAAATTCGGAGTGCACTTTTAAATTTTTTTGGATAATAGGTAAGCATGTATATTTTATACTATCAAACCTAGTTGTACAAAATTAATAAGGGCATACCTTGATATTTGTGAACTCATAGCATTCTAAATCTATAAAGGATCAACTATCCACATTTTTGTATCAAAGAAGACAATTAGTTGGAGTTGTCTTAAACAACGTGCACTTTCTTTCTCTTTATCAAGTGTAAACAATAATGGTTAAGGCAATATAGAACTTGACCTTTTCCTTCTTGCTCCCTTGAAATTGCGGGCAAGCTCCCTACTAGTCCCTCCACCACCCAACATTAGTTTGAAAGTGTAATATACTATACGGCATATGCTTTCATAGTTAATTAGCTAGTGAAATCTTAGGCAAAAAACAAATGATTGTGTGTCTCATTGTGCCTAAACATAAACACACACTGGATCACAATTTTATCTCCATTTCCAACACACTACTATTTGTCAAGAGCCTTTGTTAAAGCGCCAACCATATAACGAAAGCAAATTGAAGGACTCTACTCTGATGCAAACTAAAGGATACCATAGGACCACATTACCCCTTTTTCTTATCGATTCATATCCTGCCTTTGAAGTGTACAACCCATCATAACTTTGGCTCCATCTATTAGTAACTTCATCAGAACCATTTCTGATGATGTCGTGAACTTTTAGGATCTTTAACCCATATTGTCTTCTTCTAGGATAGATCGAGATTGAAAGGATTTGAAATTTTGGTAAATTTATAATTTGCAAGATGCTTAGATGCTGAACCACAACCTATTAGCTCTAGTGATTAGCAATAAACTTACAAAATTCAATAATATTAATTATATCATTTGAAAACTATAAATATGATTTTTCGAGTTTTACAATATTAATTTTTAAAAATATGGGTACGATCTCTATATATTTATTACAACAAAAACAAACAAAGAAGCAAATGTTTTCATGTACTCTTCTCGACATTTAGGTAAATGTTATTTTTGATCCCAACTTTTACAATTGTTATTTAATCTCTTTGATACTGAAAATTGCTTTCGTATGATCTTATTTTTCAATAAAAGATATATAAGTGAGGGGGTAAATATTAATAACTTTCTTGTTATAAAAACAATAGTTAAGCAAGGGGTTTAGATGATAATTTCAAAAGATCAAGATTAAAAATAACATTTACCTATATATTTAGTAGGCATATGATATGTTAAGCAAGCATATGATAACATTTCAATAAACAACTCTTATTCTATCTTTGATTGTTGTTCTTGAAGGAAGGTTAGCTAACTCAAGCTAATGATTTGGAAGTCTGCTTCAATTGTTGATTTAACAATCTTCGGCGATTGAAAATTTAACAATTAGTTTACATTGGTGACTTATAGTCCATTGAACTATTGATTTAATAATTGCTTGGGGCAAATCAATTAAACGAATTAATGACGCCAGTAAGTGTATTATAGACCTGGGAGCATATGCTTCTAGGATGACATGTATAATAATTAACATGTTGGTTGTGCAATGTTTTTTAAAAGAAAAAAATAAAACCAATCCAATAACCTCCCACTATCGGCAGCCCCTTATCACGCTCTCTCTCTGTCTCTCTCTCTGTCTCTCTCCAAACCTCTTCAACTCGATGGGAATGAATTCTTGTTCAGAGAATTGAGAAGAAGATGAAATTCAATATCACAGTCTCCACAAAAAATTTCAATAGCTAGTAGATTTGCAAAAGTTAAAAAATTGACCAAAAGTATGCAAAGTCTATTGGATCTAGTCGATTCTTGTTTACTACACTACATGGATGACCAAATTCAACAACAAACATTCACATACAAGAGCAATGTCAGGTGCTACAAACTCTAAACATTTAATCTTCACTTCTCATACAAATTAGATGAATTAGTATTCAAAAATGTGAAATAAGGGACATTGAAATATATTGTACTTCTCACACCAATTAGATGAATTTCGGAAAATAAAAAAATCCCTTAACGATGTGACAGTTATACATGTTGCTGACATGGCCCGATAGCATAAACTGTTGGGTGTACATAATAATTTGCAAGCTGGAGAAGGGTATCCGTTGTTTGGGGCTAACTTCGACTAAAATTAGGGCTGACAAAATTCTGGGTCCGGGTCATTTCGGGTACGAACAAATCGGACAATCGGACAAAATAGCCATACCCGCACCCTGTTTGGATTTAAAATCGGACGGGCAGACAATACCCGGACCTAGTAGTCCGATGTCCGGATCCGGTGTCCGGATGTCCTATTTCAATTGCTCATTTTTGTATAATCACATTCTGTCAAGCAATCAATCTATCCAATTTGCACCCCTAATTACTGATTAAACCTGGTAAGTGCCAATTAATGAGAATGAAGATGGCATTATGCAACACAATTGAGCCTCCATAAAGTTAGAAGAAACACACAAAGTTCAACACCAAAGTTGACAACTGACCTAAATTAACAATAGTGAGATACTTCACACTAGACCTGGCAAAACTGACCCGAGACCCAAAACCCGAATCGAACGACCCGGACCCATACCCGACCCGACACTGGAAATATGTTCACCTGAAAGTGGACCCGAAACCCGAATTGATCCAAACCGAACCATACTTGACCCAAAATTTTCTACAAAGTCGCTTGTTTTGGCATGACAAGCGTATTTGACCAAAAATTGGTTGACCCGAAATCGATCTGAACCGAACAATATCTGGCCCAAACCGAAACGACTTGAAATCTCATTTAACCCGACCAGAACTTGACTCGACCCGTACCCGAACCGAATGACCCATTTGCCAGGTCTACTTCACACACTAGTCTATTACAAAACCATCAAGATTCAAGAGAATTAATACAAAGTCTACAATTTTTACTCCAACCAAGCCAACATGCTCCAAATCTCCAATCTAGTCACCAAGGTCTTGAAGGCTCCAACTCCAAGCACCTCAAAAACAAAATATATATGACATAAGAGTGGAACTCACTTGTAACTAAAAAGTATAAAACAAATGCAATGATAAATTATTACCTCTAATCAACTTGAAAAGGTTCATTTGAACTTCCTTGAGAAGTGGAAGCATTGATATCTAAATAAGTCATCTCCTCAGTTACAGCATCAACATCTCCTTGATCTTCCTCTAAACAAAGTAATACAATAATTTATATAAATTAAGGTACCACTTCTTGTGACTGTGAATCTAAGATGTCAACGTTCACACCAACAATGGCCATAATTATCTAGTATCTACAACACAAGCAAATGATAAGTAAAAGATCATCTACATATTTAAATCATGATCACAAATTACAATAAAGCTCACTGCCCTCATGATCTCGTGTTCAAGACTCAACAACCAGAGCCTAAATTACACAAAATATACGAATATGCAATTTTTAATGTCACAAGCTCTTGGTGTTTATTTTACTGACTCTTATGATTTTTCTTATTGAGAACCATACATAGGAGTGGGCTATACAATATTAAAGTAGTTAACAAGGGCTACACAGAAGTACAACATATGAATACAAAATGTACAATATTAAAGTAACTTTAGACCATCTTGCCAGCAGGGATTTCTCCTAAACGAAATAGTATATCATTTGTCTAAGTCTATCTATATATCCATCATCCTGAGAAATGTATAAAATTAACTGGTCAAATATTTAGCAATTAAAGGTCTTGCTCAAACATAAATTTGCTACTTGGATGATATACAAGATTTCAACATATTGCTATGTAAAAAAGTAGCATGATAAAAACCGTAGAGTGTCTGTCAGAGCATGAAGAGCGGCTTTGGATGCTGTATAAGCACCTGCCTAAGGTCCAGGGGCCATAACAGTAACACTTCCAACATTTACAATCTTACCCATCTTCCTACATACCATCTGGGGTATGACAGCTTGAATCAATTGAATACTGCCTACGTATAGAAATGTATACCCAATCAAAGGCATGTATGACGGACAAGTATAATGATGATTTCCCTTGTTAAGCCCACAAAAAGAAGTCTAAAGAGTTCATAAAAGAATAAGTTCCCACAAAAGAACCACTAGAGTCCCTTCAACAAAAAAACACTTCAAAGGAGCAAATCCATGACCCTGTGCTTCTAGTAAAGGAGGGAGTTTCAACTTATGAAAGGGTACAGGCAGAGGAAAGATTTTAACCCTGTGAGGTTAAAGTACATCAGGCTAGACATGCGTCTCACCTGAAGTTAGCACTTCATGATTTAATTGAAGTTTTCTGTTTTCTTTTCTTTTTCTATTATTTTTTGAACTACAAATAGATACTGACAACTGTGTTGGAAACATAACTTACAAACAATGCAGAAAAATACATAGTCTATCAATATGGAGAGAAAGCTATGTTGAAGGCTTGAAGCAGATGATAAGATCCAAAACCCATACAAATGCAACCAAGGTGATAAGATCCAAATTCACTCTGCCATGTACTCTAAATTTCACTCATCTAATCAGGGCACATTCATACTAACCCAAGCAGATGATATGAATGTTGACATCTTAGATTCTCAATCACATTTTCAATTTTAGACATATCTATCCAAAACCTCAGCACAAAACCCCCTACTCATATGGGTTTCCTTTCCTCACTATAGGTTTGATTATGCCATCTAGAAAATGAGAAAATCAATATAAAGATAGGGAGTCTAACACAAAACAAGTAACACGAGAAAGAGAGAAAGAAAGAAAGAAAGAAAGAAAGATATTTGTAAAGACTGTAATTACCATACAATAGATTTCTTTCAGCTTTGCCTAGTAACCAAGCTCCAGACTTTTTAGAGGATTGATGAAGGAAACGAATTAAGGAAAAATTGATTAAGGAAACGAGCAAAAATTGGTGAAGGAAACGAATTTTACCTTGAATAGTACGAATGATGAATTGATGATGCCTTGAAACAAATTAGGGAAGCCACTGAGCGAGAGGCGAGAGTATGAGAGAGGTGCGTTAGAGGAGAGAGAAAGTGAGCGACGAGGAGAGAGAAAGAGCCAAGAGGCTAGTTAGTCTATGGTACATACCTATGTACCATAGAATTATACACACCTATATATAAAATGATCTTATTAAATTGGGTCAAGATAAATATATGCTGCAATCTACATATACAAAATTGGGCCCAACTGTTTCTTTGCATTTGGGCGGCCCACAAGACTAACATCTGAAGAGAAACACATGAGAAAGCTAAATCAAGAAAATCTTGAGCAAGAAACACACGGCCAAATCTGCAAAATCAAACACTGCATATTTGAATTTTGATCAAGACAATTTTGAGCAACATACATGATCCATCCTGAAAATTAGCAATACGAATCAGCAAAATCAATGGATTTTGAGGAACAAGTGGTAGCTGAAGTAGAGGAATTGCTCATTGAAGAGTTACATATGCTAGGATTTCAAGGTATGTTCATAAAATTGCTCAAACAAACAATTATCTATCAATCTTCAATGCAAAGAATAGCAGCTACCTAGTGTAACTTTCAAAGTCAAGCATGGTTGCACATAAGGTGTTTGAGAAAATTCCCCAAAGGTAGGATTGTAACAACAAAATCGTTGCACATAAGCTGGCAAAGAAGGTACACTGATTTAGGCAAAAGGTTCATTGCAGTGTACAAAAGTTTCACTATAGTTTAGAAAGGTTTCACTGCATTTTTGGAAAGATACGCCAAATAAATAAGAACGATTAATAGTATCAAATTCTGCTATTCATAGAATAACTATAATTAAATGAACGTAAAGATTACTAACATTATTCTTATATTGTAGGTCCCCAGAATCAAGATCCCAATGATCAAGGATATAGTCCCCAAGCGATAGCTATGTATGATTTCTTCCAAAATTCAGTGCAATGTCATGTAGCTAGTGAATTATGAAAGTAATGGTTGTAGAGCTCATGTAGCAATAGTTATGTATGACTTATACTTCTAAGAATGTGGCGCTGTATATACTATAACTCATGGTGGAAAGGAAGGTGGTCATAGATCTCATATATAATTATAGCAACAATCATTTTGTCAGTTAGTGTACCTTTTACCTGTTACAGTGAATCTTTTGTTGATGGAAGTGAATCTTTTGTTGGTGCAATGCATTGTTGCATCAATTTTGTTTTTCCTAATTTAGCTACTATCTATCCTCCAAATACATTGATAAATATAATAGCTTCTGATACTATTGACTACTTAAATTGCAGTTCCTCAGCATCAAGAACCCATTGGACAAGAATATGTTGAGAATGATGAATTTGTGTTGATTGGACAGAGTGTCAAATCTGAGCAAGAAGGGTGTGATTTATATAACACTTATGGTCTAAGAGTGGGGTTCAGCATTCGTAGGGATTCACAACGGACGAAAGCTGATCGAAGTGGTATAACAACAAAGAGATATTGTTGTTCAAAACAACGTACAAAGAGAACTGTCGCCCAAAAAAATGAAGAACATATCAATAGAAGGTCATACAGCAAACGAGTAACCCGAGTTGGTTGCAAAGCAATGATTCAGTTTTCAGTCGATGGAAATCGTGTCTGGACAATTATGAGGCATGATAAGGTGCACAACCATCCTTTTTGTGATCTCACCAAATGACATCTTTTGAAATCACAACGAACAGTTACAAAAGAACAATTGGAACTGCTGAAACTTATGCAATCATGTAGAATCAAAGTGCCTAATGCTATGAGAATGTTGAAGAAGGAGGTAGGCGGTTCCCCGGCCCTTGGGTTCACAAACAAGGATGCATATAATGCGCTTGCCTCTGACAAAAGGAAGAAATTAGATGGTACTGATAGTAACACTTTGATGGGAAAGTTGAATCAAAGGAAAGTGGATTATCAAAACTTTCACTCTGCCTTTGAGTTTGATGAAGGAGTAAGTCTAACTAGCATTTTTTGGAAAGATAGCATAATGAAAGATGATTATGATCTCTTTGGAGACGTGGTGATATTTGATACCACTTACAGGACCAACAAGTATAACATGATTTGTGCGCCGTTTGTTGGCATGAATCATCACAACAAGAATGCAATGCTAGGATGTGGGTTTGTGTTGAATGAAAGAATAGAATCATTCATATGGCTTTTTAGGACTTTCTTAGCGGCAATGGGTGGGAAGCATCCAAGAACTATCATGACAGACCAAGCACCTTCAATTGCAGCTGCTATCAAAGCAGTGTTTCCACAAACAAGGCATAGGTTGTGTATATGGCATATTATTGAGAACTCAAAAATTCACATCAAAATGTTCAGAAGCCAACATCAATTTGTTGACAAATTCAACAAAATTCTCATGCATTGTGATACTGAAGCGGAGTTCAATCATCATTGGACCAGGTCAGTGCCTTTAGTATTTAACTTTTCCTTCATAATGAAGAAAATATGCTCTGCAATGAATGAAAGATTCACTGCAAAATAACAAAGCTTCACTGCAAAATAACAAAGCTTCACTGCAATGAGTAAAAGGTTCACCGTATCCATCTTTTCCCTTTTATTTTAGGTTGATTGTAGAATATAATTGTGCTAAGAATGATTGGCTTAAAAAACTTTACAAGAACAGGGAGCATTAGTGCCCTACATTGAGTAAAGATTATTTTTCTACGGGAATTTTGTCCTCACAAAGGGTTGAATCAACTAACCGTTCAATCTCTTAGAGACTTCAAGCAACCATTGATTTGTGCAAATTTTATGAGAGCTTCCTTGATGTTGTTGCTGAATGGAGGAGTAAGGAGAATGGAAATGACTATGACTCTTGGGATGGAAGGCCATAAATATATTTTGCAAATGTAAGTATATTGAATCATGCAACGAAGGTATACACTGTTGAACTTTATCATATTTTCTAAGAAGAGTACAAAAAAGGGATAACTTGTTCCTAGGAGAAGGTTCAAGAGACCACTTCATGTGTGCTATATAAAGTGTGGCGGGACAATGTCGATGAGTTTTACTACCTTGTCAGCATTAATTGGTTAACTGAAGAAGCCTCTTGCACATGCAAAAAATTTGAAGAGATGGGAATTTTGTGCTTTCATATCCTAAGGATGTTCAATATGTTTTGCGTTCAAAAAATTCTTGAGAAATACATATTAGATATATGAAAGAAAAATATCAAGGGCTATGAATGCGCCGATGATGTAAAATCTTTCCACAACTATGTTGGTACGTCTTCATCTGTTTGGCGATTGCAAATGATGCGAAAATTCACTACGCTCATCACCGCTTCAGCCACAAATGCAAGAACAAGAGCTTTATGTGAAGATTTATTTCAAAAGGCTAAAAAAGCTATTGAGATGGACATAGGCCCTATATACCATAATGGATCAGAAGATGAAAATGTGAACACAAGCGGAACAGTCGAGAATCCCACTGGATTAAGAGAGAAAGGGCAAAAGAACAAGAGAAAGTTAGCATTGCCAAGAAGAAAAGTAATCAAGTGAAGGCAAGAAAGAAGAACGTTGCGAGACAAGCAACAAATAGTTTCACCCCTGTCAACATCAGCCCCATTGTCTTCGTATAGGTGGTATCACTATGCTATAACTGTTAAAATTTAATTAATGAAATAATGGAAAAGTTTCATTTTCACTTTATAGTTAAATGAGTAACTTATGTTGTTTTTGAAGGAAACAAGTGGTGTAAGGCCTCCAGAGGATGCCAGCATGTCCAACACTAATGTTGGAGCTGCAATTGCTGAGGCAATAAACTACAAGATCACTCTATATTTTAACAAATATAGTTAGAAAAACTTTGTACTTAAAGGACACAATATTTTTTGATCTAGGTGGGATGTACCATGGCGTCTGTCGGAGATGATGCAGTTGGAAATATTTGTTGAAACTATGAATGTCAAAATTGATAGCATGAGCACCATCATTTATTTTAACACAATTTAATATTTTATGGATATTAGAGTTGTTTGCTGATTGTAAATGTGCATGCTGCTATTGATTCTTATTTAGTGTCGGTGGATTGTAATGATATATCTTAATTTTGATCCAATGAATCTTTAATGCAATGCAGTGAATCTTTTCCCAACTTCAGGGAACCTTTTCCCAATTGCAGTGAATCTTTTGTGCCAACAAGCAAAATTAAGTTATTTTTAATTGCTATGCTAGGGAAAGCCTTGATTGCTTGAAGATGAGGCACTATAGAGATATGCTAGGGAACGCTTTGAGGTTTGCTTGAAGAAGAGGTATTGTATAGCTTTAATGAATTCTCTAAGGAGGACCATAAGGATTTCAAGCCTGATGCCATATGGACTTACGTAGGATTCGGGCATTTCTTTCTTTCTTTTTGTTAGCAATGGGTAGGAATGAAACTGGAATTGTGCCATTGTTGTTGTGGTAGTTGTTCCCCCTAGTACCGTATAACTACACACACACATACATATCCACCATACAGATCCCTATTAGCTAGTAGTAGCTAAGTAAGAGGGAGCACTTTGAAGAAGAATCCCTTAAATCCAACTTGTGAAACCTATCCTCTTATATTATTCAAGAAAAGGAGAACAAGAAATGAAACCAAATATTCAACATGCTTATAATTCTGCCTCCCCTAACACAGAGGTCCATAAGCAAGGGCACCATAATGATTTTGGCTTAGGTCAATATTTCAGCAATTTAGATCACAAGACAAACTCAAAACACACTAAATGCTACAAGTTAAACTGTTATCAACTTACCAGCTTGGAGTTTGAGAAATCAAGCCAAGAAATCATCTGAATTTCACTGTCTAAAATATGCTTGAACTTTTTATACTCTGGACCAGAAAATTCAGCACCCCCATCCAATAATTCAATCTACATCATAAAGAATCAGAAACAACTTTAGTGAAATAACAGGATCTAATTTAAAATATTGAAGCTAAATAATATTTTAAAAAAACACTTACATAGGCATTACAAGAAAAAAAGAACCTCGATGATAATGATTGAGGGTCCTTCAACTTTTCAGAATGATTCAATAAATATGCGAATAAATCAGTAACATCGTGAACCAATTCATCTCCACAACCCAAAGTCCTAATTACAGATCTAGTGATGTTGAAATTCGCATATGCGAACGATAACTCACTACAACAAACAAAAAACCCCAATTAAAAACTTCAAAAATTTAAAACATAAATCAATATACAAAATATAAAAATCATAAAAATAGAAATAAAACTCATAATATTACCTATCATAGTGAACTTCATTCAATGGGAGAAGAGCCCAATTAGACACTTGCTTTTCTCTAATAGTTAAAGACTTCAAGACATCAATGTGGCTTACAAAGAACAAAGATCTAAAATGAGGGGCAGACATCTTCTTCCTTAGGTGCAAGCAATCTCCAACCGAATCTCCAATCGGGCTCTCCGAGCTTGAATTGGGACTCCTTTCTATTTGAGGATCAGGGCTAGAATGACCACCAGATCCAAGACCCCCTACACCCCCACTTCCACCTTGGTTAGGGCTCTCAACTTGGACTGATTGAGAAAGCCTAAAAGCGAACCCTAAATCAAACCCAGGTGGTGTGAAGGTGCCTGCACAAGCAATCCCACTAGTCTTCTTATAAGTCTTTGCTAATTCAACACGTGCATCCCATAATGATGGATCACTAACAAACAATCCAACATCTTGACTAGAGGGGGTTGCTTGACGACCAACATTAGCATCTCCAGGTTGTGTTTGAGATGGACCAGTCGTGTCCTTGAATGTTCCCAGCTTTGAGCAGTTAGTCAATATGTCTACCAAAACACCTTGAACTTTGTCCATTTGGGTGCTCGCTGGGAACATCTGTTGTGCCTCGCTCACAACATCAACAACCTCAATAACAGAACCTGCAGAGTTCTTCAATGATCTTGAAATCTTTTGAACGCATGCTCGCATCAAAATTAGTTCAAAAAATAAAACAAATCATAAAAAGATACACTGCATAAACAAAAGGTACACTACACGGCAGGAAAGGTACACTAATACAGGGCAACAAGGTTCACTAAAAGAAACATTAAGTATAAGAAGAACTTTTTTAGCCTTAATATCTGCTTCTTCTTCTTGAATATGGAGAGTCGGTGTATCTGGTGCCTTAATTCTATCATCTTCAATGCCCTTACCGAAGCCTTGACGGTTCTCCAACTCAAAATTCATTCGAGCCCACAGATCTTTGCTAGTCCAATTTGCTAAAATGGGAAACTCTCTACTCATCATTCTCTTCTTGCACAGGACACAATCAATATAGCACAACCATAACAGAACATTAGCAGACCCAAAGAAGTCATTAATGCATAAACTTCAGTAACGACAAAAATAAGAATAAGTACTAAATTTCGTAAATATAAAAGTAAAAATCATTACCATTAAGAATAGAAGAGGACCTCTACATGCACCTTTTGGTTGCCTCTTCCACTTATCCGTGCAAGAAATCGAACTATCTATTGTGAACTCACACCAATTGAGGTCTTTCACGTCTTTCAGATCCACTAAGCTTTTGAGTACAAGATGATTAACCTTCCACGTTTGTTGTCCCTTGACAAGAGTGGTGACCACATAGACAATGAAGCTTCTCTTAAACATATCACCCCCCTTGCCTTTTGTTTTTCATCTGTGATAGCACTTGATGCGTTTTAGGTAACGCACCTGCCCACTGAGCCTTCCACTCATCAAGAACCAGTGTATACTCCCCTTGTCACTGTTTTTGGCTTCTTGAATGGGTTTGCTTCCCCTAGGAAACCCCATTGTTAAATATACATCTTCTTCACTAATTCTCAACTCTTCATTGCTAGCCAATTTCAAAGCTCGCCTACAAGTATCAAAGTTTTGAACGAGCTATCTGGCTAGCCTTGATGGGATTTTATCGACTCTCAAAGTCAATAAAAATGCAAACCCAAGGTCATTTATGTCTCTCTTCTGCTCATCTGATATAGTTGGTAGAAAGCTACACAACCTATATGGAGACATCCTTGCCCTAAGCTTAGTAGGATCATATTCAATGTCATTTACTTGAATATCTTCATTACCACTATCAGAAATTTGATCCTCCGCTGGTTTTTTTTTCCCAATTTCAAAATCAAAAATTTATCACTAAAAATATAGGAAGCAAGCTAATATATAAAATTTTGATCCAATAAATCTTTTATGCAATACAGTGAACCTTTCCCCCTATTGCAGTGAAACTTTCCCCAACTGTAATAAAATTTTCCCCAATTACAGGGAACCTTTTCCCAGCTGCAGTGAAACTTTCCCCAATTGCAGGGAACCTTTTGTGCCAATATAGGAAGCACACTAATTTATAAAGTGTTATGGCTAAAAAATATATGGAGCATACCAATAGGTGGTTGTTCGGAGCATTTTCTTTTTGATGTCTTACACGCCAAATGTTTGATCCGCTTCTTCCTTGTATCACTGTTACCAATGAGAACAATTAAAAAGCAACAAACTAACCAAGACCTATTATGAATAAAAGACATTCTTGTTGTCACGATGTGTCCTATTTCACAAGTCCTTGTAAATGGATCATCTACCTTGTGCTTTGGCTGCTTCTTGACTTCTGTTACATGTACTGCCCTATGGTTCTGTGTGATCACTGTTACAATGGTATAGATTTTCCAGCTCATCACTGTGGGTTATGCTATCATAAAAGCAAGGACGTTTGAGACCTAGAAGATCAGGGCTTTTTGGGTTCTTTCGATGTTTCTTTTGCCTGCTTTATCAGCTGTTATGTATTCAACACTCAAGCGGTTCATAAACATGCATAAGTACTGCTATTTCGGTTTTAAGAATCATGATGCATACCACTGAGCAAGCTAGTGTCGTACATGTTTATAGGTTTTTTTCAGTTCTATTTCAGTTCTAATTGTTTAACTTTGGTACTGCATGTTGGTGGTTATTATCAATTAGTAAGCTGCTTTTTATGATTTCATCAATCTACTCATAAATAGGAGACGATATTTGATTCATGTGGAACTTAGTGTGACATATTATTTATAAGTCATTGCATGTTGATAATAAAGGTACACTATCCATATTGAAGAACCTCATGCCCAATGGTGATGTGAGAGCTATGGGCTCTTGGGCTTCATTCACTGGGCAACTTGTGAATAAGCCATCTAGCAAAGCATATGGCTGACTTTGTGGTGTATATTGATTCAATAGTTAGTCTTAATGCCTTTGTAAACATTAAACATCAAGACCGATTGACTGCAAGGAATTGACACTAATTGTTTGAAAGCTTGCTTAAATTTTTACTCGAAGTAAATCAACAGAGATCAAGGACATTTCCAAAATTTCGGAATTATTTTGGCAATACTTAAGTTAGCTTTGTCTCAAGCTGGTATTCTGTACTGGCGGACTGTTTTTGTTTGCTCTTTTTCCTCTCTATTTTCTGTTTCACAAAATTGTTCTTTGCCTTATCTGTTAGAAGACTTGGTTGGTTGTAGAAACACAGATAGACCTGGCAAATGGGTCATTCGGTTCGGGTACGGTTCGGGTCAGGTCGTATTCGGATTTAGTGACATTTCAGGTCGTTTCGGTTTGGATCGGGTATGGTTCGGGTCGGGTCGATTTCGAGTCAACCAATTTTTGATGAAATATGCTCGTCTTGCCAAGACAAGCAACTTTGTTGAAAATTTCAGGTCGGGCATGGTTTGGGTCGAGTCAATTCGGATTTCGGGTCCACTTTCGGGTGAGCATATTTCGGGTGTCGGGTCGGGTATGGGTCTGGGTCATTCGGTTCGGGTTTCGGGTCTCGGGTCACTTTTGCCAGGTCTAAACGCAGATATTACTCTTATTCGCATGAATGCTGGTCCACGATGTTTAATGTGGAATCAAGCATGGCTTTCCTGTTGAACATTCTAATCACCATTTATTTGGCTTCTTGTTCTGGTTATGCAGGTGAGCAGCAGGACCAGAAAACTTTGGAAAGGCTTCGTGAAGGGAGGCAATTAAAAATTGACGAGCTTAAAGAAAAGACCAATTATTACATAACACATCAGCTTATTCAGGTGCGTTATAGGAGAATATTTTACGTAATCCTTGTTAATTGATGCAGGGCTGGTTTATAATGGCTTAGAAAACTTCTCTATGCTGAAGCTGTTGCTCAACTACTTTGAACTGAAGCAGAGTATATCTAAAAATACGTGCTCAACACGCTCTGAAAAACTAGGTTTTGAGTCTGAAAGTTACTGAACAATTTCGAATTCAGATATGCAAGGAAACATGTGACTCTATGTGGTGGATATGTTGAGGTTCATCAAGAACCTCTAGGAGTAAAGATCTCTAAAAGTTTTTTGCAATTGGAGGAAAATTAGATCATTTTAGGCATTATAGTGCTATTTTGGTGTGGTTTTCAGCTGTCTGTAATTTCTTTGGGGTGGGAGAGCAAAAATGGGCAGTACTTGCACATTTTCTGTGATACAAGCATACGACGTAGCTGGTACCATACATTTAACTTGGTAGCCATGCTTGATACTTGAATCCACAGCATGGAGCTAGTTGCCCTCTATATCTACAACTCTACCATGGAGTTGTGCTCCTTAAATCCATAGCATCTTCGTGACTTTTTAACTCTTTCATACTTTTACAATCTGTGCCCTGTCTCTTAGTACTAATAGCAATTTACTTGAAAGAGAAGAACCCATGAATAAAACCTTTCATTTGATTACACCTACTTATCTTCTAAAATAGCACCTTTATTCCATCTGATTGCCCAAGGACAATAACAATAGTAGCAAAGAGGCACACATAGCTAATTTGCATGAATTCGAAGACCACCAAACCCTAGAAAACATGTCATAAATTCAAAAACCACCGAAACTAAACATTCAAGTAGAATACACCAAAATGAACCCCAAAAACAACATAAATGAAGCAAAAATTAGAAACAAACCACACCTATTTGCAGCATTCTCGCCTAGATCTTCTCTTGCCATGTTGTTCGAAAGAAGAAGCTACAATTACAATGAACAAGCAAGTTGAAATTTGAAAACTAAGCAATCAAGCTGAGAATTAGCTGAGAATATTCGAACACTACCTTCATAGAAGAAGAAAACGATCTAGAATTCAAACCCTAGGTTGGAGAATTTAGCTTGAGCAACGATGAGAGAATGAAGGAGGAAGTGAGCTGCGAAATTAGAGGAAACAGCGAAAGCATGAGGAGATATGAATAGAGACTCTAAAAGGAATATCAGGCAGCGAGAGCAAGAGGAGAGAGAAAATTCAAAAATCAAATTTTTTTAAGCATGCCTCACACGTCTTTGAGGCTATGCCCAGCACGCGCACGTATGTACCTAGCAAGGTACATACGTTTGTAAGGTAATATTTTCGCTGAGAGGCCACAACAGGTAAGGAGAGATGCCTTCCTTTCATTTTCATTCTAAGGTTTTCTAGTATTCATGTTTTAATTTTTTCAGTTTTTTCTCCAACCAAATTTAAATTTTTGAAAGGCCCGCCTCTTTTGCCTAAGGCTGGGAGCCCAAGCCCTCAAATTTTTACCTACTTCATAACCGGCTTCGGACAGTACGGTTGTCTGAATTTGTCCGGACTCGGATTTGCCTGCATATCCGAATCCGGTTCCGTAAACCCAAACCCTACCCGGTTTGAATCCGGACATGTCCGAATGTCCGGATTTCAAATTCGGACATAAAAAAAGTGTCCATACCTGATTTTTTTCGAGTCGGACAAATGCAGGTATTTGGATCGAACAGTTTTTTGCCAGTCTTAACTAAAATGACACCACAAAGTTTACTATTAAAATGCCGAATTCCACGTGGCTGCGCAGCGACCACTACCCACATAACGGCAGGTGGACAGCGAACATCCATCCATCCATCCACACTTACACATATGAACTCAGTCTCCGTCGCCGGCGTCTTCTGCAATGGAGCTGCACGCTCGGGACTTGACAATCCATTCATTCCCTAATTTCAAATCCCTAAATCGCCGCACATTCCTCTCCACCCCCCCATTCTATGCTCCCCAAGCTCGTCTCCTCCGCCGCGAGCTCGCCGGCGTCGGAATCCAAGCTTCAATGACGACATCGCCGGAAGATTCGAAGAGTAGTATGCCGGCGACGGTGCTGCAGCCGGGAGGTAAGATGGTGGCGGAGCTAGTAGGAGCCTTCACTGAGCTCACTGAGAGGATCAACTATGGCTTGTCAACGAGTTCTTCTCGCATTCTGTTCAAGGCTTTGAAGCTCTCCATACCCATTTTGCAGAGCCTCCCCCTCTCTCCTGATGGAAGGTCGCCTCTCTCCAAAGCCTTGTCTGTTGCTGTGCTCCTTGCTGATCTTCAGGTGCCTCTCTCTATTCTTCTTTTCTTTCACCGACTGGTTTAGAAATTGTTGAAAAATTGTAGACTCTCAGGATGCGGATTTTGATTCCCTCTGTAAGTCTGTAGTTGGGTTACATAAGGTTGCAACTTTTGCAACTGAGCTGTGCTGTATTTCGTAAGCAATTAATGAAGATTGATGTTCCTGAATGTCAATGTTTGTAAGCAAAAACAAAAATTGGGAAAGCTCAAAGCAATATTGCTACGAAAGTTTTCATGTGTCAGGAAAGATGTACACATGATTACAAGATAAATCACCTTCGGTGAACTGCCGAAACTAATCAAAAGTAAAGTTTGTTAGAAACTCACAAAGCATAACACAAACTGGTACAAAGTTTGAGAACTGCAAAATAGATGGTGAAACGTGGTTAACTTGGTGTGTGGCCTTTGTCAATCTGATCATCTTGATGATTATTTGCAATTCCAACCATCCCCCAACTCTGTAAACCGGATGATTGTCAGTATAAAGGCCTATATATATATACCTATGTACCTATGTACGTACACATGTATACATCATATACAAAAACATATATATATATATATATATATGTACATATATATATATATATATATATATATATATATATATATATATATATATATATGTACATATATGTATACATATATATGTACATATATGTATA